>JAHRHZ010000046.1:19436902-19465880 GCA_024137785.1 Ginglymostoma cirratum
CATAGGAGCAGGAAAACTTGACGTTTCGGGCCTAAACCCTTCATCAGGGTTTAGGCCCGAAACATCAAGTTTTCCTGCTCCTATGATGCTGCTTGACCTGCTGTGTTCATCCAGCCCCATGCTTGTTATTTTAAATGTCATGTCCCAGAGGTAAATGGATAACATCTAACCCCTTTTGCACTACTCACTTCAACTATGGGCCTTCATCTACATTTGGTCTTATTGAGTTGTTTTACAAATGGAGCTCCATGGCTTTTAAAAATAACAGGTGGAATTGTCTGCTGTTTCTGGGAACAGGAAGCTAGGATGTCAGCGGAACTTACTTGTGCTAGAGACCAAAAATCAGTTTCACAACGTCAGGAAGAATGTTTGCAATGAAGCTTTTGGATTGTTAAAGGCAGGGCAAGCTTCCTGATGGCAAACATTTGGAAGTTGTTTTGCATATATTTGCATGTCATGTTTGCACACTGAAAGGTTAATTCTTCTGAATCAAGTTTCTCAATTAAGGTGTCCACAAGAAAGCCATACATACCTTCAGATTCCCAGTTGCATGTAAATGGTGTGCAGCAGGGAAGGTACTGTACTTGCTGGAGTGGGAGTGAGTAGCTGCTGATTTCTTTGGAATGTGTTTGTTTATGCCACGTCACAATTGAGATTGGGCGGTGGTAGTCTAAGTTGCATAGGGTACATGGGTGAGGGGAGCTTGGACTGTAATGGTCACAGGCTAAGGATGCAGGTCTGTCTGACTAAGATTGGAAGTCTGTCCAGGGAAGGATGGAAAGTCCAGCTTTCACTTTGAGAGACCGAATGATGATTCTGCTAATAGGGAATGAATGCTTGTCCACCTGACCTTTAAACACGGCAGTAAGACCTTTGACTCCAAAAGGTGGAAGTGGTCCAAAGCATCAATGTCCTGCCTAGCCCACCACAAGATGCACTATGTTTCTCATGCAGACAAATGTAGTTGTGTGAGAAAAGCTTACCTACCTCTGATCAGAGGAGACAGTCACTTGCATACCAACTTCCAAACCTGCACTCCGGAATTAAAGATTCCACCCAGTCTTTCAAACACAATCAGGAAAACATAAATTTAGGAGATCAATGAGTGATCTGATCACAGTGTTTAAAATATTCAAAGAATTTAATATGGTGGATGCAGAGGAAATATTTCCTTTTGTAGAGAAAGACAATTGAGCATAGTCCTAAAATTAAAGTTAGGCAGTTCAGGAGCAAAATCAGAAAGCACTTTTTCATACACGGATAGTGGAAATCTGGATCTCTCCTCCTCCAAAAGACTGGAATGCTGGGCTTAATTAAAGATTAAGATTAAGACCACGAGATTTTTATTGGGTGAAAATATCAAAGGAAATAGAGCAAAGGCAGCAACAGGCAGTTTAGTTACAGATCAGTCAGGATCTAATGAAATGGAGGAACCAATGCAAGGTGGTATTAGGCTTTCTTCTGTTCCTATATTAAAAACACAAAGTAACAGAGAACAAGGAGACAGTAAAGACTGCAGATGCTGGAAGCCAGAGTCAATAGATTTAAAGCTGGAAAAGCACAGCAGGTCACACATCATCCATGGTGTCGTAATGTCATTGTTTGGGGCTGAACCCCTTCATCAGGAGGGGGGGGGGGGGGGGGTGGGGTCCCCAGAAGTAAATAAAAGGAGGGGTTTGGCGCAGGGGCTGGGGTTGATGGGATGGTGAAAGAGTGGGTGCAGGTAGGGTGTTATTGTGATTGATCAGTGGGAAAGGTGGAGCAAACAGGTGAGTAGGAAGATGGACAGGTTAGGTCAGGTCGGAGAGGACTGGACATGGGATTCCTCCCTGACCTGACCTAACCTGTCCATCTTCCTACTCACCTATTTGTTCCACCCTATAACTGAAAACAAATCCACCTTAAAAAGTCAATGCTTTTTGTATTTGTTAGTTGGATGAGCACAGCCAAGGCTAGCATTTATTTTCCATCCCTAATAAGGCAGCCGTTTATGAAATGTGACCACAGTCCTCAAAGGATTAGTGTTCACAGATGCATCAGGAGCTTGAAGCTGCAGGGTGTGCTCTGTAACACATTTTCTATGTCTGTTCAGCTCTCCTGAGTTCTGCTGTGATTATAATTCTAATCATTTCACAGTGACTGTCCCAGTTATTACTGGAATGCTGGTTAATATTATCCTCTTAGAAAGATGCTCGTAAGCTGTCAAGGCAGATGGTCTCACACGAGACACTGCTACAACTCTCATTTGCAAAGTAATTATGAGTCTCTTATTTCTGTTCCTTAAAATTTCCTCTATGTCTACATACACTGGTACAAGCCTCTCAGGTGTTAACAGTTGTTTGACACACTGCTACCCCCAAGTGGTGAAAATTGTAAACTGTGATACGAACAAACTCAATCTGCCTTGGATTGTGTTATTGTGCATAAGTTGCGTGTAAGTGTCAGCATGCATGTGTATTTGTGCACAAATCTTTAATCCACATCTTTCCTATGCTGCATGAAGTTACCATTTGATCTTTGTTAAGCACTTACAGTAAATGATTTGAAAGCAAAATTAAAACATTATATATTCAATCATTAATACCTCTAATTTTTAGATATTTATTCATATAGAGCCATAGATTCATAAAGAATGGAAACTGACCCTTTGGTCCAATTTGTCCACTCCAACCAGACAGCTCATTACGACCTACTGTCATTTTCCAGCATTTGGCCCATATCCCTATTAACCCTTCCTATTCATATACCCAGCCAGATGCCTTTCAAATGTAATTGTACTAACCTCCACCGCTTCCTCTGGCACCTCATTCCATTCACGCACCACCCTCTGTGTGAACAAGTTGCCCCTTCACGTCCTTTTTAAATTTTTCCCCCTTCACATTAATCCAATGCCCTCTAGTTTTGGACTCCCCCACCCAAGGGAAAAGACCTTTTCTACTTACCCTATCCATGCCCCTCATGATTTTATAAACCTCAAGATACACCCCCTAGCTTCTGAAGCTCCAGAGAAAATAGCCCCAGTCTATTCAGCCTCTCCCTATAGCTCAAACTATCCGTCCTGGCAACATCCTTGTAAATCTTGTCTGAACCCTTTCAAAGTTTCACAACATCTTTCCTACAGCAGAGAGACCAGAATTGCATGGAGTATTTGAATAGTGGTCTAACCAATGTCCTGTACAGTTGCAACATGACCTCCCAACTCCTATACTCAGTGCACTGACCAATAAAGGCAAGCATACCGAACACCTTCTCACTATCCTGTCTACTGGTGATTCCACTTTCAAAGAACTATGAATCTGCAACCCAAAGTCTCTGTTCAGGGACACACCCCAGGGCCTTACCATTATGTGTATAAGTCCTGCCCTGATTTGCTGTACCAAAATGCGGCACTTCACATTTATCTAAATAAACTCCATCTGCCACTCCTCAGCCCACCAGCCCATCTGATCAAGATCCTATTGTACTCTGAGGTAACCTTCACTTTTCTAATCATTCCACTCTCACCTTTATATTTTCTAGTTCAGATTTTGTGGTGTTCATTTTGCAATTCTTTAGTGTAACTGCACTTCCTTTACCAGAAAGGGGGTCAGTTTGCTCAATTAGCTGGGTGGCCTATCATCAATATCAACAGCATGGGTTCAATTCCCGCACTGGCTGAGATTACCATGAAGGAGTCTCCTTTTCAACCTCTCCGTATCTCGCAGGCATGATGACCATCAAGTTAATCCACCACTAGTTCTCCATCTCTCTCTCTCAGAGAATAAAGAATTGTAAGTGAACGTTCAAAGTGCAGGAATATTCACCACTTGCCTAGACTGGTGCAATGCAAACAACTGCTAGAAGCTCCAAACAATTAGGGAAAGAGAAGTACACTTGAGCTCCAAGCTGCAGGACTCAATATTCACCCTCTCCACATTGCAGTTTGCATGATCTACTTAATGCATTTCAGCAACACATGAAGGTCATTTCAGTAGGACATCCCTTTCCTGTCCTCCATGGACCATGACCTGACCACCGAACATAAAGGCATTTTTTCCAGCCTGTCACTGGCTTCACCTCCTTGGGAGATCTTCCCTCCACAGCTGCCCATTCCTTGTTCCAGTCTGACTTAGGAACCTCTTCCATGACTCATTTTCTGTTACGTCAGTGACTACATTGGTACCACTTCTCATTCCTATTTCTATTCAGAACCGGAGAAAAACAATATCCAACCTTCACTCACCTTCAATTCTTCTCTCCCCTTCTGGGAATTTTCTGTGTCCATTTCTGGGGATAGGCTGTCAATAGTATTCATTACAAACCACTATTTCCCACAACAACCTCAAATGCACTTCTACAGACCCTGTTTCCTTTGAGAACTCCATTGCATTGTCTGTATTTCTCACTTTCCATCAAAACTAGATGCTTCTTCCCTCAACTCCCCACTATATTGAACAGGGCCCTCAATGATGGGCAACATACTTCTCATACTTCTGCCCTCACTAATTCTCCTCTGTTAATGTTTTGAGTCTGATATGACTTTTCTTCAGAACTGGAAAAATACAAATAGTCCTGAGGATAGGTCATGTCAGATTCGAAACATTGATGCGGTTTCTCTTTCCATGGATCGTGCCAGACCTGCTGAGTTTCTCCAGCACTTTGTTTTTAATTTCAATTCCCAGCATTCGCAGTATTTTGCTTTTAATTGAGTTCAACAACTTCAGACCATGAACTCTGCCCTCCGTTTTGGTATTTTCTTCTCCCACAATGCCTGGATCTTGTTTGTATATTGAGGTTGTTGACTTGCTCACCGAGCTGGCTTGTTCTCGTTCAGACGTTTTGTCACCATGCTAGGTGACATCATCAGTGGAGCCCCTGATGAAGCGATGTTATTCTGCTCCGCTTGGAATTTATACTATCCAGTCCGTTATGGTGAGTACTGTCATTTCCAGTTTTGATCTGTATGAGTTTATATATGGGGTCCAATTCTGTATGTTTGTTGATTGCATTATGGGTGGAGAACCATGCCTCTAGGAGTTCCCATGCATGTCTATGTTTGGCTTGGGCTACTATGGTTACCTTGTCCCAGTTAAACCGATGGCCTTCATTGTCTAAGGGTATCAATATTAAGGAGAGTCTGTCGTGCCATTTTGCTGCTAGCTGATGTTAGTGTATTCTGATGGCTAGTTTTCTTCCTGTCTGTCCGGTATGTTTCTGGCAGTCATTGCATGGTATTTTGTAAACCATGTTCATTCTGCATGTAGTGGGAATAGGGTCTTTAATCTTTGTGAGTGTTTGTCGTAGAGCAGCCGTGGGCTTGTGGGCTACCATGATTCCTAGTGGTCTTAGGAGTCTTGTTGTCATTTCTGCTATGTTCCTGATGTAGGGAAGTGTGGTAAGTGTGTTAGGGCGTACTGTGTCCTCCTGTTGTTGACTGATTTTTAGGCACCTATGGATGAAGGTGCAGGGATATCCGTTTATGGTGATGATCTTGTATAAGTGTTTTTCTTCTTCCCAGCGTAATTCTGAAGTGTCGCAGTGTGTCCTGGCCCATTTAAATAGTGTCCCAATGCAGCTTTGTTTGTGCACGTTAGGGTGGTTGCTGTAGAAATTGAGGATTTGACCTGTATGGGTTGCTTTTCTGTACACTGAAGTTTGGAACTCCCCATTTGTCAGTTGTTCTACCTTCGCATCCAGGAACGGAAGTTGATTGTTGGTTTCTTCTTCCCTTGTGAATTTAATCCCTGTGAATACACTGTTGATGAGGTGGTGGGTCTCTTCTAATTTGTTGTGTTTGATCATGACAAATGTGTCATCTACGTACCGGATCCACAGTTTAGGTTGAATGCGGGGGAGGGTGGCATGTTCTAGTCTTTGCATGACTGCTTCTGCAATGAGTCCTGAGATGGATGATCCCATTGGTGTACTGTTGATCTGTTTGTATACTTGACCATTAAAGAAGAAGTGTGTGGTGAGGCACAGGTCTAGCAGTTTAAGTATGTTGTCCTTGCTGATGGAGTTGCTGGTCTGTGTTGCTGCGTCCTCTAGTAATATGGCCAATGTTTCTTTGGCTAGTGGGATGTCAATTGATGTGAATAAAGCTGTGACGTCAGAGGATACCATAATCTCATTGTTGCTGATTTTTATGTTCTTGAGGGTATATTTGTATGTTTTGTATATTTTTGCTTTCAGTCAGAGCTAATCTTTATACTGCTATTAACCTTCTATGGGCCATGGTTTTTATCCCTAGGACAATCACCACTCATTTGCCCTTTGTTTCATGACATCTTTGGACTAGTCTCCTTTGCCATCTAAGCCTTGCCTGAGCGTCACCGCTATTCTACTAGCTTTTCTCCCTTTTTCAACTGAATAAGCTCATCACATCTCCACCTCTCCTCAGATCTGAAGAGGGATAAACTGGACTGGAAATGTTAATGAGATAAAAGGTACTGCAGATGCTGGAGAATCCGAGATAACAAGCATGGGGCTGGATGAACACAGCAGGTCAAGCAGCATCATAGGAGCAGGAAAACTTGACGTTTCGGGCCTAAACCCTTCATCAGAAAAATGTTAATTCTGTTTTTCTCTGTCTACAGATGCAGCAAGACCTGCTGAGTTTCACCAGCACCTCTAATTTTAATTTTAGACCTCCAGAGTCCACAGTTTTTTGCTTTTAGCCTTCCCCTATAACCTTCACTGTTGAGAAAGACAAGATTGGTTTCTCTTCACAGTCACATACCATCCTGATCTGAACATACATTAACATTCTTTCATCATCACTGGAACAACATCCTGCAGTTCAATGTGGGACCATCATCAGCACCAGGCCTAACCAATCCTTTTGCCTTTAGCTATCCTGTGGGTCTGCCCCAAGGTCCTGGACCACTCCTGTCGGCCTAGGCCTAGCCTGTGGGCATTGACATATCCTGTGAACCTCAATCGTTTATCTTTTCTTTTAAATTATAAGTTAGAAATCTATTCAGGGTAGAGCATTTTTTGTATTAATCACCATCTTCCACTAGATGGCCCAAAATTCACATTGCAGAGGCATTCAAATATTTTTCTGTGAGAATCATTGGTTAACAGGACATGGATATTTGCTTTCAAGCTGATCTCACGTCTCCTCCATGTTCTTCAACCCACTTCCCCCTACCCCTCAAACTACCACCCCCTGCCCGTCAACCCACCTCTCCCCTACCCCTCAATCTAATTGTCCCCATCCTCAATTCACCAACCCCTACTCCTCAACCCACTCTCCCCCACCATATCCCTCAACTCATCTCTCCCCACATTCTTCAACTGATCACCCATCTTTTTCCTTAACACACTTAAAATAGCCTCAGTGCCTTTCAATTAATGCAGAAAGAAAGTCAGTCTAGCTTTCCATAAATGGGTACTCGATCATGTCACCAGCTGTAAAGAGGACGTCAGGCGAGGACAAGGCTGAGATTTGATGTTGTGTACAGTCAGGCAATTGGGTTTTAAAGAGAAGACAGAGTGAGAGAAACTGGATCACAAGACAAGCATGGTGAGAAATCAGGGAGGGTGGAAGTTCGAAGAAAAGAAATAAAATTTTTTTTTGTTGGAGTAAAGGAAAATGTGGACCACCTGATGCCAGTTGTTAAAGTGCTGAGAGATTGGGTAACCTTGGTGACAGGTATGGCTTATAGTCCTAGATAAATCCTTGTGCTAAATGAAAATGTAAAAATGAGCAGGATACATATCATGTTCATAACCAGCTAAGGGTACAGCACAGATGGAAATGAACACTGCATGGAACTTGACAACACCTGTCATCAAGAAAGAGAATGGAAACAATGATGGGTCAGAGGACAGAGCTGCATATGGGTGTGAGGAAAAATAATTCAGAATCTTTTTTCATGAACATTCAAGACTCATTTCTTTACGTTTTTAACCCCACTGCCGAAAGGTTGCGTATGATATTATTTGTGGGAGCAATTCAGCCTTGACTGCAATTCCTCTGCCTCCAAGCTACTCAGATTTCAATTTACACTTGAGCTGAGTGTGAATACAGGGAATGGTATCACCGATTTGGAAATCTATTAAAACGATGACAAAGATTAACATTCTCCACCACCAAATCCTCTTTTGGCCACGTCAGCTGAGGTTAAAATTAGTCATGTTATTGAAGCAGTGTCAGTCTCAAACTCTATCCTAAAACACAATTACACTATAAAATATTGGGCTGAATTTTGCCAGTCTTCACTTGGTGGGAAGGGGGTCAGGGGGAGCTGGTAAAACAGTGACGAGACATTTCAGGACAGTCCCCCTGGACTCAATCACAGCAGTGCCCTATCAGGTGCATTGGCTGCTTACAGCATGGAGGTGGGCAGCTGATTTGCATAATTAAGGCCCCAATTAAAAGCCATTTTAGCAAGCTGCTGATTTTCATCCAGTCATGGAGTGGCTCCTTGTTGTTTGAGGAAGCATCAACCTCCTGAGAGTGGGAACTCAGAGGGGACAGTGGAGCTGCAGAATTCATGACCCAAAGAAAGAAAGAAAGAAACAAACAAAGGCCATCTCCACAGACCCAGTGATGCTGTCAACCACCAATTAGTGTGGCCTACAGCCTTACCTATCTGAAATTAAAGTTATACCTATCTGTCTCAGCTCAGCTCACATCCTGAGGTCACCAGCCAGCTTCAGCAGCACTCACCTTTCCTGATGACACTGCAGAAGCTTTGGACTTGCTAACTTTCTGTTTGGGCTAGTGCCCACCATCATTAAATGAATATTGGCCAGCACACAGTCAATGCCAGAGGCTACCTGAAGTGAAATATTTGAGTTAGGCACATTGCTGGCAAATGCAGGCTTGGGCCTGCTTTTCATCCAAAGCCCACGTAAAATTCAGCCCATTGGCGTTGACCCTGTAAATCACTCCCAATTCTAAACATCAATCATTACAATCCTGTACGTGACTCCCAGTGACCCTTTACAGTACGCAAAATAATCCTATACATGACTCTATATATCAGTCATGATGATCCTAGACATGATTCCCAGTGACCCTATGAGTCACACACAACAGTCCTATACATCATTCACATTAATCCTAAAGATCACACCAAGTCACCCTACACATCACACACAATAACCCAATACAACTCTCCCAGTGATCCTATGCCCTCTCACTCCTTATTATCATATATCATTGCCAGCAACTGTATCCACTACCCTGTAATGACCCTATACAAATAATGACCCACTCCTGGGACCCTCTGTTACAAGTCCCAGCTGACAATGTGTAGATAGTGTAAGAAAGTAGATCTATTATCACAGGAACAGTTGTAAAAACAGTCAGAAACAATAGAGAGGACATTCCAGCAGTATAAATGCAGAGTAATCAACACGCTAAGCTCAAATCCAACCGCAAGCAGACACATGATAACACACTTCCCCCAACAAGACCTTCTTGTAGAATCACAGGATCCCCAGCCCTTCTTTGAAATACTTTGTTTCCAAAGTCTGCAGGTTTTTGGAGCTGAGCCTGTTTAAATCTCTCTGTACAGGCACTGACTCACTCCCTGCAATCTTATCCTTCATTAAATTCCCTCTAAGCCCTTTCCTTGGATAGGATTTCTCCTCCGAGCTTCAGACACGTGATGGTCTTAATGCAATTGGTCAGGGAAATAATCTTAGTCATTAAGTACTCGCAGATAGAACCAGCGCGAGAAAAACCATATACACTTTTAAATATAAATATGTTCATTAATTATTAAAACCTAGGACCATCATTTACTTCCACTGAATCTAATTGAAAACAAACCAAGCAGGAATCCCGAGGCCAGAATGTGAGGGTAGGAGAATGTTTATTTGTATGGGTTTAATGTTGAAGGACATAACTGTATGAAGTTATTTGTTATTTTTGTTTGAAGATTAATGCGAAAGCTATGGATATTATTAATTTAGCTTTGATATGTTGGTGTCTGTATCTCAGAAATTTCAAAACATCTCAACTTACAATGGTGACTCTGTCCTCACTATTTCTTGTCTATACTTGCCGAAGAATCCCATGAATGTGTTAGTATTTACAGGGGATCTCTGATGTATTTATGGTTGTTGGTGGGGTAGAGTCTCAGGAGCATGTCAGTATTTGGGTAGAGGGGGAGGACACGGGTCTGTCAATATTTTCAGGGGGTGCCAGGAGTACATCAATGTTTTCAAGGCGTCTCAGGAGTATGGCTGTATTTACAGAGACCCCAACTTATGACAGTATCTGCAAGGGGTCTCAGATGTGTATAAATATTTATAGGGGGTCTCAAGTCTATGTTAGTATTTACATGGAGGTCCTAGGAGTATGTCAATGTTTACAGGAAATCCCAGGAGTATGTCAGTATTTACATGGAGTCTCAAGAGAATGTCAGCATTTACAGGGTGTGTCAGGAGTATGCCAGTATTTACAAGAGGTGTCATGAGCATTTCTGTACATAAATGGGGCTCTAGGTGTATGCCCTGGGTATGAGTATTCAGAGGTGTTCCCAGGATCATGTGCGTATTCACAGGGAATCCTAGGTATGTGTGTGTGAGTACAGACCGGGGGCCCCGGGATCATGTGAGTATATGGGGATCGTGTGAGTACAGGCAAGGGGCCTGTTACCTGATTTTATAAATTATGTAATGTGGTGCTCTGCCCAATGGAAGAAGGCATAGGTTTAGGTAATGCTACTCAAGAGACAGTTTTGCAAACAGCACTGGGAGTCTGCACTAAAATCCCATTGTTTGGATTTTCTTTCTGTCTCTAATACAGAGATGGCAGCTGCACTCCACTGAACAGTACAGCAATGACATTTTAAAGGAACAGATTTGTGGCATATGGAGAAAATCTTTAGTACTCACTCCAGGTATGTGTCAAATCGATGGTTGATGTATGAAGTATATTCTTTCATGTAGATCATACAATGATCCATGTAGAAATGCATAGACATTACACAGAAACAGGTCATTCAACTCCTCCAGTCCATGTTGGCATTCTCCCCCATGTCTTAAAAATCTATGATCCAGCAACAACTGAAACACAGTTGCCCACCACCCTGACCACTTTCCCTGACCATCCAGCCTACCAGTTCAGCCTGACTGCCCACATACACTGCCTACCTGGACAGCCCACACTCATTGTCCACTCTGACCATCCAAAATAACTGCTCTCCCAACTGTCCACACTTACTGAATATCTACAAACACTGCCCATTCTGTCTGGCTGCCCAATTGCTCATGCAATGTGGAACCAACGACCAATGACATTGATAGTATGGAGTTTTTGATGTGAGTCTTGCATGTGCCATTATACAGTCAGTCATTTTAAACTCAGTTGTCGGATGTGGACATTGCTGACTGATCAGCATTTATTGCCCTTCTCCAGTTGCCCTTGAGAAGGTGAGCTGCGTCCTTGGACTGCTGAAGTCCACCTGCTGTGAGTTGACCCACAATGCCATTAGGGAGGGAATTCTGGGATTTTGACCCAGCAACAGTGAAAGAACAGTGATATATTTTTAAGTCGGCATGGTGAGTGGATTGGAGGGAAACTTAAAGGTGGTGGTGTTCCCATATAGCTGCTGCCCTTGTACTTCCATCTGGGGAGATGATGGCCTAGTGGTATTATTGCTGGACTGTTAATCCAGAGACCCAGATAATGTTCTGGGGAGCTGGGTTCGAATCCCACCATAGCATGTGCTAGAATTTGAATTAAATAAATATCTGGAATTAAGAATATAATGATGACCGCGAATCCATTGTCAATTGTCAGGAAAAAACCCATCTGGTTCACTCACGTCCTGTAGGGAAGGAAACTGCCATCCTTATCTGGTCTGGCCTACATGTGATCCAGATCCACAGCAATGTGGCTGACTCTTAACTGCCATCTGGGCAATTAGGGGTGGGCAACAAATGATGCCTAGCCAGCAATGCCCTCATCCTGTGAATGAATTTTTAAAAAGTGATCGTGGGTTTGGAAGGTGCTATCTAGGGCCTTTGGTGAATTTCTGCAGTGCATCTTATAGATAACGCACACTGCTGCCACTGACCGTCGGTGATGGAGGGAGTGGATGCTTGTGAATGTAGTGCCAATGCTTTGTCCTGGATGGCGTCAAGTTTCTTGAGCATTGTTGGGGCTGCATTCATCCAGGCAAGTGGGGTGTATTCCATCACACTCCTGACTTGTGTCTTGTAGATGGTGGACAGGCTCTGGGGAGTCAGGAGGCAAGTCATTTGCTGCAGTATTCCTAGCCTCTGACCTGCTCTTGGAGCCACTGTGTTTATGTAGTGAGTCCAGTTGAGTTTCTGGTCAATGATAACTCCCAGAATGTTGATAGTGGGGAACTCAGTAATGGTAACACCATTGAATTGTCAAAGGGTGGTAGTTAGATTGTCTCATATTGTTAATGGTAATAGTCTGGCATTTGTGTGGCGCAAATTGTTTCTTATTGTTGGGGGAGTTAGAGATAGTATCTCTATATATAGTCCAAAAATATGCAGGTTACATGGATTGGCCATGAGAAATTGCCCTTTAGTGTCCAGGAATGTGCGGGTTGGGTGGATAAGCCATGGGAAATGCGGGGTTATAGGAATAGGGTGGGGGTCTGGGTCTGGATGGGATGCTTTTCAGATGGTTGGTGCAGGCCTGATGGGCTGAATGGCCTTTTTCCACACTGTAGAAATTCTATCATTCTATGTAATCTGTACCAAAGGGTACGCAATGCCAAAAAAGAGTGTACATTAGTAAAGCATAAACAAACTTGTTGGTTAAACAAGGGATCTGTTTGCAGGCCTGAAAGCAACAGCAAAACCTTAGAGTTAAAAACAAATCATTTTGAATTGTTTCTTAACAGATTAAAGGGTTCACACCCAACTTTGGCAACAATTCTGAGAAGCAAGTGAGGAGGGGGTCACCCTAGCCGCTGCGACATGGCCAATAACACTACACTAAAGGCTCACAGGCTGATTGTAAGCTTGCTGTTCATCAGGTTTATACCAGTCCTCATGCAAGGTAACAGCTACATTTTCATTTCCGCAAGATTTTCCTTCGTAAGACCAGAAAGAAAGAACTAAAGAACTCACATGTATGTAACTGCCTTTCATAAATTCAGGACATCCCAAAGCATTTTATAGACAGTTAATTCCATTTTGAAGTTATTCATTTATAATGTAGAACATGTAGTTCGCAATTTGTGCACAGTAAGATTCCACAAACAGCAATATGATAATAACAATGACCAAATTCTTTGTTTTAAGTGATACTCTATTTCAAATAATAACACACAGTCTTTCCTGGCAAGGTAGATCCACCTTTAGCTTAACATCTCATTTGACGATCAGGTCCCCTGCTGTTTCAGCCACTCTCTTTGGACTGCACTGTATGGATTGTGTGTTAACATCTCCAGAGTATCCATCTACTCTCTCATGTGAACATAAAAGATCCAAAGACAAATTGAAAGATGATCGAAGAGGTTTATGAAATCTGTGCACAAATTGATAACTGTAGTTTCCTACATAACAACACTTATTTCATTGCAAGTAAGTATCACACTGACTGTAAAACATTGCTGCAGTTCAGAGGCTGTGAAAGGTACAACATTGCGCTAATTAGCCTGGAGTCACCTGTGCTTTTTAATATGCTTCCAATTCCCTTTCCTGGACGCCCATTATTATTTCCTTAGTCTCATTCTTTAAAGGGTCTAAGTTCACTTTGGCCTCTCTTCTGTTTTATATAGTTTAAGAAGTTCTTGCTATCTGTTTTAATATTACTTGCTAGTTAACCCTCAAAATTTATTTTCTCTTTTTTTTAATGTTATCTTTTGTTGTTCTTTTGTTGTTCATAACTTCATAAATCCGCTGGACTAATATTTGGCAGATTATATGATTTTTCTTTCAATTTGATTCTATTTTTAACTTCCTTGGGTAACCATGTTTGGTTTTCTCCCCTTCCTAGAATCCTTCTTCTTAATTGGGATTTATTTTTGTTGTGTGTCATGAACTATTTTCTTGAAAAAACCTGCCATTGTTCCTCAAACTTGTTTTGCTAAATTCCTTTCCCAATCTGTTTCAGCTACCACTGCCTTCATTCCTTCGTAATTACCCTTATTTAAGTCTAGCACAGATGTAGCCCAATCAAGTTCCTCACTCCCAACTGAATGGTAAATTCTACCATATTATGCTCACTGTTTCCTAGAGGATCTATTGCTCTGAGATCGATGATCAAACCTGTCTTATTATCACAAAAAGCCTGTTCCCAGTATGACACATAATTCTAGGAAACTCTGCCAAATGCACTCATGGCTACCTCGATCGATTTGAGTTTTCCAATCTTATGTACGGATTAAAAATCACCCACACAAAAAAACCCAAAAAAATCAGAAAGAAAAACAGAAATTGCTGGGAAAATGCGGCATGTATGGCAGAATCCATGGGGATAAAGCATTTTGGGTCCAGTTCTGAAGAAGGGTCATTTAGACCCTTCCTTTTTATCCATTTTTCCTTCTTTGACACTAATGCCATTGTTTTTCTACATTTGTTTACACTGTCCCTATCCGATCCACTCTGGGTCCAATTTCCGAAATAGCTGCCCAGCAATGCTGCTATATGCTTTTGCTTTGTAAGTCTGTGTTTCTTCTCTGTCAAACCTTCCCTAACCTTCTAATTAGTTTAAGGCCCCAGTTATTCAATTAACCTGAACAGTAGTCCCAGAATGGTTCAAATGAAGCCCATTGCACAGCAACAGCTGCCTTCTACCCTAATACTGATGCCAGCGCCCATGGCCCAAAACCCATTTTGTATACACCAATCTTTGAGGTAGGCATTTAAACCATGCTTTTTCATCTAGTTTCTCTTTCAGCAGGACCTTTTCTCTAGTCCTATCAATGTCATTGGTAACAACGTAAATGACAACAACTGGATCTCTCCCTTCCCATTCTAAGTTCCTGTCCAGCCCTGAGGAGATGCCCTTAACCCTAGCACCAGGCAGACAACACAGCCATCAGGACTCATGCTCATGGCTGCACAGGACATTATCTCAGCTCCTAATTGTACTGTCCCCTACAGCTGCTACTTTCTTAGTTCCTCCGACAACTTAATTGGCTTCCTGCAACCCAATGCATTGGTCAGTCTGCTGGTTCTCCCTGCAGTTCCCACTCATGTTCATGCAGCTTGTAAGAACCTCATAATTGGTGAATAATTGCAGGGACTCAGGCTCCTGAAATGATTGCTCCCCCACTCCCCCAACAACCAGACGAGGTCCCTATATCTATCTCAACTCCAATCAAATAGTTATGTCCCCGAGCATAGACCAAATTTGAATTTAAATGATTTAATATGAGGGGTGTGGCTCACTACAAATGTGTTCACCCTGGATCAAATTCATGTTCAGCAGCTCCCACATGCTGCAGCAGCAATGCATTTCCTATCTCACCATTACTAAACTATTTTACTTAATTTAGTTCATTAACCGTTGTAGAATTCCTGCTCCTTACAGTTTACTATAATTAATTTTCTTTTGTAGAAACACCAGAACCAATCTTACACTTGAAAAACTATCTTTAAGAAAAGAGAAGTAATAAAATTAAACACCCACTACAAACTGAATATCTTAATTTCACTTTAATGATTTAAAATATTCATCATTTCTACTCACCAATCAGCTGCGTTCCCTACACCTACATCATGTTGTGCTTCGCAATGTCAATCCACTGCTAGTTTCACTGCAGGTGAGCCTTTCGATCTGTGTTTTATATCCACTCCCGTGTACATCTCAATCTGGAGTCTTTATTTCTTGCAGTAATCCTTACTTCAAGCGTGTCTTTCCTCCTCTGCATTGAGTTCCCACTTTGAACCAAATTCCCAAAATGCTCAATAAGACAAAATCTCCAGTCTCACTGGCCATGCACCCTTAATGACCATGCAGTGTAAAACAAATTCCCTTTCATATGGAGCTGTTCTGAGTCACTTCATAGCTAAAATCATCAGACCCTCATTTACACAAAGGATTTCAGCTGCCTGAATGTTATCTGCTACAATCAACTCCAAAAGAAGGAAGCATATGTCACGTGCAGTGCATTAAAAACAGGGGAAGACCATCAAAAATGTAGAGTGTAGGGGGTGCTAAAATAAACAAATTAGGAGGACAAAGAAGGGCCACAAAATATCTTTGGCAAATAGGATTAAGGAAAACCCCATGACACTTTATAAGTATGCTAAGAGGATTACCATGGAAAGAGTGGAGCCTATTAGAGACCAAAGAGGCAATTTGTACATGGATCTAGAGTATGTGGGTGAGGTCTTAAATGACAAGTTCTCATTTGTATTCACTGCGGAGAAAGACATTGTAGCTGGGGATTTCATAGTTGGGATGGTGAGGTTTTGGAACATGTTAAGATTAATAAAGAGGATATTCTGGTGGGCATGAAAATGCATAAACCCCCAGGGACTGATGAGATGTATCGCAGGCTGCTACGAGAGGCAAGGGTAGAGGTTGCTAGGGCCCTAGTAGAGATATTTAATACTTCACTGGCCACCGGTGAAGTATCAGATGACTGAAGGATAGCTAATGTGGTTCCTTTGTTTGAGAAGGACAACAGGGATAGGCCAAGTAATTATAGACCAATTAGCCTGATGTCAGGGGAATTGTTGGAAAATATTCTGAGAGACAGGATTAATCATCACTTGGAAAGGCAGGGATTGATCAGGGACAGTCAGCAAGGATTTGTGAGAAGGAGATTCCATCTGACTAATTTAATTGAGCATTTTGAAAATGTGACTAAACATATTGATGAGAGTAGTGCAGTTGATACAGTTTACACAGACTTTGATATGACCTTTGACAAGGCCCCACAAGGAAGGCTATTCCAAAAGGTAAGAGCCCATGGGATCCCAGGAAAGTTGGCAAACTGGATCCAGAATTGGCTTGCAAACAGGAGGTAAAAGGTGATGGTAGAGGACGTTTTTGTGATTGGAAGCCTGTGACCAGCTATGTACCACAGGGATCAGTGCTGGGGACCTTGCTGTCTATTATGTACATTAATGACATGGGTGTGAATGTAGAAGGTACAATTAGTAAATTTGCAGATGACACAAAAATTCTTAATGCCAAGGAGGATGGTCTCAGTTTACAGTCTGAGGTGTACAAAATTATGAGAGTGAATTGTGAGGATTTTTCTCCACGGCAGACATATCTAAGACCAGAGGGTACAAGTTTAAGGTGAGGAGTAAGTGGTTTAGAGGACGTCTGAGGAAAAATATTTTTCACCCAAAGGGTAAGAGAAATATGGAATGTACTGCCTGAGAGAATGATAGAGGTGGGTAAGGTTTAAGAAGCATCTGGTTGAGCACTGAAAATGACAGGACAGTGAATGGACCAAGTACAGGTATACGAGATTAGTGTAGTTTGGTGTTTACTGGTTGGCATAGACATGATAGGCTGAGGGGCTGCTTCTATGTTACATGAATCTATGACTCTATGACATTCTTGTCAATCTACAATGCACCCCTTTCCATGGTCAAAGTATGGTATATGTGCTGTAGTGTGTATGAAACTCTCTTCTCATTGCTGCTAGTATAAATAGTTAGCAAAATGGCTTCAGATCAAACTCTATCTCCCCCTTGACCACAAAGAAACCTTTAAAAAAGTTGAAGTCTACAAACATAGAGCTATACTTAACCTTGACCTGCTTTCCCAGAAATTTGTTATAGGAATAACTGAACTCCATTACCTCAGGGGATTGCAGCATGCAGTTTATTACACCTCACTGGAGTAGCACATGGAAATCCAGCCTCACTATTTCTAGAGTCACTAAAACAGTTGCAGATTTTATAACGTATGCAAAGTTCCCCAATTTTTCTGATTTTCAGACCCAACTTGATAGGAAGCATAGGCCAGGTTTCTGTACTGAACAAGAATGATCATTATTACATGTAATTAGAGTCTAGCTACAGGTAAACAGTTATAAACTGTCACCATATAACACTATTAATTAAACTCTAATGCTCCCATACACTCCTCTTTACATATCCACGGACAGAAAGAAAGGAATAGAAGGATGTGTCAGAGGGAAAAATACTGGAAAGACAGTTCAATAGTGTTTGTTCTTAAGTTCTGTTGCTGAGACAATCTTTGTGATTTTATTCCTGGCCAGCAATAGTCTTTCTCCAGATGCCTCCCCTGAATAGTAAGAGGCTCAAGGTGGTTTATAAAAAGCCTCTGACTTATCAGTTAAAAGTTACCAGCTTACAACAACTGTTACAAGATAAAACTGTTCTTCTTCAGGTTTAAAGTTAGTTTTGACTGCAGAGAACAGTGAGACTGCTCTTGGAGCGGGGAAGAACTGAACACTTCTCTCTTTCCCATTGTAACTTGTTCGCAGTTCCAAGTGGTTCAGTTACCTGAGAAGCAATCACACAGTTCTTGGCAGGTGAAAGGTCTCTGTCATCGATAACTGGTCTGGAGCAAATAGACCAATCAACTGAGGAAGGGTCACCGGACCCGAAACGTTAACTCTGTTTTCTCCTTCACAGATGCTGCCAGACCTGCTGAGCTTTTCCAGCAACTTTGTTTTTCAGACCAATCAACTTCTTGCTTTCATCCAGAGCTGTGTCTGTACACCCCGCTCTCCCGCACCCGGCTCCAAATTGTCTGCAACGCAAATGTCACTTGCTGATTGTTCAATCAGTTGTTTACATGATGCTTGTCATGGGTATTAAGTTGCTTGCTTTCAGAACATACAGCCACCTTTTTTCTAGTTTAGAAAGAGCTCTTTCTCATTTCGATTCAGAGTCTTCAGAAAAACTGAAAATACTTGGTCTTTACAAGCTAGTAATATGCCTAACAGGTTTGCTCTGTATGCATGGCCACACATACTGGACTGGGTCTTCTACAATTACAAAGCCAGTAATTAGCTGGTTATCACATTTCCCAAAATACTGGCCAGTCATTAGCCAGAAGTCTCTTCAGAATCACTGCACAGATTGTGAGGCCAATCATGGGCTTTATATGGCCTCAGGGTCTGCTAACTGTATGGCTGAATCCCAAATTGTGAATTATAACTCATTTAGCTCCGCATTATTTCCTGTTCATCTGCACCAGGTGACCGGTGTTCAGGAGGGCATGACCTGTACGTTGATATTAAAGAGAACAGTCCAAATGGCACAGTCATCGCAAAGCTCACTGTAAGTGGCAACCTTTCCAGCCATGAAATCAACTTGAATCTGACAGGAACGGATATGAAGTGGTTTCAATTGGAGGAAGAAGTTGTCAAGCTGAATGTGTTGCCTACCAGACAGTTGGATCGAGAGGTACAGAGATAAAGGAAAGTCTGGAAGTCCTACGATAGTAGAGTTAGACTTTGAATAAAAAAATGCTCCCTTATGAGATGCTGCATTACCTCCAGGCTCCTCACCAAGTTGCATAGCATCTTGACATGGAATTGTATTGCTATTTCTTCATTTTCAGGATGCGAGAATTCTTAGTTAACAGCACAGCCTTCACTACACAGAATACAGTGGCTCAAGGATGTAGCTGATAAGGTCAAGGTAGGGTAAGGCACTACATGCTTGCATCACCAGCAATGCTCACATCCTGTCAATGAATAAATGTTTTTTAATACACAAATGGTGTTAATGAGTTCCAAAGCCCAATTTCTAGCCAGCCTTAGGCATCTTTCTTTATTCATTCATGGAATGAGGGCATCGCTGACTAGACAGCATTTATCTCCCATCCCTAACTGCCCAGAGGGCAGTTAAGAGTCATCACATTACCGTGGGTCTGGAGTCACTTGTCAGCCAGACCAGGTGAGGATAGCAGTTTCTTTCCCTAAAGGACATTAGTGAACCAGATGTGTTTTTCCCAATAATTGACAATGGATTCATGGTCATCATTAGACTCTTAATTCCAGATTTTTTAAAAATTGAAATCAAATTCTATAGGATGTGAACCTGGGTCCCAGGAATATTATCTGGGTCTCTGGATTAACAGGCAAGCAATAATACCACTAGGTTATTGCCTCCCCATAATCTCAATTAGGGCCATTCATTATGGACTGAAAATATCTGTGAACAATTTGTAATGAGCCCCCAGCCTTTAGAAACAGAGATGAAAGCATAGTAACTTTTATGTGTGAATACTATTCTTACTGTGTAACATTTTGTGTGTTGCATTTTGTCAACAGCTACTGTCCATGCCCCTTCTCTTTGCCACGATAACCTGTACTGATGTTACATCTTCAGATCAGGTATGGATATCTCATTATTTTAATCTAAGTCTATCTATACATTTTCTGATACATACCTGTGGATTGAAATACAATAAATAATATTAACATATTTATTTATGAAATACATCGCAAATTGATATATGTGCAGGAATATCCAGGCCAATGGGAGTCGTACATCCTTTGTAGATTGTTCTGGGCATGCATGTATATCCATCTTTGTTTCTAACCCATGAAAGCTCTACTGGTACATTCTGTACTGTGTGCTCCTGGGTTATGCTGTTGTCTCTCTCTGTGTAACTCATTGGTTAGGAACAGTGGAGTTCTACAACCGGCTACTAACTTCCAAATGTTAACCGTGAGCCCCTTAGCTAGGCTAGAAACTTTCAAACTTTGTTCCATGCTGGTTCAGTTATTCTGCAGCTGATGTGTGAAGCCCAAGAGGTGGTGTCTACCTCTAAGAAATGGCTTATCAGCATTTATCTGAGGACTGTAACCAGATGCCAAAATATTATGGCATGGCCTACATTAAACTGAAACTCAAACATGTTTCATATCAACCACAACGTGAAGTATAACTAACCTAAAGGCACATCCTGAATTAAGCTGCAAGAGTTATGTTTTATTTCTTTTAGAAGCTTTTTTTAAAGAAAAAACAAAACTTTAGTTTGAAGTGTCAGAAATGGCCTGGGTAAAAGCAATTACATCAAGTTACATCAAACCTCCAGCATAGAAAGATGTTCTGGTCTAGCAGATTTATTGCAAGGTTTATGCTCTTAACGTGAGTTTTCTTTCACCTTACTTTATCTGGTCTTTTCAGAATAACCTTCTTTATGCCCCATTATGTTGATCTGGTATTCGCTTTAATTCATCTATGCTAATCAGCTCAATATCTTTGTCCATATTATAATCATATTTTAGGTAAAGAAATTTCTCTATAAATTCCCTGTTAAATTTATTCGTGAATATTTGTATTCTTGACCTCTAGTTTTGGTCTTCCACTCATCACCCCCTCAACAGAAATATTTTTTCTATTATTCATGTTCTGAGAGTAATGCATCTGCTTGTTATTTTCTACACATTGCTTACCTGTCTCAGACTTACCCTTCCCCACCATGAACTTATCTGTGCTATCCATGACTGGATCCTAGGTCTTAATAGGCAATAGATGAAATGTGTTTCTCCCTCTGACCTACCTGAACTCTCTCCAAGTCAGTGGTCCTCTCTCTCTGATCATGAACTCAGTCAAGTGGGGGCTTGCACTATCAATCCAACATCGACACCAGTATAACATGATATTTGATGGTAGGGACTGTGTTACAGAGGAATGAAGGTCAGTTTGTTCAAGAAATCAAACATACTCTTGATTGGATAGGGCAGAGAGTAATTGGCAAAATAGCCAAGGCAAAGATGAGAAACTCACAAAAGCAAATTGTTCAGTTCTGGAATTCACTGCCTATAAGCATGCTGGATGCAAATTCAATAGTAACTTTCAGGATGAATGGGATAAACACTAGGAATGGAAAAAATGGCAGGGATCAGTGGAAAGAGCAAGAGAGTAATGCGAATGGACCATGTCTGCCAAAGAGCCAATGCAGGCTTGATGAGTCAAAAAGCCTCATTCTGTGCTCTCTGATTCTATGATGTCATCACAGTCAGTATTTCTCTGAACATTTTTCTTTTGTTACTGCCAAGTTATAAACATGCCAGTTTGCAATCTTCCATCTCCATTTTGTTAAACTTACTACTCTAATCTATCAAACTCCCCAATAATATGACCGTCTTCTCTTCCTCTGATCCTCAGTCTTTTAAAATCTAGGCTAACTGTTGACCTCTGCTCTATCTCATCTTCTCCCTAATTTTAGTCAACTTTGGTGCAGTTTGCCTTGTGATCACTACAGATATTTTAGTTAAAATATAAACTGAAAAATGGAAGCTTGAAACTGCTGTGTAGCAGAGAATGAACAAGTTTTTTTTATTACAACTCTAAGGAAAAGTGTAACAATATGGTCATTTATTTATTTTACAAGGGCATTTTTTTTTAAAGAAGCTGGATCTCATAATTTTATGACAGTTCCAAGTGCTTTAGGGTTGAAGATAAAGAAACTGCTCAGAAATAGCATTTGGATTGGTTCTTTGTAGCAGTTGGTCACTGAGAATTGAGAAGAGAGACACCAGTTGGACTAAGACCTCCAAAAAGTCTGAAAGCAAGTGAGATCTTTTCTCTCTCTCTTTCTCTCCCTCTGTGTGAAAAGAAATAATAATCATAAACCTTGCCAAGAAAGAAAACTATTAACTTGAATCACAACCTAGATCAAACTGACCAGCTATTGAATTGAGGATCATGATGATTGAAAGCAATGTAATATCATTGCCAAAACCTAAGAAAGTTCTCTCATTCCACTCTTTTCAATTTGGACTCTTGGTCCACAGTCTTTGATCCCTTTTCCTATATTATCCTCCATTATATTTCTGAGCTCCCAGTTCTGAGGAAGGGTCACCGGACCTGAAACGTTAACTCTGATTCTTCCTTCACAGATGCTGCCAGACCTGTTGAGCTTTTCCAGCAACTTCTGTTTTTGTCTTGATTTACAGCATCCACAGTTCTTTTGGGTTTTATTTTGCCTAGTCTATCTTGTCCATCCCATTTATGAATGAATGTGTGCATGTTTGGATTTAAAGGGGGTGTAGTTTAACTGTGCACGTTAATAATTAAGAATTAATTTTTGCCAAATGTTAGAGGATAGGTTTATTAGAATAAATAAGGTTTATTTTCCTATTCATTGATGGAACTCAGTTAATGTTTCTTTGATCTTAGATAGTGATCAAAGTCAGGCATTAACGATCATAATGAGTAAATTAGTCACATTTCACATTTATGAGCACTTGTAGAACAAGGCATCTTGATTTCCAGTGTACTCTTCCATCAGGGTTGGGACAGTCCTAATTCGTAGAAGAGAAAGTTCCAGCACAGAAAGATGCTATTCAGCCCATCGAACCTGTGTGAACTCGCTGGAATTACTCTGCTTAATCCCATGTCCATCACTTTGTCTATAACCCCGTTAGTATCTTCACCCTCAATTAGCTGTCCAAGTCTCTTTAAAATTATCTACAAAATCAAGTTCCACCATGTTTTCAGAGAGAATGTTCAGATCCCAATAATTCATGATGGCAGTTCCATAGGAAAGAAGTGAAACATCGGAGAAAGGTGGATAGACAGTTAGGCATAGATTTGATTGATTGTGTTGTTGACTTTCACGCAAATGTTGATGTTTCTCCACCTACAACTTCAACAATAAGTATATATTTTCGTCCATTTGCAGATCCACTACAGACTAGTGGTGCAGGTACTTGATGAAAATGACAATCCACCAATGTTCCTTAAAGAAAATGTTCAGCAAGTTAACATCAGTGAGGTGAGAGACTGACTGATGTCTCATATATTAAAGAAGAAGAACTTGCATTTATAAAGCACCCTTTGCAACCTCAGGAAGTTCCTAAGTCATTTATAACCAGTGTAGTAATTCCTTGAAGTGTAGTTACTGCAATAGCCAATTTGTGGGCTGAAAGATCCCACAGGAAACTTTTCCATTCACCTTAGAGACTAGACTTGTCCATGCGTGGACTTGAGCACATAATCCAGTTTGGCCCTCTGTAAAGACCGTGTCTATTTAATTTTCTGTATTTTTAATTGTGGTCTGTAATGGAAAAATAATTGTTTTAAAACAAGGACTATGGAAAGATTATTGCAGTTTTTAAAAGCAAGCAACCTGACATTGCAAGCACTGCTATCACAGCTACTTGTTCAATAATTGCAAGGAAGTTTGCAGATGAGTTGGAGCCAAGGGGTATGTACAACTGGAGATTCAGCTGACAACAAGTAGCTGGTTGGTCTGTAAACCAGTTACTAGTTATCAATGATGAAGGCTTTCCGCCTGCCAACAACTATGTGATCAATTCTCAAGTAGCTGAACAACTTGAGGCTGTGAACATGATAGTGAGAAGCCTTCAGATCTCCAACAGCTCAGACATTCTCGTTGTTTTCCGCAGTAAAAGCTGCATCAAAACTTAAGAAAACTTGTGTATTTTTCCTTCAGCAGTTCATGTAAGCTGTGGATTTTCCTGAATAAGTTAGAAAATATTTAGAAGTATGAAGCAGTTGTCCTGTATCTCCTGTAAATCAGTGAAGGCATCCAGAGAAGGAAGGCTAAAGCAACATTCTGATCAGCACAAGAACCATCTCAGTAGATCCTATAAACAGAAACCAGTGAATTATTTTCGACTTTCCCCTCCATCTAGAATACCCATTTTGGCTGCGTGTGTGTGCGCGCGCATGTTTGTATGTAAATATGCGTTTATAAGAGCGTTACAGTTTTAACTGGTACAGCTATTATGCTCTGGCTCACAATTGTTTATATGTAGCTATTGCCTATTTGTTTATAATAAGCAGTAATTCTTGATAAGTACAGTAACCTGGTTTGATTCTTGGCTGTCTGTCAACTTAGATCTGAATATCAGGCAAATTGGGGAATCCTGTATTTTATAACAAATCTTTAACTTTTATGACTTCACCAGAATTGTGAAATTTGATTTCTAGCGCTTACTCCAGTGGGGAGTAATTCTGAGAGAGGGCTGAAACAGTGCTGCACCTTTCAAAGTGCTGATGTTCAATTGAGGGTGTTATGTCAAGGCTCCATCTGAGCTGTTAGGTGGATGCAAAAAATCCCATGGCATCATTTAGATGTAGGGCAAGGAAATTCTCCTGGCCAATATTTTTCCTTATTCACCATCATTAAACAAGATAGCATTATGATTTCATTACTGTTTGTGAGAAAATATTGTGCTCAAATTAGCTACTATATTAGCATGCATTTCAAAAAGAACTAAATTGAGTGCAATGTGCTATAGGATGTCCTAGGTCATGAATGGTGCTATATAAATTCAAGTTCATTATTTTAATCTTCTTCAAGATTCCATATGAACGATTCCCTTCAAGCCAAATACCATTTACCCTCTGACATTTTTTGGATTTTAAACCACCCAACTTTCAGGAGCATCTTTAAACTGTTTTTATTGTTCCATCCCCCACATTTACAGTTCACGCCAGTCGGCAATGTTGTCTTCACACTGCAGGCACATGACAGGGACGGGGATGACCTCATCTACATGATTGATGGCGCATCGGTAGGTGGAAGCTATCAAAGTTATCAAAGTTATCAAAGTAAACCCATCTTTCAGGCACCCTGAATAAGCAATAAGCACCCTCTGAGAAATTGGACTTCATGCAGCAGGAGCTAAACCAGCTTCCTTTTGCATTTAACAGCACATGTCAATTGGAGGGATATTTTCAAGAAATAATACGATTCCATAGTAGTACTCCAAATTGTCCCGACACTCTTGTTGCTCCACCCCCAACCCTTACTGCCTCCAACTTTTATCACTTCCCTCAATCCCAGTGTCCATGGTCAAGCCACTGCTGACAAGTTGCCTGAAATTCATTTTTTGAAGATGGCTGAGGTGCCTGTGGAACTGTCAGCTGTTCACCTAATTCAGGTCTACTCTCACGTCCCCTAACTATCTCCCAGACCCGAAATCTCCAGCTGGTTATCAAAGTCATCATGGGGATTCTAGTTTAAATCATAGCCAAAGTGTAGGGCAGCCAGAAAGGGAAGACAGGAAGAACATTAATTAGAAGAATCAATAAACATAGTAAGGTGACTGGGAGAGGGAATGACTCCACTCTTTAAGATCCTGGGAGAACCCTAAAGGAATACAAGATGGTGTATGGAGTTTTTGCTTCAAAATAAAAGAGGGAAGAAAATATACATTGAAAAGGGATTGTGGGGCTAGCAAATGTAAGCAAGAGTTTGTAGCAGTTCAAGAAGAGAAAGTGCAGAAATTGAAAGGATCAATGGTTATAGTAAAATCAAAGAGGCAGAGGCTAAAATGTTGCAATAGATAGAGAAAGCAAGATAGAGAGAAAATAGAGGTGGGGGGAGGAGACAGTTGTGTATCAGATGAGAAGCTTCCCACTGTCTCCTCACCTGCTGTTGGATGAGTGAAGTCTATTGTTCTTTTCAAACTCCGTCCTTTTGTTGTAGAGTGATGCAGAATTCTTCATAATCAACTTACCGAGCAGTGGAAAGGTCCATTTGGCCCAGCAACTAGACTTTGAGGAGAAAAAGGAATTGGAGCTGATGGTTTACGCCATGGTATGGAAACTCATTTTTACATTGTGCTTTTTCTTTTGATGACACATTGCCTGCAGTTTCTTAACAAACAGAAACTACAATTAAGGAGCCTCAGATGGTAGGGCTGACATTCAAGGCGATACTCTGATTCTGGAGATAAATTCTATGCCGAGACTGAGACAGTCGGGTTATAGCCATAATGATACTAAGACAATGATTGTGATAGTGCAGTGATTTAGCAGCAGCGGTGGTGATATCTGTAATGAGTTTGAATTAATGGGTGATATTGAGTATGAGATACCATATTTGGTATCTGCTGTAATATTGAGATAGTGAGGCTGGTGCGTGCAGGACTATTTCAATATTGTGGGTAATATGCTTGTTGTTACTGAAACAGCAGAAGTGACATTTGCATTGACAGTGAGGTAAAAGCAGTGATATTCATGGTGATACTGAGATTGTGAGAGGTGATATCTCTGATGAAATGGGTACCTTAGAAACCACAGGAAACCCCAGAGAAATCTCCCCAAGGCCAGTGTTCTGTTTATTTTTAAGATTAATTTTGGATCCAATTCTAATTGATTTGAGACCTTTCCGCCTCTGGATGGTTTATAAGGGATTAGCTGATTTGAAGCAGATTAAAAGCTAAGATTCTATGGAAACCGACCATCAATCTGAAAGTTAGACCAAGACTATTCAAATACCAGGATTTTTTGTAAAAGTTAGGAGAGTAGATAAATCAAAAATCCTATTAATACAAGAAAGAGTGAATGAAGGAAATCTATAGTAGGGGTAGGCTAAGAATGCATTGAAGTAGGAGATGATACAGGGAATCTAAATTCCCACACAGTAAAGATTCAAGTAGATTGAATACTTTACCTTGGAAATGACAGATGCAGAAAATTGATAGAATAAATGGCAGCAGTACTGTTTAAAAAAAAAGAAAATGACAAGAAGAAGAGAGAGTGAAAGAAAGAAAAATGACCAAGGAATGAGCGAGAAGAGGTGTCAGAAAAAGGAGAGAAGAGAGAGAGAACAGAACAAAAAGAGAAAAACTGAAGAGGAAGAGATGGGAGAATTGGAATTAGGGAAAGATCATTCAGGTTATCATCAGGGTTTTTAATTTCATCATTAATTATAACTTGCCTGGAATATTCTTGGAATGGTTCTAGCTTCACATTCATAACTTTACCAGATATACAGTGAAGGAACAAGAACCATTGTGAGGAAATCTCAGGCCCCTTTTTAAGGTCCAGGTTACTTTGTTGCTATGACTTGCTATCACATTCTTCCCCGATCAGCTGTGTCAATCTCAGTAATTTAGCATTTCCTGCACTAATCTAACAGTGTCTATTACACAGGAAGTGAATACCAAAGAGAGATACAACACAACAGTGAAAATTACCATCAATGTATTAGATGGGGATGACCAGTACCCAAGATTCCTTCCCTGCAATTTCCTGTCACATGGAGCATCCAGGATTTGTGTCAATCCAATCTACACGGGAAATGTCACAGAGGCAAGGCTACCGGTAAGAGGCATTTTTCCAGAAGGCATTTGATGAGGTGCCACGTAAAAGGTTATTGCACAGGATAGGAGTTCATTGTATTGGGGATAATGTATTCACATGGATTGAAGATTGGTTAACACACAAGACAGACAGCCAGGATTAGTAGGTCTTTTTCAGATTGGAAAGTTGTAACTAACGGAATGCCCCATGGATCAGTGCTTAGAGCCACAATTATTTACTAACAATATTAATAACCTGAAGCAGGTAGCAGAATGTTATGTATTCAAATTTTTAGATGATACAAAAAATAGGAGGGAGGGCATATTGTGATGGTGATGTAAGAAATCTGCACAGGGACATAGATAGGTTAAGTGAGTGGGCAAAAGCTTGGCAGATAGAATTTAATGTTGGAAAGTGTGATATCACATACTGTGGTGAGGAGAATCAAAATGGAGGCTGGTATTCAAATAGAGAGAAAGGGTCAGTGCAAAGGAATCTGGGTGTTCTTATGTATGAAACACAAAAGTTTAGTAAGCAGGTACAGCGAGTAATTAATAAAGTAAATTGAATTTTGGGCCTTATTGCTTGGGGTTAGAGCTTAAAAATAGGGAAATCTTGCTACAACTGAACAGTGTTGGTCCTGGAATACTGCATACAATTTTGGTGCTTGTATTTAGGAAAGGATGGAGGCAGTTCAATAGAGATTCACTTCACTGATTCCTGGGATGAAGGGGTTGACTTATCAAGAATGGCTAAACAGATTAGGCCCTTATTCGTTACAATTCATAAGAATGAGGGGTGGCCTTTTTAAACATACAAGATTCTCAAATTTTATTTATTTCAGTTTCTTTTCTATTACAGTTTCATGCTCTCCAACTCTCCCCGGGCTCCATATTAGCAGAGGATGGAGACATAGGACTTCAGACACCAGTTATATACTCGATTCTTGAAGGTCTGAACTCTAAAAGACTAACAAATCAATTCAGAGATAATAGGAACTGCAGATGCTGGAGAATCCGAGATAACAAGGTGTGGGGCTAGATGAACACAGCAGGCAAGCAGCATCATAGGAGCAGGAAAGCTTGAC
>JAHRHZ010000046.1:19466280-19473780 GCA_024137785.1 Ginglymostoma cirratum
AGCCCCACACCTTGTTATAACAAATCAAATCAAATAGCTAATCTCTAGCTTGAAATAAAACAACAAATAAAAATCTCATCGTATGATAGCATTGAGGGTGGGGTGGATAAGAGAGGGTATTATAACTGAAAGCCTTATACTGAGTGTAGAGGATGTGATAGAAAATCTAGTAACCTGGGAGGGGAGCTAGAGGGGTGAGGGGGGGGGGGTCTCAGTGGAATTGGGAGGGCAAAGAGAAAAATGGGGTTGGGGCATCAGCTGGGGATCTGGCATGGAGTTGGCAGCAGAGCTAAACAGGGGTCTGTGGAAAAGCACCCATGTGGACATCACTGGGGTGTTCTGTTGAGGATTAACAGGAGAGTTGGGATTGAGGTCAGCAGGAGAATGGCACTGTTGTTTCACTGTTATCTCTCCTGCAGGTGATGATAATGGCAGATTTGAAATCAGCAATATTACTGGAGCGATAATGATGAGGTGGCCAGTCCGGAGCTATGTACAAAATCCATCATTCTCTCTGACAATCATGGTAAAGAAAGTAGAGTCAGCCATAGTTCACAATTAAAATAAAAAATATCACTGTGACAATGAATGAACTGGCCATTCTGCCCAAAATTCATATACTGGATACTATCTGTTGCTGAATAACTGTCCCTCCTTCAACTGTACAATCAGGAATGGATCAAAGCAGTGGATAATGGCTCTGGATAAATTAATAACCTCTTTCTATTCCTCCTTTCTACACAGTCCTGCTTGTCCTGAAGGCCTTGTTAGGTTTGGCTCCATGGGCAATAGAAACCCTTTTGTACATTAATCAATCAAGCATTCTTCAAGTGTGAGCTTAGACAATGATCATTGACAGATAATGCACCATAACTCCACACTACAATCAAGGCTGCTCAAACCTAAAATCCACTCTTGACACTTAGAAGTCACTGGGCAGAATCACAAAAGGAACGTTGCCTTTTTTTTTGTACTGGGCACCCTGCCATTACTTAGCTAAGATTTCACACTTTGAAAAGCAAAGAAAACATGTTAAATCTACACTGGATCTTGTTTTGATCCTATTTAAAGTGCTGCACACAGTTCTTTTCTCTAAATTAAGAAGTGATTTACATGGATCAGACCAGAATTGCCTGGACATAATTATCAGAACAGCATGAGCAGGCTGGGATTGCCTTCTCTAGAAAAGAGAAGCCTAGCTACCTGATAGAGGTAACTACAGTTACAAAGTGGTTTGATAGGGTAGACATAGGGAGACATAGATAAAGGTAGACATCAATATATTTTGAATGGAGGCAGGGGCACACAAAATATGAGTGCTCAGTCCACCTAGGTGGCACGGTGGCTCAGTGGTTAGCACTGCAGCCTCACAGTGCCAGGGACCCAGGTTTGATTCCACCCTTGGGTGACTGTCTGTGTGGAGTTTGCACTTTCTCCCCGTGTCTGCATAGGTTTCCTCCGGGTGCTCCAGTTTCCTCCCGCAGTCCAAAGGTGTGCAGGCTAGGTGGATTGGCCATGCTAAGTTGCCCATAGTGTTCAGGGGTGTGTAGATTTGGTGCGTTATAGCAGGATGGCTCTGGGTGGGATGCTCCGAGGGTCAGTGTGGACTTGTTGGGCCAAAGGGCCTGCTTCCACACTCTAGGGATTCTATAGGATTCTGTGATCTCTTTCCCTCGCCCCAATCAGATTGTCCAGAATTCTCAAGGATAGGTATTTCAGTATATAATGCTGTTTAGCTGTCCCCTACCATATTATTGCTTCTTCTGGGACTGACTTTCATTCCAGGAGCAAGCAGGAAATAATAAAAGGAATAGTGTCATTATGGCACTGGGGTGAGCACAGCTGGGTTACTCTGATGTTCTTTTCTCCAGGCCTCCCAAGTGGATGACCCTAGCAAATACACAGTGACCAAGGTGTTGATTCATGTCCTGATCCAGAATCGTCATCGGCCACGGTTTAACAAGATCGAGTATAAAGGGTTTGTTCAGGAGCAACCTAACCCCTTTGCCCTGGTAGTCACTTATGGAAATAAACCCTTATTAGTGAAAGCAGTGGATCAAGATTTCAAAAACGTGAGTTAAAAATCATGTTTATTTTTCATATATCCTCCCCCATTCCCTCATCTTTCCATTGCCGAGGGTAATGAACAGAAATTAAACTAAGGTGCTCTCTACTCACTGAGGTGGATGCAAACAATCTGACAGACTATTTGAAGAGAGCAGAGGAGTTGTCCCAGAGTCTTACTTGATATTCATCTCAAGGATGCTGACATATCAAAAGTGAACAAGTGAAAAAGTGAATGCTTCAGTTGTACAGAGACATGATCAGGCCTCATCTCTTATGGAGTCTTAGGAGGATAGGAGGAGGCCATTTGACCCTTAATGCCCACAGTAGCCCTTTGAAAGAGATGTCCACCTAGTCACGTTCTCCCTTCTCCATAACCCTACAAACTTTTTCCTTGTTATGAAACGCAATGTTCTGTTTTGGGCTTCATACCTCAGGAAAAATTATATTTGGGGGGAAGAGATAGAGGTACAGAGCAGAAAGACCAGAATGGTACCAGGGTTTAAAGTATTAACTAGCAACATATTTAGTGTATGTTCTCTTGAGTTCAGATGTTTGTGTTTTCTGATCCAGTTGTGTTTTAAACAATAAAAGGATGGGAGGTGGTCAGGCGGGAACATGAGGTTTTACTCACTTGGTGAAACAGCTAGCATGTTGTTTAGAATAACACTAATTTTGTGGGTTAGATTGCCATTGTAGCTGAGGTAGATCTGGGCCTGCCTTCTCACCCTGCCCTCTACCAACATCACAGAGTAAGCTATGATTCAGTGATCCTCAAATAATCAAGGATGCCTTTTGAAGGAGAGGAAGACAGCAAATACAGATAGACTATTACCTCTGATTATTTGCAAGAAGGGTTTGAGTTATAAGGAGAGGCTGGATAGGCTGGGACATCTTTCACTAGAGCGTGGGAGGTTGAGTGATGGCCTTACAGAGGTTTATAAAATCATGAGGGGTGTGGATAAGGTGAATGGCAAGTGTCTTTTCCCTAGAGTGGGGAATTTCAAGACTGGCGACATATTTTTAAGGTGGGAGAAGAAAGATTTTAATAAGACACGAGGCGCAAGTGTTTTACACAATGGTTCATGTATGGAATGAACTTCCAGAGGAAGTGGTGGGTGTGGGTACAGTTACAACATTTAAAAGACATTTGGATAAGTGCACGAATAAGAAATGTTGGAGGTATATGGGCCAAGCACAGGCAGGTGGAATAGTTTAGTTTGGGATTGTGGTTGGCATGGATTGGCTGGACCAAAGTGTCTGTTTCCATGTTGTATGACTCTATGACTCTATGAGACCAAAGATGAGAAGATTCAGATATGAAGGGATACTAGAGATTCTGAGGCTGTTTTCTTTAGATCCAAGAAGGTGAGGAGATCTAAAGTCTGGATAAATATAAGAGGTTTAATAAAGGAAATCAGGAAAACTATTTTCCTTGGTAGGTAATAGGCAAATTTAACAACATTCAAAAGAGTGAAGGTGGAGTTTAGAATTTTATTTTATGCCATGAGCTATCTGAGAAAACAGTGGAAAAAGAATCAGTTTTGAAAGGCAAAGTAGATAAATATTTTCCTTCACCGTGGACCTATTACCCAGATTTTATTGATATGAGAGCTCCTAGGAGACTTGACAGGATAGAGGCTGAAAGGACTTTTTCCCTAACAGGAGGGAACACCATATAGATCTTAATGGGTATCCCATTTATAATGGAGACGAGAATTTATTTCTTTCAAAGGGTTGTACTCCATGAATTCTCTTTCCCAGCGACCAGCTGAGGAAGAGGCATTGAATATTTTTAAGGTTGAGTTAGACAGATCCTTAATTCATGAGGAAGTCCAAAATTTTTAGGCAGGAAAGTAGAATTTATAAGTAGAAGAAAAATTTGAGATGGCAATCAAATCAATCATGATCTTGCCAGGAGGATGAACAAGATCAAGGAGCTGAATGTCCTACCCTGGCTTCTAATTCATGCGTGCTTATGACTCATTCCAAAGTCAACATAATTCATCTCATCAAGACAGTGATCAAAGAAGTTCACAGGTCAGGATATATTCCCTCTTAGGCTAAAAGAGCTTGATAATTGTACAAGACATTAGTGAGACCTCACCTGGAGTATTCTGTACGATTTTTGTCCCCTTACTTAAGGATGCATATGAAATAACTTCACGAAGGTCAGTATCCTGTCACCAAGTCACCTGTTATTTACATGTGCATAGTATATGACACTGACCCAGGTGGCTCATAGCCGGCTCCTAGAGTGAACAGCAACCCTGACGCAGGAAAACTTGACGTTTCAGGCCTAAACCCTTTTTTTCTGATGAAGGGTTTAGGCCCGAAATGTCAAGTTTTCCTGCTCCTATGATGCTGCTTGACCTGCTGTGTTCATTCAGCCCCATGCTTGTTATCTCGGATTCTCCAGCATCTGCAGTACCTTTTATCTCAGAAACCCTGACGCTCCTGTTTATATCCTTCAGCCGGGACTCTCTGATTGGACCAGGTTAATAGCCCCCATTCAGGGAACTCAGAACTCATATTCTATGAGGTCTACCAGCAGGAACTTGTTCTAGTCACTACAGAATATAGTTGTATTGGAGTTCAGAGGAGGTTCACTAGATTGATTCCAGAGATGAGGGGTTTATTTTGAGATTGAGCAGTTTAGGCCTATATTGTCTGGAGTTTAAAAGAATCAGAGGAGATCTAATTAAGGTATCCTCATGTAGGACAATCTAGAACAAGAGATTATAGTTTTAGGGTAACAAGGTGTAGAGCTGGATGAACACAGCAGGCCAAGCAGCATCATAGGAGCAGGAGAGCTTGACATTTCGGGCCGAAGGGTCTAGGCCCAAAACGTCAAGCTTTCCTGCTCCTATGATGATGCTTGGCCTGCTGTGTTCATCCAGCTCTACACCTTGTTATCTCGGATTCTCCAGCATCTGCAGTTCCTATTATCTCTGATATAGTTTTAGGGTAAGCTGGAGCAAATGTAAAACAGAAATGGCGAGAAATGTCTTATGTCAATGGGTCCTGAATCTATGAAATTCACTACCACAGAGTTGGTGGATGCTGGGTTATTGAATAAATTAAATGAGGAGATAGATTTTTAACCCTTAGGCTGAAGGGTTATGGAGAGCAGGCAGGCAAGTGGAGTTAAGGCCAAGATGAAATCAGCCATGATTATATTAAATGGCAGAGTAGGCTCAAGAGTTGCCTACTCCTGCTGCTAGCTCTTATGTTCTTGTGTTGTAAGAATGGAATATAACTGAAAAGTGTACATAGGCAGCAGTGGAAAAGATCAAATGTACAAGATTGATATAAATGCCTCCATCTGATTTTGTGCCCTTGTGTTACCCTAGGGCAGAAACCCGAAACTTATCTACACCCTGACAAATCAGTCCAATCACACCCAGCTATACCAGATCACACAGGAAGGGCTCCTACTTGCTCGAACTAATCGATTGCATGCGCGTGAAAAGTACATGCTGCAGGTAAGGGTGAAGTTTGGTAGAATATTCAAAGATGGGGGCAGCAAGACTTCGGAAAAAGTAAAACTTTATCCATTCTGTAGCAGAAGAACTGGCTGTCTCTGATTGGCCATCTGTTCTCAGTAGGCCTTCAGCATCTTCATTCCAGGGGAAGGTTTACCTATGACCTCACCACTGCCTTATTGGTTGTGACAGGGTAGGCCTTCCTGAAAACAGGTAATGTGGATCTCTCATTGGGTCTCTATAGAGACTCCCAATGCCTCAGTAAGATTCCATCCCATGTAATTATTGGATTTGTCATAAAAATCTAGAGAGTTTCCTGATGCCCTTCAGAGAAGGTAACCTGCCATCTGTTTATTGCCTGGTCCATACGTGACTATGTTGACTCCAAACTGCTTTCTGAAGTGGCCTAGCAATCCATTTCAAACCTTTACTGGTGATCCTTTCCATTCCTAGTTTAACATTTTCTTCGAAGTGTCTCTAATTACCATCATTACTCTGACTGACTTAGCACGATCATCAGCCCCTTTCATGTGCCAACAGACCTTGATGTGGAATATTCCTTCTTTGCTCCCTCTTTATGTCTCAAGTACTGTCCTGAGTTATTGTAGCACTGATTCACTGTCAGCAGAATTAATTTTCACAATATTTTCTCAAATGCTTTTCATTTTTCATTCCAAAAGAGGTACTAAAATTTGACCTATGTGCACAGATTGTTGGATCCGATAATGATTCAGGGGACACGGTCAGCACCAAGGTCAATGTTGAAGTTCTTCACTCAAGTCAGCCAGGTAAGCCGATCAACAAAACTATCAATCTCTCCTCCATGATTACACTAAAGCAGCATTAGCTTGATAATCATCCCAAATCATTAAGTGTGGAGTGTGTACGAAGCTTGGGAAAAAGGCAACTCTGGAACTACAGTGCTCAAAGCTCTCAATTACTGAAGCATTCCTCATCTCATATTAATTCTGTTACAGACTGTTTGATATATAAGTTTATTTTTTATGATTAGTCAACAACTCCATTACTGTTGTCACATGTGACTAGTAGGATGGTAGAATGCAAACTAGATGGACCTTGGTCATTTCTCTTCCAGGTGGTAATGTTCCCATGCATGTGCTGCTCTTGGTCCTTCTATGATGTGAAGATGCCAGTGTTGGGCTGGGGAGGACAACGTCAGAAGTCACATGATACCAGGTTATAGTCCAACAGATTTATTTAAAGTCACAAAGTTTCGGAGCGCTGCTCGTTCATCAGGTGAAGTGTCACCTGATTAAGGAGCAGCACTCCGAAAGCTTGTGATTTTAAATAAACCTGTCCTTCCAGTTGGTAGAGGTTGTAGGTTTGGAAGGCGCTATCAAAAAAACCTTTGTGATTTAATGCAGTGCACCTTGCAGATGACAGACTGGTAGATGTCAACTTTTAGGCCATGCTGATAACTTCAAAGAAATGCATGGATTTAAACTGACTCGCAACAATTCACTTGGTAGGAGTACACAGCCATTATGATCCAGACCTCATGACACCAAAACTTTGGCTTGCAATTCACTTTGGGAAGGCCTGCAGTATGGTGTGTAGCAGGCCTGAGACCCCCACCTTGGTATTGTAGGTCCAAAGGTCACAAAAAAACTTCAGATATTTAACATCCAATCAGAGCTTTCTATTACAACCCGTAGCAAATCCTGCAATGTATTACCTCAGTTGGTTGCATAGCTGGTTTGTGATGCACAGTGATACTAACAGTGCAGGTGAAATTCCTGCATTGTCTGAAGTTACCATGAGGGTCCTGCCTTCTTAACCTCACCCCTCACCTGAGGTCTGGTGACAGTCAGGGTAAATTCAACACCAGTTGTCTCTCTCTAATAAAAGAGCAGCCTGTTGGGACTATGATGACTTTATTTTCTTTGATACTTATATTTATAAACTAAATCTTCATTGGACAGCTGAGAAC
>JAHRHZ010000046.1:19476280-19518036 GCA_024137785.1 Ginglymostoma cirratum
CCATGCCTCGGGACATTCTTGTCTGCAGCGTATGAGATGGACAACATTGGCCGAGTCACATGAGTATCTGTCTGTACGTAGTGGGTAGTGTTCCCGTATGTGATGGTGGTATCCTTGTTGATGATCTGACATATCTTGCAGAGATTGCCATGGCAGGGTTGTGGTCAATGTTGTCCTGAAGGCTGAGTAGTTTCCTGTGAACAATGTTCTGTTTAAGGTTTGGCAGTTATTTGAAGGTGAGAAGTGGAGTAGGGAAGATTGTGGTGAGATGCTCATCGTCATCAATAATGTGTTGAAGGCTGTGACACACTGAATGACTTAGGGTATGCTATTGGTTGTATTCCGTGTCTTTCTTCTGAGGAGGTCATTTTGGTTTTTGCTGTGGCTTATCGGAACTGGTGATTGATGAGTTGAGCATCATATCCCGTTCTTAAGAGGACGTCCTTCAATGCTGCCACAGCGAGAAACCGTAATGACCTCCTCAGAAGACAAATATGGGATATGACCAGTAAGGTACCCTTCATCATCCAGTACTTCCAGGGAACAGAGAAACTATGCCATGTTCTTCGATGATGATGAGCACCTCACCACGATCTTCCCCATGCCTTCACTTCTCGCCTTCAAATATCTGGCAAACCTTAAACAGACCATTGCTCGCAGCGAACTACCCAGACTTCAGCACAACATCAACTACAACCTTGCCATGGCAACATCTGCAAGACATATCAGATCTTTGAAATGGACAATACCATCACACGTGGGAACGTCATCCACCACACGCACAGCAGATACTCATGTGACTCGGCCAACATTGTCTATCTCATACGCTGCAGGCAAGGATGCCCCAAGGCATGGTAAACTGGTGAAACCACATAGACACTATGACAGCAGATGAATAGACACCACGCAACAATCGTCAGACAGGAGTGCTTCCTCCTAGTGTGGGAACACTTCAGAAGTCAAGGACATTCAGCCTTCGAACTTTCGGTGAATGTCCTCCACGGTGCACTTTAAGATACACAACAATGCAAAATCGCTGAGCAGAGGCTGATAGCCAAGTTTGGTTCCCATGAGTGTAGCCTCAATTGTGAATTTGGGTTTGTGTCATGCAACAGGCGACCCCACCACACTATATACTCTCACACACACTCACATACACACAAACACACTTACACACACACTCACACTGACCCTCTCTCTCACACACACATGCTCCCACACACATACTCCCACACACACGCTCCCACATACACACACACAAATCCATGAGGTGAATTATTTCATCAAAGATGTCTGTGTATTTGCAGACACATTCTATTTTGTTCAAAAAAAACCAACCTGACTCTAGGTTAAAACACAGACAGATTCTAACCAAGGCTTCACACCTAAAATGCATTGTCTGACCTGAGATGTCACCTGTTGTATACATTGATAAAACCTTTAATTATCTTAGGGCAATGGCTTGAAAGGAATCCTGGGATTTGCATTTTAATCAATAGAAACCTGCATCTCCTTTCCAACTGATTAAAGATTCAACAGGAGGCGGTCAGCGAGCCATTTATTACCTTTCTGCTTATAAATTCTGTGTTGGTATACCTCCTCTTCTACAGTACACCTGAGGACGGAGCAGAGCTTGGAAAGCTAGTGTTTTCAAATAAACCTGTTGGACTATAACCTGGTGTCGTGTGATTTTTGACCTTGTCCACTCCAGTCCAACACCGGCACCTCCATATTGTATTCTCCTAAGGGAGGGGAAGTTTGAGACATATGATAAAAGTGTTCAAACACACAAAGTATCTGGGCAGAGTAGCTAGAAAGAAACTGTTACTTTCAATGGAGGGGTCAAAAACCAGAAGATGTCAATTTAAAGTCATTGGCAAGAGAAGCAAAGGTGACTTAACAAACTTTTTGTTTTACAGAGTGAGTAATTAGGATTTGGAATGTACTGCTTAAGTACGGTGGAACCAGATTGAGTTGTGGCATTCAAAATGAAATTGATTGAGCACCTGAAGAGAGAAGATTTTCAGGGTTATGGGGAAAGGGCTGTCTGAGTTATTCCTGGAGACAGCCAGCTTAGACTTGATAAATTGAATGGTCTTCTGAGTACTACTCATTTTATGATTTTATTCTGTTAGTGGCATATATACATATAAAGATAAGCTACATAAGTTCATGAATGACAACCTAAATCTTGACAAATCTAAATTGTCAGTATAATTCGTCACACACTCAGGATTATTGCTCCTGTTGCTGAATCACATCTAATTTTGAACACTGTGTTGTACATTTTGCAAGCAGGTTGGACCAGTACATTGCTTATTCGAAAACATTGATGGGAAATGTTGTTTTATGGCCAATTTAGGATTGTCAGTCAAACTCAACAGTGTGGCACACTTATATGTACGAGAAGCTATGAATGTTAATATACAGGGTTTACACAGGAATGTTTGCAAACAGAAAGAACATACACTCACACAGCAGTTGTATTAACTTGGCAAAATAGGTGACAGTCATTGCCTAGTTCAGTTCTAAAGACAATGCCTTTACCAATCAATTTCAACCTTCCTGGTGTAGACTCTGGGGGGAACTTAGTAGTTAACTGGCAGGCATCATTGACTGGTGCATTCTCCATGGCAACACCTCAACCAATCAGATTTTTTTCAAAGCAACTGCACTCCCCTTCATACAGTATAAATGTTGTTTTCCCTTTACTTAGGTATTATCCTGAAGAATGCAAGACCAGAAGCTTTGACTATGTCTTTTTTCATCAATATTCAAATTCTGTACCACTAAAGGAATACTTGAATGTCTTTTGATAAATAGACAATGGCTTTTCAGACATAAGCCTGACATTTTATGCCTTTGCCAACATCACATAATCAGAATCATAGAATCCCTGCAGTGTGAAGCGGGCCATTCAGCCCATCAAGTCCGTAACAACCCTCCAAAGAGCATCCCACCCAGACCAACCTCCCTACCCTGCCCTGATTGTCATTTGGGATCTTTATGTGCCCAAAGGGGCATGGCCCCATTGAATTTCTAGGACAAGTTTTTGAAAAAAATGTAATTTATGGATTTTTCTAATTTTCCTTCAGTTACATTTCCAGGTATATTAATGGCTTTATTTATTTAGAATTCCAATATGCAAGGGAACTTGCATGAGTTTGACTTATTTGGAAACAACAATTAAAAAACGCTTGCATATTTGTGTAAGAATGGATTAAAGCTATGGGTGTCACTTCACTGCATGGTAACAAAGCATAAAATTACTAATTCATAACAGGCCACTTGGTACTGAAGGGCAGATAAATATCACTAATCCAGAAGAACATGGTGACTGAGTTAAAAAGTGTATTCTTGATCCATAGCTTCCCTAGGAGCTGAAAATGCTTTCTCTTGCTTTTTTGAAGGAACTAGTTCATCTCAAATCCATGTGTGATATATTACTAACTCACTAGCACATTAAAATTAAGGAGATTCTTAAAGTAGCATCCAGTAATGTGACACAAAACTTTCAAGTTAACCAGGACTAGATGGAACACAAACAAAGTTGCTGGAGAAGCTTAGCAGGTCTGGCAGCATCTGTGAAGGAAAAAAGAGTTAATGCTCCATGTTCGGTGACCCTCCTTCACAGATGCTGCCGGACCTGCTGCGTTTTCCAGCAACTTTGTTTTTGTTCCTGATTTACAGCATCTATAGTTCTTTTGGTTTTTATTAAGACTAGATGGGTATCACTAAGTCCACATAATAAGAATGGACAAATGCATATCACTGAAAACCAATTTGCATTGGAAATTGGTGAATTATACTTCCTCTGACACCAACTGTACGCTGGCAATATGCAGCACAGAACTTTGTAGAGTACAGTAACCTGATGCTAGAAGGCCTGTAAAGGAGACAGGTCACTTATTCTAACTTGTTCCAGGCATGTTGGGAAAACACATTTAATGTCTACATGCGACCATTCAAATCTTTGTCGAAAATGTATTTAAAGTGCTGAACTGTCTGTGACTGAGGGGAAAAAACTGACTCATTTTCTCTTTCTCCCTGCCTCATTTTCCTTTTATTCACCACTTGCTGTTCTCAGAAGTTAAAGTGGTTCCAGCTGGTGAGTGTGTGGGATCGTCCTGCATTCTTCTGTCTTTCCAGTGGGTTCAAATTTAGAACAGCCAGAGCAATTGAGGGGCTGTAATAAGTGGGGTGACTGTGTGCTTAACTCACTAAATCCAGTGGGGCTGTGAATTTGAACCTGAAGCCTGCCCTGTAATTCAGGCTTCCCTGTCTTTGTTGGATTTCAACTGTTCATTTCTCAGTTGAGTCAACAGGTAGACACAATAGAACACAACTTGGGATCCAATCCATTTATGTTGGAAAAGAATTTTGAATTGCTTTCTGTGAAAAATTGAACCTAATTAAGAGAAAAAGACAACTTCACAAAGTGGTGAATGTTTGGAAAGGATTACAAATGGAAATGTCGGAGTTGGATATTGCCAATAATTTTAAGGGGAATTGCACAGGCATTTGATGAGAAATTCAATGGATAATTATGTACTGTTTATGGCACTAGGGTTAATCTGAAGGATCAGAATGATTTTTTCGGGTTCTGTTTGGTTTGAAATATGAAAAGTCCATTTGTTTTTTTGTTTTGCTCTGTCCATTTGTTTGTATGTTAAACTGATACCACTTCCCAAGACTAGTTATCTCCAATTGCCTCAGTTAAGGGTTAAAATACTCCCTGTGGCCTCAACTGTTTACAATCTATATCAACGACTTGGATGAAGGGATTGAATGTACGTTTGCTGACAATACAAAGAAAGATAAGAAAACAAGTTGTGAAGAGGACATAACCTATCTATCTCCCTTTGTGTAAACCAACAAAAAAAAATCAGAAGATGGAGTAAAATGTGGGAAAATGTGAACTTGCCTATTTTGGCAGCCACATGTTATTTGAAATAGTCTGAGACTGCAGAACTGTACAGAGGGATCAAGGTGTCCTAGTGCACACATTACAAATACTATGAAGGTACAGCAAGTGATTAAGACAAATAGAATGTTGTTAGTTGCGAGGAGAAATCAGTATAAAATAGTAGGTTTTGCTAGAATTATGTAAGCCTTAGGTGATTACACCTGAAGTGTTGTGCATAGGTTTAGTCCCTATATTTAAGAAATGATATGAGTGTATTAGAAACAGTGCACAGAACACTCACTTAACTGATTTCTAGGATGAAGGACTATGTTATGGGGAAAAATAGATAGTTTTGGCCTGCATGTATTGAAATTTAGAAGATTGAGAGGTGATCTTATTGACACATATATATTCCTGAAGTGAAAAATAGGTAGATGCTGAAGGGATGTTTTTTTTATAAAATGAGATTAGAACTGGTTTAATCATTAGGGGCCTGTCATTTAAGGTAGAAACGAGGAGATTATTTTTCTCTCAGAATGTTGTATTTAATGGAAGACTCCTAGCCCGAAAGTAGTGGAAGCAGGGTGATTGAATATTTTTAAGCCTAAACTAGATAGACTCTTGATTAACAAACGGGTCAGAGGGTAAGCAGGCTGACAGGAGTGTACAGTTGAGACCAATGGTAGAGAAGACCTAAGGGACATAGTCCTGCTTTTAATTCATATGTTTATAATTTCCTATTTTGATTGCTATTTGATTTCTGCCAAAGCAAACAATTTGCCTGGTACAATTTGGTAAATTAATAGATTTTTGCTTCAAGACCCCACGGATGTTTCCAATAGTGGGATGGAAAATCATGCATTGCATAAGTGATTGTTTGATCTATGGTCCTAACAAATAGGGCTCAATGCAATGAGATATTTACACTAAAACACCAACTTAGGGGGGTTTTGTGACACTGTAATGTCCTTACCTCTGAGTTAGGAGGCCTGGGTTCACATCCCACCTGTTCTAGCAGCGTGCAACAATACCTTTGCGTCGGTGAATAGATTGATTAAAAATATTTAAGACACCAACTTATATTAATATTAGCACTTTTAATGTAATAAAACGACTCAAGTGACTTCACAGGAGCATTGAGTGAGGATTTGATACCAAGCACATACAATGATGTTTCGGCTGTCATTCTCTCATCGTGAATGTTCTCTGAGTGGTCTGTGAATTACAAATTTGTGTGTTCAAATTTAGAAATAACCAACATTGCAGCTTCTTGCATGAGATAAATGGCTATTTATTACATAATTGCTTCAAATTACTAAGTAAAAAGTGATAAAGTTGTTATCTAGAATACAGATACAAAGATTTCAGGTGACCAGGGATAAGAGTTACTTATAAAGATGGAAGTAAGATCAGTCTCTAAGATCATTGCAGGCACATTACCTATTTGAAGGTTCTGTTTTTGAAGTGAAGGGATTAAAAACTTGGGAAATCAGAATTCAGTAGCCGTGATGGCTTCTCTGGTTGAATAGTTGGAGGCTTTCTCCACTGGAGGACTTTGCAGAAAAGGTGTGGGACCGAGTAAAGACCCCTTTGTTTTGCTTTTTTGTTAATGGGATGCGGACATTGCTGTGAAGACCATCATTTGCTGTCCATCTTCATTTGCCCTTCTATTGAGTATCTTGCTTGAGCCAATTCAGGGGGCAGTTAAACAAGCCACGTTATTGTGGGTCTGGAATCCCATTTAGACCAGACGACATAAAGACAGCAGATCTCCTTCCCAAAAGGTCTTTAGTCAACCAGTTGGATTTGTACAACAATCAACAATACCTACATGGTTGCCATTAGACTAGCTTTTAAAGGCAGATTTTATTGAATTCAAATTTCGCCATTTTCCATGATAGGATTCAAACGCTTGACCTCAGAACATTAGCCTGGGTCTCTGGATTACTAGTCCAGTGACATTACCATTCTGCCTACTGCCTCCCTCGAATGGCACAGCAGGTTGTGAGCCTGGTTCAGTATAGCGGTTGTTTAGCTGCAACAAAACAGAGATTTCTGGAAAAGCTCAGCAGGTCTGGCAGCATCTGTGGAGAGAAATCAGAGTTAATGTTTCAGGTCCAGTGACCCTTCCTCAGAACTGGCCTCAAAATCAGCTTTTCCAGAAATTTCTGTTTTTGTTTCTGATTTCCAGCATCCACAGTTCTTTTGGTTTTTATTTAGTCCTTTAGCCGGTTTGTCTTCCTCTGCCACCCAGCTAAGAAGCAGTGAATGCCTCAAGGTCTATCAAACAAAAACGGTTGCTTGCAGCCTATCTTACACAGCTCAAAACCTAAATAGACTGCTATCTCAAAACTTGAAAATTGTGCTTCCACATTAAGCATTGACCTGCCTAAGTCTGGGCCAATCTATATCCACTCTATTTTAGTCAAAGTAATTATTCAATTACCTTAGCCATTAGCTTGGATGGTCCCATAGTCAGGTCGTGATGAGCAAGGAAGTGATACTTACACTTCCAGGGAGCCATTGTCAAGTTGTTTCTGTTTACCCTTGGAAATATTCATTGCATTTTGAAAAACTGCATGATTTCTCCCTGAGATAAGTACAGCCTAGTCCCAGTACCAGCTGAAATGCACAAAAGTGGTCACATGATTTCTGGGAGCATGTAAGTTTGTGTACGTCTATTTTGTGGACAGATTGGCTTTCTTTACAAAATACATAAACTGTCATGACAGGGAAGATAGCTAAAACCCTGGTAGAAGAGACTTTAAGGAGCATTTTAAAGGAGGAAAGAGAGATAAAGTTCTGGAGAAGTTAAGGAAAGGAATTCTAGTGATTAGGGCATAGTTTGGTGAACACATGGTCAACAATGGTGAGACAAATTAAAATGGGAAATACTCAAGGTGCCAGAATAGACAATTGTAGATATCATAAAGAGTGATGGACTGGAACAGACACAGAGAATATCAAGGATCGAGTCCATGAAGATATTTCAAAACAGATGAAAATATTAAAATGAAGGTCTTGCTGAACTAGCTGTCGAGTTGATGGAAGAACAGGATATGAAAAAGTAGGGACATAGGGAAGAGTGTTTGGAGATATCAAGTTTCTTGTTTTGAAGGTAAAGGATATTACAGTGAAATGTAGGAGCAGCTGTACTTGTCAGCTTGCCCTTGCTATATCTACCTGGTTTGGATGTGGGCAGCATACAGGAAGCTTTACTCTGTATCAAATCTGGTGGAGGAATCACAGGGGGCAATTTGAATGAGTCGTTTTGGGAGCTTTATTCCAAGTAGAACTTGCATCTAAGTGAAATTAAAACAAATTCACAAGCACAAAAAAGCTGCAGAAAAATAAAACTTTCTCAAATGATATTCTTTACTAACATTTCTTCTTTGTTATGTCTATATAATTCAGGTTAACACCAGCAAACCAGAACAACCCTGCAGGAATCTAGCCTATATAAATGAGGCCTTCAGTAATTGGAATGAAGAATCGAACAATGGTGGTGCCACGTACAATCAGGGGGAAATCTCAAATGAACTGCTTGATGCTGCACCAGTTCAAGAACAAGAGTGTACCATCAAACCCATCTTGACGAATGGAAAACTTGCTTCCTGTAAGTCCATTTGTGTCAAAGCTGATGTAATAGCAGAGGAAATTAGTACTGATACTGGACACCAATATAAAGAATGTAACAATGAGGAGCAGAGAGTAAATAGCAATTGCCCATTAGGAGTAAACTTGCAATTACCAAATAAGTCTAGCTTGGAGGAAAGGCCACAATGGGAGAATAAGAAGGAGCGAATTGAAGTTGTACAGAAAACTGTGCAAGAAGCAGCAGGGCAGGCACGAACTGTGCCAGAAGAAATGAAGAGCTCAGTTTTCACAGAAAAACAAGAGCTTACAGCAAATACGACAGAAGGGCAAGAGTATTCAATATCTGCAGCAGGCCTTGCAGACCTCATGACTGCTGCAGGGATAAAGCACTTGGTACCTGAAATAGAACAAGAACATCCAGTGAACATGTCAAGACAACAAGAGCACATAATATGTTCCAAGAAAACAGCAGGTGCAGTGGATTCAATGGTAGGAGACGCAATAAAAGAAGGTACAGTAGGTACAAAAAGCCCAATAGCCCTAGAGCAGCCAGCAGCAAGAGAAGAGCATCCCTTAGTTGAAAAGCAACCTGTGATAGAAGTAATAATGGAACATCCAATGGCAGTACTATATCCAGCATCCACAGACCATTCAGTGAAAGTAGAAAATGCAGTGGCAACAATATCTCCAGCATCAACAGAGTATCCAGTGGTAGTACAGCATCAAATGGAAGCCGAGAATCCAGTAGAAATGGAGGATCCAGGGGTTACAATGCAGCAAATGACAGGGAAAATGACAGCAGAATATCCAGCAGCCACAGAGTATTCAGTATCAGAAGACATGCTTATATACTGTCCAACCACAGGAGCAACTATAGAGGTCTTGGAAGGAGCAGAGGAAACTGAAGACACAGCAACAATAAAACCATCTATAGAAACTTCAGTGGTGGTCACAAAGTGTCCAGTGGCAGAAGATGGTATAGAACGGCTAGTGACAGAAGGACTGGCCATTGAGGTTCAGTCAATCACACAGCTGGATGCAGAAGATCCATCAGCAGAAGGATCAACCATAAAGGAGCCAGAGGGAGAAACACCTACAGAGGGTCAAATGGAAGCCAAAAGAAGCCCATCAGCAGCAGGAGTGGATTTAGAGATCTTAGGGGCAGTTAGGATTGACTCAGCAGCAGGAGAAATAAGCCTAGAATCTACAAGGCATCCAGCATCTGGCATGGTCAAAGAATGTTCAGTGGTTCCAGTGGGTTCACCAGACGCAGATTACTCAGCAGCTCTTGAAAGAGGAGACAGTTCTGTAACTTTCGGGAAAAGCACCACAAATATGGTGATGCTTTAGGAAACATAAGATAAAAGAACTGTAACTGTCCACACTTCCACCCAGCCCTGCTGCCCAACTTGCTGATATTTTGAGTAAAGTATGCAAAGTCCTAACCATTTGCGGTGTGAAGATCCCTTGCCTTCACCTCTGCAGATTAAATACCTATTTCAAGACCCTCTGTTATTCCTCTGACTTATATTCTTGCAGTTTTAGTGCTGTTAAAAGATCTGCTTTCTCCTACATTATGAAACGATTTGGTTTTCTACAGGATAAAAAGTTAAAGAAAAATATTTAATGAAATGTCAGGATATGATTAGAACCCATATAATCTAAGTCAGCTTCTAAAACAGAATATGTGTAATTTGCTCCTGTGGGATGGACACTGCTGGAAGGTCAGCATTTATTGCACATCCATCGTAGCCACTTTCTCAGGGGCAATCTTTCTGAATTGTAGTTTGTGTAGGGAAGGTACTCCTACAATGTCATCTTGCAAGGAGTTCAACAACTCAAAGCCAATAACAAAGACGGTGATGTATTTCCATTTCAGCATGACATGTAACTTAGAAATAAGTCTGGGTTTGATGCTGTTGCCATGCATCTGCTGCCCTTATTCTTCCAAATGGTAATAGGTTCTGCCAAAGAAGCCTTGGAGATGGTGCATTGCATCCAGTAGATCATCCACACTGTAGACAGTGATAGAGTTCTGATAAAACTGGTTGTTTTTTTTTTCTGGATTGTGGCAATCATTTTGATTGCTGAAGTTGGATCAATATTTCCGATTTGACCTTATAATTCGTGCAACTTAAACAGGGTTCCAGGAGTTGTGAGTTGAGAGTTAGGTGAAGAGTCAAAGAATGTGTTCCTTTGTACTTCTCACTTCATCCTGTTGGAATTAATTTTTACTCTTAACTTTAAATTTCCGATTTATAGGCACAGGAAAAGGAGGCTGATTGATGAGTGAGGGGAATAGTTATATTTTCTTCTCTCTAATCTCCAATCCAAAAGTAAACTCAAGGTTAAAAGCATCTTGGCCACACAGAATGTCAATCCTATGGTATGTTGGGAATCATTGATGAACATTTGCATGGAAGTGTTACCATTGAGATTACCATAGAGATTTGAGTTCCTGGTTTCAGAGCTCAAGCTGCGGCTGGAGTCACTATCATGCATCAATAGAGCAGAGGACTACGTGGATAGTACATTTTAAGAGGATGTCACACCACAGGATCGTGACATGCAGGCATTTTATAAATTAATTCAGGAACATACAATAAATACTGGCCTAGCCAGCAAAACCCACATCCTATAATTGCCCAGGGGGCAGTCAAGAGTCAATCACATTCGATGGGTCTGAGTTACATGGAGGCCAAACCAGTTAAGGATAGCAAATTCCTTGCCTAAAGGACACTAGTGAACCAGATGGGTTTTTACAAAAGTCAACAATGTTCTGTGGTTGCTGTTAACTAATTAGGGAAGGGGAGACCACCAGGCAATCCAAGAGAACCAGGCAGGTAATGCTGGAGTCCGACACAATTTTGCCTGCTATTTGGTTTTCTGTTCTGGTAGCACTAGAATTGAGAATAGTTAATGGGAGGAGTTGGAATAAAATGCAAATTAAAATATTCTCAATCAAGCTTACAGTGCATGTATGTGAGTGCATGGAGTGTAGTAAATAGGATAGCTGAGCTACAAGTACAGATTATCATTTGGAATCATGTTGTGGCTATTTCAGAGGGTTGGCTCAAGGAAGCATAGATGCTAATTTTTCCTGAATACAAAGTGCTCAAGAAGAGTAGGAAGAGAAGGGAAGGAGAATGGAAAATGATATTGGTTAAGGAGAGCACTGCAATGCTAGAGAAAGAGAATGTCCTAGAGGGTTCAAGGACAGAATGAGTTTGGCTAGAGTTATGGTATAAAAAAGGTGCAACTACATTGCTTGGTGAAGTTTACAGGCCATCAACTAATGGAAAGGAAGTACACATTATAGGGCAGTTATATTGGGGGAGTTTAATTATCTGAATGCAGACTGAGGTAATGGTAGAGGGTAAAAGGAAGCAAAGTTCAACAACAGTGTGTGTTCAGTCCAACAATAAAGCAAGCAATGCTAGACCGGGTTCTTGGGAATGAGGTGGGTCAAGCAGATCAAGTGTCAATGGAAAAACACTTAGAAGACAATGATCTTTGTATCATAAGGTTTAGGATGACAGTGGAAAAGAATAACAAACAATCCAGAACAAGAACAATTAACTGGAAGAGAGGTCACTTCGTTGGGGCAAGAACAGAGTTGAGCTGAATAGACTGGAGTCAGAGATTGGTGGGAAAACTGTACTTGAACAATGGGCTGCCTCTAAAGAAGAGATATTTAGGCACAGTCAATATTTATTATCTCATTAGGGAAAGGTACAGCAAATAAAGCCATAGCTCCCTAGATGAAAAATGAGATAGAAACTAAAATAAAGAAGAAAAAGTGTGTTTACGAAAATTGTCAGTTAAAAAAAAAATTGTGAAACAAGCTGAATACAAAAGATTCAAAAGAAGGTGAAAAAGCAAATGAGAGAAGCAAAGAAGAATTATGCAAAGCGATCAACAGCCAACATAAAAAGAAATCCCTGTGTCTTCTTTAGGCACAAAAAATAGTAAAAGGGTCCAATTAGGGACCAAAAAGGGAATTTACACAATAAAGCAAAGGGCTATGGCTGAGGTATGAAATTAATACCTTGCATCTGTCTTTCCCAAGGAAGCAAATAATGCCCAGGCCATGGTATCACAGGAGGAAATTCAGTCAGTAGTAGTGTTCAAAACTGATAAGCAGAAGAAACTGTTGGTATTGTTGACAAGCACTAAACCAGATGATTTGCATCCAAGGATAATAAAGGAAGTGAGTGTAGAAATTAGAGACAGCTCAAGGTTATGAGAGGCACTATATAGTTTTTGTTCATAATAACATAGACCTCAGGCCGCTAATTGTTTCTACAGAGTCCATTGTTCTCCATCAATGACTCAACTTAATGGGCTCCTTTGCAGAGTTGCCATTCTCCTGTACAGGAGCACCACTAACTGAAGGAAATAAAAAAAAATTTAAATTGGGTCCTATTTATGACACAAATTCTTTTCAGATCAAACTTTACAATCAGCAGAAAACTGCAAGAATCAGAATAAGATCCATTATCTAGAAATTACAAGATGTTTACCCATAAAGGCACAGAATGAAATCATCAGATTTCCTTGTATTGTAACTTGAGCTGTAATGCAAGATCCTGGATGAAATGTTCACCTATCTCTCCCTTTCGCATGCTAACCGATTTGGTCTGAATTTTGAGGCACTTTACATTTTTACGATTTCAAGTTTTTTTTTGATTTTAACATTAATGGGTTTCAGCTTGAGATTAAAACTAGTGATTGATTCACAAAAGATTTACCATTTTGAGCTGGGTAAGATAGAAATCTAGAACCATATATGTTCAGTGAGTGAAATATAATGTTGAAAGAAATAAGCACAGGACATTTCACAATATAGGAGAAAGGTCTCTGTCCATAAAAGTATGCAAATCATCAGCTTGTTTATAAAGAAATGTAGAGGCTCATTTACCTAGGAACTTTCCCCCATAATGATTTAAAACTCTAAGTTGGTTTTGCTGATATTAACAAATACTTAATGTATATCATTAATAAAATTTGTTGAACTTGTTCAGATGCTAATTTATCCTCTGATAACAAAGACATCAATAACACATTTATCTCAAATACATCAGGAATGCTGCAAGAAGATATTGTGTGTTCTGTTACAAATAATACTAACCAGAATGTCTTAGCTTTAATATGAAGCCATTCCTGGTGTTCTGATCTTCTTGCACCCTCTGCGAAATCCTAAGTTTATACGTAGATCACGGATAGGTACAATGTTGACAAATCATTAATCCCTTTCAGTTAATTAAGTTTAATTGGTCCAATAACGACTTAATGTTATTTACAATTGAATCAAAAATGTTGAATAAATAATTGTTATAAAAAGACATTGCTGGACTGGTCTGCTTTAATGTGATAAAACTCCACTGTAATAACGGGTTTTACTGTACATGTATGTATTTGGTGAAGATAATGATGAACACAGTCCTTTAAATGCCATCACAAATTTATAACATTCAGACAAGATATCAAAATTCAGGTTCAAGACAATTTGCAGCGTGCTTTTAAAAGCTGGTACAGGGCATGGCTACTATGGTTTGTGAGAATGTGTTCCATAGCAGAGATGTATTTTCATGGGTCCATGTCCTTCTCTCTTCTAGATTAGTGCCCCACAAATAGAAGATGGTTCATTTAGCAACTCCAACAACTCATTTGGGAAACCAATTCTCTAAGAAAAGTGCCTACTGTTCTCCAATTGGGTATTCTGTACTCTACTGCGCAAACTTTTTAAAAAATTTATTCATTAACAGGATGAGGGCAGCATTTATTGTCCATCCCTAAATTGCACAGAGGGCAGTTAAGAGTCAACCACATTGCTGTGGGCCTGGAGTCACACATAGGTCAGTCCAGGTAAAGATGGCAGTTTCCTTCCCTAAAGGACGTTAGTGAACCAGATGGGTCTTTCTAACGATCAATTCATGATCATCATCAGACCCTTAATTCCAGATTTTTTTTAAAAATTGAATTCAGCAGGATTTGAGGCCAGGTCCCCAGAACATTAACTGAGTCTCTGGATTAATAGTCTAATGATAATTCCACTAGGCCATCACCTCCCATGTACTTGTACCTGCGTTGGAAGTTCAGTACACCACTGACCTATGAATCAGTAACCATTGCTTTGTTAGTATCCTGAATGACGGACATGAGTTCTATTGATCCCCTGAATGTTAGAACAAATGAAGTATGATAAAGTGCAGACGATTTAGCTTTTTGGCTCCTCTTGCTATTTAACATAATCATGACTGATTTTCTACCTCAGTTCCATTTTCTTGCCTACTGCCCATAACCCTTGACTCCTGAAATATCAAAAATCTATCAATTTGAAAGATCAGCCCCTTAGTCTGAGGCATTACCCCCATATTCTAAATTCCCCAACCAGAGGAAACAACTCCTCAGTGTTATGTCAGGCCCCTTCAGAATCTTAAATGGCATCAGCATCTCCTGTTCTTCTAAACTTGACAGAATATATTCCCATTTTATTCAGCTTCTCATCACCACACAATAACCCCCCTCATCCCACACACAGTTCTTCAGATGTGGCCTCATTCAACTCTTACATAAGTGTATTAAGACTTTCTTAGTTTTATACTTCAATTCCCTTTCTTTTTATGTACATACACTTGTGGGACATGGCGTTGCTTGTTGGCCAGCAATTTTTGGCCAGCCATCCTTAGCTGTCCTTGAGAAGGTGGTGGTGATCTGCCTTCTTGACCTGCTACAGTCCATGTACTGTAAGTTGATCCACAATGCCCTTATGAAGGGAATCCCAGGATATTGACCTAGTGACAGTGAAAGAACAGCAATACATTTCCAAGTCACAATGGTACGTGTCTTACAGAGGAACTTATAGGTGGTAGTGTTCCATGTATCTGCTGCCTTTGTTCTTCTAGATAGCAGTGGTCATGGGTTTGGAAGATGTTGTCTAAGGATCTTTGGTGAATTTCTGCAGTGCATCTTGTGTATAGTAGAAACTGCTTCTACTGAGCGGCAATGGTGGAAGAAACGGATGTTTGTGGATGTGGTGCCAATGAAGTGGGCTGCTTTATTCAGGATGGTGTCAAGCTTCTTCAATGTTGGTGAAGCTGGGAGGTATTCCATCACACTCCTGACTTGTGCCTTGTAGATGGTGAACAGAATTTGGGGAGTCAGGAGATACGTTACTCGCTGCAGTATTCCTGGCCCTTGACTTGCCCTTGTAGCCACGGTGTTTATGTGGTGAGTCCAGTTGAGTTTCTGGTCAATGGTAACCCCAAGATGTTGGCAGTGAGGGATTTATTGATGGTAACACCATTAAATGTAAAGGGGAGGTGGTTAGATCATCTCTTATTGGAGCCGATCATTGCCTGGCATTTGTATGGTGTAAATATTACTTGCCACTTGTCAGCCTAAGTTTAGATATTGTCCAGATCTTGTTGCATCAGTATTTGTGGAGTCGCGAATGGTGCTGAACATTGTGCAATCACTGATAAACATCCTCACGTCTGACCTTGTGACAGAGGGAAGCAGCTTTGATGAAGCAGCTGAACAGGTTGGATCTAGGACACTAACCTGAGGGACTCCTGCAGAAATGTCCTGAAGCTGAGATGACTAACCTCCAACAAACACAACCATCTTCCTAGGTAAGAGATAAAAGGTACTGCAGATGCTGGAGAATCTGAGATAACAAGCATGGGGCTGGATGAACACAGCAGGTCAAGCAGCATCATAGGAGCAGGAAAACTCGACGTTTCGGGCCAAACCCTTCATCAGAAATGGGGGAGGGGGAGAGGGTTCTGAAATAAATAGGGAGAGAGGGGGAGGCGGATAGAGGATGGATAGAGGAGAGGATAGGTGGAGAGGAGGCAGACAAGCCGAAGAGGCGGGGATGGAGCCAGTAAAGGTGAGTGTAGGTAGGGGCGTAGGGAGGAGATAGGTCAGTCCAGGGAGGACGGACAGGTCAAGGGGGCGGGATGATGTTAGTAGATAGGAGATGGGGGTGTGGCTTGGGGTGAGAGGAAAAACCGGTTAGGGAGGTGGAGATGAGCTGGGCTGGTTTTGGGATGTGGTTGGGGGAGGGGAGATTTTGAAGCTTGTGAAATCCACATTGATGCCATTGGGCTGCAGGGTTCCCAGGCTGAATATGATTTGCTGTTCCTGCAGCCTTCGGGTGGCATCACTGTGGCATTGTAGGAGGCCAAGGATGGACATGTCATCTGAGGAATGGGAGGGGGAGTTGAAATGGTTCGCGACTGGGAGGTGCAGTTGTTTGTTGCGAACTGAGTGCAGGTGTTCTGCAAAGCGGTCCCCAAGCCTCTGCTTGGTTTCCCCGATGTAGAGGAAGCCACAACGGGTTCAGCGGATGCAGTATACCACATTGGCAGATGTGCAGGTGAACCTCTGCCTGATGTGGAAAGTCTTCTTGGAGCCTGGGATTGGGGTGAGGGAGGAGGTGTGGGGGCAGGTGTAGCACTTCCTGCGGTTACAAGGAAAAGTGCCGGGTGTGGTGGGGCTGGAGGGGAGTGTGGAGCGGACAAGGGAGTCGCGGAGGGAGTGGTCCCTCCGGAAGGCAGATAAGGGTGGGGAGGGAAAAATGTCTTTGGTGGTGGGGTCTGACTGCAGATGGCGGAAGTGTCGGAACCCTCTCCCCCTCCCCCATTTCTGATGAAGGGTTTAGGCCCGAAACGTTGAGTTTTCCTGCATCTTCCTAGGTGTTTAGCATGAATCCAAGCAGTGGAGATTTTGCTCTCTGAAACCCATTGATTCCAGTTTTGCTAGGACTCTTTAATGCCACACTTAGTCAAATGTGGCCTCAATGTCAACGACTGTCACTCTCACCACCCCTAGAATTCAGTCTTTTGTTCATGTTTGAAGCAAGGCTATAGTGAGGTCAGAAGTTGAGTGGCACTGGTGGAACTCAAACTGGGCATCAGTGAGCAGGTTATTGCTAAGCATGTGCTGCTTGATATCACTGTTGATTACACCTTCCATCACTTTACTGATGATTGAGAGTTGACTCATGGGGTAGTAATTGGCCAGGTTGGATTTGTCCTGCTTTGTGTGTACAGGAAGAGCTTGGTTGCAGAAGTAACAGGTTCTGGAGCACAAGTCTTTAGTGCTATTGTCAGCAAGTTGTCTGTAGCCTTTACAGTATCCACTGCGTCTAACTGCTTCTTGATATCACATGTAGTGAGTCAAATTGGCTGAAGATTGGTATGGGTGATGCTAGGGACAACTGGAGAAGGCTGAGATGGTTCATCCACTTTTCTAGCAGAAGACTGATGCAAATGCTTCAGCCTCATCTTTCGTTCTGCTGAATCCTTGAATGGGAGACTACTGTTCCACTGCTGCATCTATTACTCCACCAACACTCTACAATAAAGCTAAAATACCAAATGCCTTCCTAATTACTTGTGTAGCTCTGTAAAACTAAAAAAACTTGCTAACTTTATTCCTTATACAAGTACATTAAAATCTCTTAGGTTATTAATATTTAAAAATTTCACATGTTAAAAAATATTTTGTTATTCTCTTCTTATGACGAACCTTATGAGTAACCTCATACATCCCACATTACGCTCCCTTTGCCAACTGTTTGTTCACATAGTCATCCTGTCTGTATTGCTTTGTAATCATATATGTCCTCCTCACAGCTTACATTGCACAACTTTATGTTATATTGTCAACAAACTTAAATGCAAGACCAAAAGTAATCCACACCATTAAGTATAGGTTGTAACAAGCTGAGAGCCCAACATTAATCCAGGCTACACACCACTCATTAGCCTCTCAACTTGAAAAACGTTTTGTTTAACCCCACCATGTTTGTGATCCTCCAACTCCATGAATGCATATGTTGACCTTTTGTGCAGAACTTATCCAATACCTTTTGGAAATCCAAGTATACTCAATCCACTAAGTCCCCTTTCTTTACTCTACTCAAAACATTGACAAATTTGTCAAACCCTATGTCCCTTTCAAAAAACAATACTGGCACGGTCTGATCATATTATGATTGTCTAAATGAATTCTTAAGTCATTCTTATATAAATCCAGCAAGGAAACCTATGCTCTACTCATTCACTGAATGGCAGTTCAGTGTTCTGTTGAATTCTTAAATAGGAGGCTAATGTTCCAATGCTGTATCTCTACTCCTCTGAATGGGAATCTACACTGGAACTAACAAGACCTAAATGGGAGGTCAATACATTACCACTGGAACTACAGGTCCTCTGAAAGGCAGTTCAATACTCTACTCTTGGAACTACTAATCCTCTGAATGGAAGTCCAGCTGTTAAACGGGAAGTGCTCAATTTTTGTTTTCCACTGGATATTTAAGCACAATCATATTAACATATAACAAATCTTGAATATCACACACACCTTGCATCATCTCAGATGATGTTGGAGTCATGGTTTACAGGTACCAAGTCTGAAAGGTTTGCTGTGATGTTCTCATTGAAAATCTGGAATCCCTTTAATCTGAAATAAAAACAGAAAATGCTGGAAATACTCCAGAGGAAAAAAAAATCTGTGGAGTTAATGTTTCAGGTTGATAACCTTTCATTAGTTCTACTCTGCTCTCCACTGATGCCGCTGAACGTGCTGAATACTTCAGCACTTTCTGCTTTTATTTCTAATTGATCATTCTTCAGGAGTGCAATCTTTCAGTACACAAGTAAAGGCTTATTTGCATTATTGCAGTGTCTGCATATCCACATAATTAATAGGTGACATGTCTGACATGTTACTAAAATAACAGTTTCCCACAATCTTTAGACAATGCAACATGAAAAGAGTTAGCACAGCTTCAATTTTAATGGCACAATACATACATTTTTCTTAAAAATCACAACAGTAAAATTAGCTATGAAGTTCCAGTACACCACTTACTTGATCATTCTTCATGTGCACTAAGACTCTCAGACCCAAGCATTTTTGTATGTTGGAAAGATCAGAAAGCTAAATTTTCAGTCATGGGAAAAGACACCAGGAATTAAGCGTCGGACCCAGTAATGCTTGGATTCCATACCATTTCATGTTCATGCTTTAAATTTTGGTATATGGAACTGTGAACAGTCGTCCTCATGAAAGAACCATGTCTAGAGAAGATTCTGGAACAGAGTGGAATTTCAGCCTTTCAGTTTACTTTGGACTCAACAGCATGTGTATCCATTGAGATTATGAGGCCAACTGAAGTCTGTAAAAAGACCAAAAATCTTTGCCGTAGAAAGACAACCAAAAGAATCTCTGATTTTCCTTGAGAGGCTAGCTCCTTCACATGGAATAGAAGACATGAATATTAAGTGCTGATTTATTACATTGCCAGACCTTCTTTTTGCCATTAAAGTGTTACTGCACCAATGTGACATTCCAGCTGCCAATTTGGAAAAAGGTGCATCAGTGTCATACCTTCATCCTGAATATGTAAATAACCTCCTTTTCTTGGTCTAGGGAGGATTGGGGTTTTCACTGTACTGCACCTGTGATGGTGAAGCAGATCACCAGAAATCTCAGGACCTTGGCCTTGGTACAGGCAGGCTTCACTAACATGTAGCACATCCCAGCTAAACTCAATCCTGTCCTTGTCAACTTTACACAAATGTATACACACACACATTTTCCAATTGATGGCAATCAAGACTGGGAATCCAGGATAAATTGATGATTGTAATACCCATTTGCATTCTGGCCAAGATCAGCTAATTCATCAATTAGAAATCAAACATGTAACCTAACTGTTCTTAATGGTTTAGTACCAATTTAGAGGGTGAATTTATTTTATGAGTCACCAGGAAACCCCCGATCTTGATTCCAGAGCTTAGTGCAACTAATCACATCCTTGAGGAACAACAGTAACAGTTCTACAGACAAAACAGCAGATCACTTTCACTTAGTTGCACTTGTAGTGTTTCATGTAAGGGACAATGTAAGCCTAAACGCTGGTCAACCCTTGTATTGTAGGATGATTGGGCACAAGCTTTCAGAACTCAGCATGAGCATAAATACTTGTTAAGTCTTACATAAGACGGTGTGACTGCAGACACTCAATGAGTTGTATTTAAGGCAGCACAGGTGCGAGAAATGATCAAGACTCATTAGCATAACACTCAAAAGGCCTTATAAAAGAAATAGTGGAAGCACATACAGTCAGTACCTTGTAGAAGAGAAAATAAGTGCACGCTGTGACAAAGCTTGAACAATGGAGACCTGAGTGTAAGCACCATTTAAGTTTTGTGTAATAACGGGATGGACGAAATGTCACTCACTTCAAATGTAAAATTCCTATTTGGTGGAATGCATAATTCATACTACTGGCTCTCAACCAATAGCTACTAAAAACTACTTATGACCTGACCAGAGTGGTAAGAACAGTTACCAGTTGCTGGTAACAATCCAGTACAGGGATTCACTTTCAGCCATCCTTCACTCTCATCTTCAAGGCTTTTCAGATTCATCCTGGGTCAGATGACTTGTTTGGTTACACATCCTGAAACTGGGATGGAGTTCTATTCAAGTTCACTTCCACAAGTCTGAAGGCATGTAACACAGCAGCTATTTGCATTAACAGTCTCCTAAAGATATCAATTGAAGGGTTCAAGAGATTTCTTATTCCAATGAAAACGTTCAGCAGGAATATCATGATGGGTTGCAGTAGACTGTTGAACAAAGATGCCAGGAGTGGCTTCAGTAGATGATCTCCAATTACTGTCACGAGTCCAACCAATAGGACTTGGAAGACTGACCGACATAAGAAATTTAACAGCTCAATCAAAAACAAACTGAATATGTTCACCAGTATCCTTACTACTGCAAACAGATTTCTCCAACACTGCCGAATTGCATCATCAGACCTGTAAAGAGTAATACAGCAAGCTGTAAGCAGCTTATATATGTCCAAATATAATGATTGCATTAATACATCAAAAAGAATGGGGGAGAAGATCTGTGGGATTGTACCAGTCTCTCACTGTGCTTTCAGGGTAACCATTCAGAGACGGTGTAAAAGTATGATTTTAGCAGTTTATGTTATTTATATAAGGGATATAGCAATTCTCCATTGGAGAATTCCCAAGAAAATTCCAGGAGTAAGTGCAGGCTTGATACTGTATTACAGATGTACATCACTTGCTCTCAGCTTCTAATCTGCAATTTGAAACTGATGAACAGATTCCAATCAAACCAGAAAACAATCTCCAATTGGAAAAGATTTAGTGGAAAAGAAAATGCTGCAATTAGACTTTCAACAGGAAGGGAAAATTTATACAGATTAGTGAGGTAAACTGAATAGGATTTCACATAGCATTTGCTGATAAAACCACAATAATTCAGCTTTAAATACATGCAGGAACATCATTTATGATCTAGTGGGTGAAACGGGTTGGCAAAAACCAAGTCAAATTGTAAGCCTTTGGGAGGGATAGTTAAAATTCTGGTTGATAACTAAGTTTTAAAGGATGAAAACCCGATATATGGGTGGAGAGACTTGGGGATGGAATCCCAGAGCTGAGGACCTTCATGGCTGAAGTCATATTTGACAATAGGTAGGCAAATGGAATTAAAACACCAGAGGCTAGATGAACACAAAGTTCCCAGTGAGTTATTGAGGTAAAGGTATTTAAAGGGGATGAAGAGTTCAAGCTATGAAGGAAATTTGATCACATGTTGAGAATTTTCAATGGGACGCTTTGGCCAACCAGGAGCAAATGCTAAAATACAAGTGACAGGAGATTGGAGTAATTCTATCTGTAGTTGCGTGGCTGAGACTGGATGCAGGAGATATTAAGAGTGGAAGTAAGCAGTAGTTTTGGATGGAATCAGTGATTAAAGTATGGAGTTTGTGAATGAGTTGAAAAATGATGGCTTTTGCATCTCCACTATTAACTGGGAAACATACCTCACTGTGCCAGGTTGCTATTGTATCTAATAAAAACATGTTCTCTTACCAGTCCGCCAAGTTATTAATGCAATTTTCAGTATGTTCCTTCCTGGTCTCATAGAAGTACTGATGTCCAAAGTCAAAGTGATACACTTGCCTGAGCAATCAAAAATAGAAGAGGAGAAAGTTACATAAAGATGTAAACTAGGTTTTCCTGAGCATGAACCTACACTAATAACAACGTATCGTGGGGAGTTATAACTTTAAACATCAATGGGTTACCATGGAGTCCCCAGAATGCTGAACTCCTGTCCTAGAGCCTTGCAGAGGCAGGGTGGGAAGATGTGGGAGACAGGAGATACATTGGAATGATTCCCATTTGCATTCTCATCTCTTTGGCAATTTTCCAGGGTGGTCTGAGTTCTACAATGGAATCTTCTATTTCTACTTTTATGACTTACTTGGGAAAATGCACTAATGCTCAAGCCTCACTATCCACAGGGTCACCACAAAAGTTAATGATTCAAACAAATCATGCAAAGTCCCAATTTACCTACCTGATGGGCTCAAGTTAACAGAGAACACTGACCTGGTTCCTGTACTTAGCAAGAACTATTACTACAAATAAGTAAATTCTAATCTAAAGTAAACAGCTGTGAACTTTCAACATGTGGCTCTATGGATGGCTCTTGTATTGCCGTAGTAGTATCCCGACCTCGAGGTCAGGAGATCTGGGTTCAAGTTCTACTTACTCCAGAGGCACGTTATAACATCTCTGAACAAGTTGACTGAAAAAAATTAGTTAAAACTCCACCTCCCTCTTTTTAAAATACCTACACCCAATAGCACCAGTCCATAGGATTCACTGAATGTTCCTTTGGCTTGCCAGGATTTTCTGATCTTCGATCTTTTTATCTAGATTCTTTAACTTCTTCACTGGAAACGAAGGGTGATTGTTGCACTAATTGCAAAATCTCTTTTTTTCTTTATTCGTTCACAGGATGTGGATGTCACTGACTAGGCCAGTATTTATTGCTCATCTCTAATGGCCCAGAGTGCAGTTATGAGTGAACCATATTGCTGTGGATATGGAGCCAGACCAGGTAAGGACACCAGATTTCTTTCCCTAAAGAACATGAGTGAACCAGATTGTTTTTTATGACAATTGACAGTGCTTGCATGGCTGCCACTGGGTAGCTTTTTATTCCAAACTATATCACCAGAACATTTACCTGGGGTTCTGGATTACTAGTCTAGTAACATTACCACTATGCCACTGTGTCCCCTCTTAGTTATTTGTTATTGACAACAGCTTTCAGGGCCGACAATACTATTCTGTAGATATTGCAAAGAATTCTTAATGGAAACAAGATAAAACAGGCACTTCAACATTAATTGCAGCAATTTCTGAGACAGTATTTTTGGGACACTAGACGAAAATAATGAATTTTCTGGGCTCTCATACAAAAGTAGAACATCATTCTCATGACTCAGTATCGCTGAAGGGCTTTCCTGCATATGCAGAGTTTGCTGTTCCCTATAAACTTGCACAATCTCATTAGATCCATTCTGACTTTCGCCTGTTGAAAGATTCTTGCAGACACTTGACAATGCTGGAAGTACAACAAACTTCTATCAATATACAACAGCCGCATGTACTGCTTCTTTACGAATGTTGCCAGTCACATAATCTGGCATCATCATAACAGAAGGTGAAGAATTCTGCTAACAGTGCTCTGGAAGTGAAACAGAGGGATCTTAATGAACTATATCACGGATTTGCAATGATAAGCAATAAATACTGGCCTAGCCAGCAATGCCTGCCTCCTCTGAGCAAATAAACAAAAAGTCGAGTACCACCTAGATCATCTTTCTGAACTGACGAAACAGTGCCTAAAAACATGTGTCTCTTAGTTATAAATCTCTAAAGAAACAGACTCATCCTTGCCCAGTATAAATGAAGATGAAAAGGAAGAAAGCTGATCAATCTCTTGGCAAAGCTGAAATACAAAACTCACAATAAAATCCTCCAATCTTCTTGACATGAAACTGCAATTCACGGGAAAAACTGCTGGAAATCTTCACAAAATATTGTTGAAACTTCTTTGGATGAAATCTCATGCTTTTGGACAAAGTGAGTTAATACCTCACAAAATGGAATGTAGTCACCAAATTGGCATGAAGGTCTTTTACCTAGGTTGGAATGTTTGGTAGCAGCCATAGAAGACCTAGTTGGACACAAACGTGCTAACTCAACAAGGATTTACTTTGATTCTGATAAGGATGAATAGGCTTCTTAATAAGATGATCAATGTAGACATGAGTTGCATCAAAATAATCTTGAACTGAAATGGTAAAGCTTCCCAGACCACAGAGTACAATTTTTCACAGTCAAAGATAAACAACATGAAAACATTCTGAGTTGTCAGAAAGTTCAGTAATAGTGTGCCTGACTTTAAAAAAAATTTAGTGTCAGAATTTTTGACTTTCAAGGTTACTGACCAATAATCTTGGTCCAGATCATCATCATCTGCTGTAGGGCCAACAATATCCACTTGGCTAAGAAATTATATAACTTACACATCTTCTCCTTTTTCTTGTTCAATTTGCAAGATTATCCCTTCTTTTGGAGACAATCTGTTTAATTTACTTTTAAGAGGCAAACTAAAATTGCAAAATTGCTGAAAATGACAGTATCTGCTGCATTTAATACTCATTGCTGTACAATCTTTTTGCTTGTGTTACTTACCTTCTTGCCCCAACTATCACACAGTTTGTAAAGTGCACAATTAGTATGGGAGAGCAGCAGAGTGAGATGAAGATCAAGTGAGTTCTAGATAACAAGGTGTGGAGCTGGATGAACACAGCAGGTCAAGCAGCATCATAGGAGCAGGAAAACTTGATGTTTCGGGCCTAGACCCTTCATCAGAAATGGGGGAGGGGAAGAGGGTTCTGAAATAAATAGGGAGAGAGGGGGAGGCGGATAGAGGATGGATAGAGGAGAGGATAGGTGGAGAGGAGGCAGACAAGTCGAAGAGGCGGGGATGGAGCCAGTAAAGGTGAGTGTAGGTGGGGGCGGGGGTGGATAGGGAGGAGATAGGTCAGTCCAGGGAGGACGGACAGGTCAAGGGGGCGGGATGAGGTTAGTAGATAGGAGATGGGGGTGGGGCTTGAGGTGGGAGGAGGGGATAGGTGAGAGGAAAAACAGGTTAGGGAGGTGGAGATGAGCTGGGCTGGTTTTGGGATGTGGTTGGGGGAGGGGAGATTTTGAAGCTTGTGAAATCCACATTGATACCACTGGGCTGCAGGGTTCCCAGGCTGAATATGATTTGCTGTTCCTGCAGCCTTTGGGTGGCATCACTGTGGCATTGCAGGAGGCCCAGGATGGACATGTCGTCTGAGGAATGGAAGGGGGAGTTGAAATGGTTCGCGACTGGGAGGTGCAGTTGTTTGTTGCGAACTGAGCGCAGGTGTTCTGCAAAGCAGTCCCCAAGCCTCCGCTTGGTTTCCCCGATGTAGAGGAAGCCACAACGGGTACAGCGGATGCAGTATACCACATTGGCAGATGTGCAGGTGAACATCTGCCTGATGTGGAAAGTCTTCTTGGGGCCTGGGATTTGGGTGAGGGAGGAAGTGTGGGGGCAGGTGTAGCACTTTCTGCGGTTGCAGGGAAAAGTGCCGGGTGTGGTGGGGCTGGAGGGGAGTGTGGAGTGGACAAGGGAGTCGCGGAGGGAGTGGTCCCTCCGGAAGGCAGATAAGGGTGGGGAGGGAAAAATGTCTTTGGTGGTGGGGTCTGATTGCCTGTCCGTCCTCCCTGGACTGACCTATCTCCTCCCTACCACCACCCCCCCCCACCCCCCACCCCACCTACACTCACCTTTACTGGCTCCATCCCCGCCTCTTCGACTTGTCTGCCTCCTCTTCACCTATCCTCTCCTCTATCCATCCTCTATCCGCCTCCCTCTCTCTCCCTATTTATTTCAGAACCCTCTTCCCCTCCCCCATTTCTGATGAAGGGTCTAGGCCTGAAACGTCAAGTTTTCCTGCTCCTATGATGCTGCTTGCCCTGCTGTATTCATCCAGCCCCACGCCTTGTTATCTCGGATTCTCCAGTATCTGCAGTACCTTCTATCTCTGATACAATCAAGTGAGTTCTAACTGATTACTATTGGAAATTTGGTTCAATGTGGAAATTTGATGCAAAAGTGGGCAGAGGTGCTTTAACTAGGGTTTACTACAGGAAGCAAACAAGAAGTGAGTGAAAGAAGATAAAAGGTGTGGAAAGAGACACCAACCTGAGTTAGACCAGCGGCAAGAACAACACGAACCATTGTGTGATGCAAATATAGGCAAAGAAGCTGATTGATAAATATCTCTCGTCATTAAAATCAACTTCAGTTTGTGTTTACGTCTCCAGTATTTTCTTCTTTTTCTTAGAAATGACTACTTAAGTATTAGATTGATTTTTTTTCTCTCATTTTAGTTTATAAAAACTATATGTCAGTAGAATGAAGTGTAATGGGAAGGGAATCTCGAGTAATCAATTTTTAAATTAAATCCAATATGATAGCGATGGCAGGACAGGTGATGTGTTGCTCCTGCAACACGTGAAGCTGCTGGACACCAATCTGATTGCAAAGTAAACACATCCGTAATCAATGTTTGCAGCTCAATGAACTTTGGATCTGTGTTGAGATGGTGCAGTCTGAACTGCAGGCATTGAGCCATGTCAGGGAAGGGGAAAGTAACCTCAACACTTTGCTCTACAGGGCAGTCACAAGGGTACATAACACTAGATGACAGGGTTAAGGACATCTCTTTGGAGCTGAGGGAGAACTTGGGCAGGGAGGTGTGGGATCCAGCAGTTGTCCACAGTGATACCAAAATGAGGTTTTGCTGAAAGAATTTAAACAGTTACGAGCTAAATTATAATACAGAGCCTCCAAGGTAATAATCTCTGGAATACTACCTAAGCTACAGGCAAACTGGCATTGGGTAAATAAAGTCAAGAAGTTAATTGCATGGCTCAAAGATTGGCGTAGGTGTAATGGCTTTTAGTTTGTGGGGCACTGACACGAGCACTAGGTAGAAGTGTGCAGTTCCGATGGGAGGGGCATTACTTGAATTTCACCAGAATAAGTGTGCTGGTGCAGTGAATAACTGGGGCTGCAGAGAGGTCTTCGGATTAATTAGAGAGGGGAAATGTAGGCTTACAAAGGCAGAGGATAACAATACCAAAGTGGGACAAAAAGAGACAGAGTATACAAACAAAGAAAAACAGCAATATACAGGATCAAAAGGGGAAATACTGGTGAAAGGCAAAACTGATGGCTCTTTACTTGAAAGTGTGTAGTATACAGAGCAACATAGATGAATTAACCACATAAATACAAGTTAATGTGTGTGCCCTTATAGCCATTATATGGACATAGTTACAAAATAGATAAAAGCTGAGAACTAAATGTTCAAGGGTATGCGACTGAAAGGGAATGAAAGGGCATGTGGTAGCATTGTTGGTACGGGATAGAATAAGTACAATCAAAAGAAATGGTTTTGAATTGGAAAATGCAGAATACATACTGGTAGAAGTAATAAATAACAAGGGAAAATTTTGCATGATCAAGGAGGAGAGATTGTATCTGGAGTGAGCCCGGGTATTTATCTGGGAGTTCAGTGCAGAGGGGAAGAAATGCTTTTCTTTCGCTCATAGTTTGTCAAGTTTTTTTTAACAGGATAAATTGAAGCCTAGGACCGGACACCCAGCACAAAGCAAAGAGTGACATCACAGGAAAACCGTAAGTTCATTGGTTGGCAATAACTGCTAACTTGACTCTCTACTATAGATTGCTTTCAAATTAAAAGTAAAAAGGAGAAATAATTTACAAAATACAAACTGTAGTGAATTCAGACTTCAGCTCATCAACCCTGAGCTGGAGTTCCTCAGGCAAACAACATATTCTATTGATGTGGTCACTATGAACCACAATGGGGTCCACCAGCTCCCACATCATGCAGGTACAATTTTATCTTAATGTACGAAGCATTCAGAATAAGGTAGTCAAGCTGACAGTGCAAATCAGGTAAATGGATATGATCTCATAGCCATTACGGAAACATGGTTACAAGGAGGTCAAAACTGGAGACTTATCATTCAGATATGTTGACCTTTCAGAGACAGGAGGAATGGAATAGGTGATGGAGTACTGCTGTTCGTAGGAGATGAAGTGAGGACACTTGTGAGATATGATCTAGATTTGGATGATCTACAGTCTATTTGGGCAGAGGTAAAAATCAGCAAGGGAAAGAAGACATTGGTAGGAGTAGTGTATAGATCACCATACAGTAGCCGCGGTGTAGGAAAGGCTATAAACCAATAAATAACAGGAACATGTAAAATAATTAGTGCAATAATTATAGTTCACTTTAATCTTCATGTTGTTTGTGTTAACGAGACTGGAAAGAGTAACTATGACAACAAATGAATGAATGTGTGAGGGATAGCTTCCTACAGCAATATGTCATGGAGCCAACCAGGGAGCAGGAAATATCGGATCTGGTAATGGGTAATGAGGGAGGTCTAATAAATGACCTTAGAGTAAAAGATCCCTGAGGAAGAAATGATCATAACATGTTGGAATCTAATATTCAGTTTGTGAGTAAGAAACTTAGGTAGAAAAACTGTGTTGAACTGAAGTAAAATGGAATTACAATGAAAGGAGGATAAAGTTGGCTAAAATGAACAGGGCCGATGGATTAGCATGAACAACAGTAAGCAAGCAGTGGCAGACATGTAAAGGGATAATCCCTGATTCTCAGCAAAAATATTTCCCAATAAGGAGGAAAGATTCTAAGAGAGGGATAAACAAACCATGGCTAACCAAAAAAGTTAAAAAGAGTACCAAGTTGAAAGAAAAAACATATAAGGAGTCAAAAGTCACTGATAGCCCCAAAGGCTGGGACAAATTCTGAATCCAGCAAAGGAGAACTAAAAAGATAATAAAGACAGAGGAAATAAACTACAAGGGCAAACTAGTGAGGAATATGAAAACTGACAATAAGAGCTTCTTTAAATAAAGGGAAAGGAAGAGAGGTTAAAGTGAACATAGGCCCCTTAGTAAATGAATCTGGTGAGATGGTTAGGGGGAACAAGAAAATGGCAGAGGAGTTAAAACAGATATTTTATATCGTCTTTATGGTGGAAGATACTTCAAACATCCCATCAATAATAAAGAATAAGGTGGAGGAATTAAGTTTCATCACCATCACTTGAGCAGTAGTACTAGATAAACTAATGGGCCTAAAGTCAGATAAGTCGCCTGGCCCTGATGGCTTGCTTCCAAGGATCTTAAAAGAAGTAACTACAAAGATATTGGTTGTAATTTTCCTAAAATCCTCAGACTCTGGAGAAGTGCCAGAGGATTGGAAAATTGCTCATGTGACACCCTTATTCAAAAAGGGAGGCAAAAAATGGGTAACTATAGGTTGTTTACCCTAACATCAATTGTTGGAAAAGTATTGGAATCAATTATTGAGGAATTAATAGCAGAACATTTGGAAAATCATAATCTAATCAAGCAGGGTCACCATGACTTCATAAAAGGGAATTCGTGTCTGACTAATTTATTAGAGTTTTTCAAGGAAGTCTCAACCAAAGGGGGTACGGAGAACCAGTAGATGTATTGTATTTGGACATCCAGAATTCTGTCTTTAGCCCCATTAGTTTGTCTGATAGTACTTCTCCAGTGATGGTGATGGAACTTAATTCCTCCTTGTATTCTTTAGTATTAATGGAATGTTTGAAGTGTCTTCCACCATAAGAACTGATGCAAGTTCTTAAGTGAAGAACTGATGTCCTCTGACATTTCCTTGCTCCCCTGATCATCCAATTCATTCGACAAAGTAACCTTAAGTCATAAGATAAGAGCTTATGGTGTTGGAGGTAGTATTCTGGCATAGGTAGAGAATCAGTTAAAAGCAGAAAACAGCTATCTGGGATAGTTTTTTTTCAGGTTAGTGATTTCTGTGCAGTGGGATTCCACAGGGATAAGTGCTGGGATTGCAACTGTTCGCAATATATGTTAATGACATGGAGAAAGGAACTGAATGTACTGTAGCCAAATTAGCAGACGATACAAAAGGAGGCGAAAAGGCAGGTTGCGAGAGGGATACAAACAGTTTACAAAGAGATGCTGATAGGTTAAGGAAGTTGGCAAAATAATGACAAATGAAGTACAATATGGGAAAATATGAAGTTGTTCATTTGGAAGGGAGAACAAAAGAACTGAATATTATTTGAAAGGAGAAAAAACTGTAGAAAGGTGCAACTCAAAGGGACTTGAGGCTACTTGCACACCAGACACAGAAAGCTAGCACACAGGGGCAGCAGATAATCAGGAAGCCTCATGCAACGTTGGCCCTTATTTCAAGAGATTGGAATGTAAGTGTCGGGAAGTCTTACTGCAACACTGCACAAGCTGCTCGTGAGACCACATCAGGAGTATTGTGAGTAGTTTGAGTCCCCTTATTTAAGGAAAGATATCATTTCACAGGAGGCAGTTCAGAGAAGGTTCATGGGGATGATCTCTGGTATGGAGGGATTGTCTTAAGAGCAAAGGCTAAACAGGTTAGTTTTCTACTCACTGGAGTTTAGAAAAATGAGAGGTGACCTCATTGAAACACATAGGATTCCTAAGGGGTTTGACTGGGTAAATGATGAAAGAATGCTTCCTCTCGTAGGAGAGTCTAGGACCAGAAGGCACAGTCACAGAATAAGGGAGCACCAATTAAAGATTGAGATGAGGAAGTATTTCTTCTCTCCTTCTCTGAACTCCGAGGGTCGAGAGTTTTTGGAACTCATTGCCATGGACAGCTACGGAAGCACAGTCCTTGTGCATATTTAAATCCGAGATAGATACATTCTTGATCAGTCAGGGAATCAAGGGTTTTAGGGAAAATGCAGAAAAGTGGATATGAAGAATGTCAGATCAGCCATGATCCGACTGAATGGCATAGCCTGCTCGAAGGCCTACTCCTGTCCCTAAATCTCGTGGTTTTATGGTCTGAGACACTGGTAGCAGTAGCCTAAAGGGCCCATAATAGTAGCTAGTTGGTGGAACAAAGAATAAGTCAGGGGAAAATGAAGGCATGTAACAAAAGCAGTATATTAATCATGGATGGTTGCGATCTTCACGTAGATTGAGATAGATTGGCAGAGAAAGAATTCATAATGTGTTTTAGGACAGTTTCTGAGAACAATATGTTGTGAATCCAACCAGTGATCCGGCTATTTTGGATCTGGTGTTTTGTAACAAGGCAGGTTTAATAAATTATCTCAAAGTAAAGGATCGCCTTGGAAACAATCACCATAACATGGTAAATTTAGCATTCAGTTTGACAGGGAGGAACTTGAGTTGGAAACAACTCTATTAGGGTTAAATAAGGGAAATTACAAAGGAATAAGGGCAATTACAAAGGTATAAGGGCATGGCTGGATGGAGTGGTGTAGGAAAGCAGTTTAGTAGTGAAGAAGGTTGAAGAACAATGGCAGACATTTAAGAAAATAGTTCATGACTCGCCTCAAAGATATAGTGAGGAAGAAGAATTCTAGGAAGCGGATAAATCAAACATGGTTAACCAGGGAAGTTGAGGATGGCATAAGATAGAAAGAAAAAACGTACAATGTGGCAAAGATTAGTGATAAACCAGAGGACTGGCAAAGTTTTTAAAGCTAACAGAAGATTGCCAAAAAAGGGAGAAAATAATTTTGATGGTAAACTTGCAAGTAATATCAAGAAGAGCAGCAAGAACTTCTTTAAATATCTAAAAAGGAAGAGAGAAGCCAAAATGAACATAGACCCTTTAGAGAATGAGATTGAGAAAATAATAACCGGGAAGCAGGAAATGGTAAAAGACTTGAATAAACACTTTGCATCAGTCTTCACAGTAGAAAGTCAGAAGTCATATGACACCAGGTTATAGTCCAACAAGTTTATTTGAAATCACAAGCTTTCAAAACGCTGCTCCTTTGTCAGATCTCCTGACAAAGGAGCAGTTCTCCAAAATCTTGTGATTTCAAATAAACCTGTTGGACTAAAACCTGGCGTCATGCAACTTCTGACTTTGTTCACCCCAGTCCAACACCAGCACCTCCACATCTTCACAGTAGAAGACACTAGTTCCATTCCTAAATTACTAAATATTCAAGGGGTAAAAGGAAGAGAGGAAATTAATACAATGACTAAATTTAGAAAAAAGTATTTGGGAAACTAATGGAGCTAAAGACTGATAATTCTCCTGGATCTGATGGGATGCATCTAGTATATTAAAGGAAGTAGCTACAAAAATAGTGGATACCGGGCTTGACATCTTCCAGAAATCCTTAGATTCTGGATAAGTCCCAAAGGATTGGAAAAGTACCAGTATAACACCTTTATTTGAAAAGAGAAGGAGACAAAAAGCAGGTAACTATAGGGTAGTTAGCTTAGCATTTGTTATTGGAAAACTGTTAGAGTCTATCATAAAGGATGTAATAGCAGAATATTTAGAAATGTGTAATATGGTCAAGCAGAGTCAGCACTGATTCATGAAGGATAAATCATGCCTGACAAATTTATCAAAATTCTTTGAGGAGGTAACAAGCAGGTTAGGTAAAAGGAAGGTAAAATGTAATATATTTGGATTTTCAAAAGGCGTTTGATAAGGTACCACACATTAGGCTCCTCACTAAGAGGCCGTGGTGTTGATAGTAGTATATGAGCACAGACTACCTAACTAATAGAAGACAGTGAGTTGGGATAAGGGTGGTTTTTTCAGGATGGCACCCTGTAACTGGTTGTCCGTCACAGGGATCAGTGTTGGGGCTACAATTATTTACAATATTTGTTAGTAACTTGGATGTAGAAAATTAGTGCACTGTAGCCAAGTTTGTAGATGACACAAAAATAGGTCCAAAGACAAGTGGTGAGGATGACACAAAGAGACTGAAGAAGGACACAGGCAGTTTAAGTGAGTGGGCAAAATCTTGGTAAATGGAATGGGAAAATGTATGGTTATGCACTTTGGCAGGAAGAATAGGGGAGGTGCATATTATTTAAATGGAGAAAGACCACAGAAAGCTATACCACAGGGTAATTTGGGAGTCCTTGTCCATGAATGACCAAAAACCAGCATCCAAATTCAACTGGTACTAGGGAAGGCAGATGGAACATTGGCTTTTATTTCAAAGAAATTGAGTATAAAATTAGAGAGGTTTGCTAAAGCTATACAAGGCATTAGTCAGACCACAGCTAGAATACTAGTGAACAGTTTTGGGCCCCTTATCTAAGGAAAGATATGCTGGCAGTGGAGGCAGTCCAGAGAATGTTCACTAGGCTGGTAACTGGTACAAGGGACTGTCTTATGAGGAGACACTGAGTACATTGGGACTTTACTGTTTGGAATACAGAAAATGAAAGGGGACCTTTTTGAAAAAGAAGTCAAGATTCTGAGAGTACAAGCATGGGGCTGGATGAACACAGCAGGTCAAGCAGCATCATAGGAGCAGGAAAACTTGACGTTTCGGGCCTAAACCCTTCATCAGAAATGGGGGAGGGGAAGAGGGTTCTGAAATAAATAGGGAGAGAGGGGGAGGTGGATAGAGGATGGATAGAGGAGAGGATAGGTGGAGAGGAGGCAGACAAGTCGAAGAGGCGGGGATGGAGCCAGTAAAGGTGAGTGGAGGTAGGGGGGTAGGGAGGAGATAGGTCAGTCCAGGGAGGACGGACAGGTCAAGGGCGCGGGATGATGTTAGTAGATAGGAGATGGGGGTGTGGCTTGAGGTGAAAGGAAAAACAGGTTAGGGAGGTGGAGATGAGCTATCTGACAGGGTAGGTGAAGAAAGATTGTTTTCCCTTGTGGGAGAGTCCAGGACCAGGGGGCATAATCTCAGAATAGGAGGTGACCCATTATGACAAAGTTGAGGAGGAATTTATCTTCTCAGAATGTTATAAATCTGTGAAATTCTTTACTGCAGAGGCCTGTTGAGGCGAAGACATTCAAAGAATGGTGGAACAGACTCAGTGGGCTGAATGGTCCACTTCTGCTCTTTTGAGTTATAGTCATAATTCCAACATTTCAAAATGGTGTTGCAGAATCTTACTGGATTCCAAGTGACATGGACTATGGTGAGATGATTGGCAGAATTGGGTGATAAGTACAGCCAACTTATTTCAACATTGGAAGCAACTCATACTATCTTTTATGCTTTTCAAAAGCAATGTGGCAAGATACTTTCTAAGCAGTGGCGAGTTGTCATTTAACTGTTATTATTGTTGGTTAAATGCCTTATAAACAGACCAACACGCCTCAGCAATATTTAGTCTCCTACGTTATCAGCTTTCCGAACTATCATGGCGCGTCTCTGATCCAGTACAGGACACTTCAGCACTTCAAAGCTGCACTGCCAACTATCAGTGTAATGCTGCAGCAAGGACGCTGTGCACTCAGAAACACATGTCTAGCTCATGGATTTGGATCAGGCTGCATCTCTGAGTTCCTTGCTTGCTCTCATAGCACTCACTCAGTTTTGGCCTATCTTGATGCTCATAGCATCCCTGCCTTGCACTGAATTGCCTTGCCTTTAATGGTTTGCCACCTCTACAAGAGATACTAGGCTCATACTAATGCTGTCTTACCGTGCTGTTTAGCACAGAATCAATGCTAGAAAGCTTGTCATAGTTGTCAGCAGTTCTCAATCAAGACATTGAACCATCGAATTTTATGTACAGAAGGAGGACATTCAACTCATTGTGTTTACACTGGCTCCCAAAAGAGCTACCCAGCTAGTTCCACTCTCCAATCCTATCACTGTAGCACTCTAATTTCACACTTTCAAATATATATCCAGCTGTCTTTTGAAATCTCCTTTAGAATCCAACTCCACCACTCTCCCAGGCAGAGCTTTCCAAATCCTAACAACTCTCACACCACACAAATGCCAGCATATGACCATCACCAATAAGAGAGAATCTAACCATCGCCCCTTGACATTCAATAGTGTTACCATCACTGAATCTTCCACTATCGACATCCTTTGGCCAGAAACTCCAATGGACTCATCACATAAACATCGTGCTACAAGAGCGGGTCAGAGGTTAGTAACACTACAGCAAGTAACTACCCAAAGTCTACCCATCACCTACAAGGCACAAGTCAGGAGTGTGATGGAATACTCCCCACTTGCCTGAATGGGTGTAGCTTCAATAACACTCAAGAAGCTTGACACCATCCAAACAAAGCAGGACACTTGATTGGCGCAACATCAGAAACATCCACTCCCTCCACCACCACCACTCAGTAGCAGCAGCGTGTACTATCCACAAGATGCACTGCGGAAATTCACCAAAGATCCTCAGCCAGCACCTTCCAAACCCAAATTCACTTCCACCTAGAAGGTCACGGGCAGCAGATATATGGGAATACCACCATCTTCAAGTTCCTTTCCAAGTCATTCACCATCCTGACTTGGAAATATATCGCTGTTTCTTTACTGCCGCTGGTTCAAAATCTTGGAAGTCCTTCCCTAATGGCATTGTTGGTCAATCCACAGCAGGTGGATTGCAGCAGTTCAAGGAGGCAGTTCACCATCATCTTCTCAAGGGCAACTAGGTGCCGGCAATAAATGCTTGCCAGCTAGCGATGCCCACATCTCATGAATAAATTTAAAAAAGTAAAGACATTTGTCCTCATGTCACTCCTAGCTCTCTTGCTGACAATCATGAAATTGTGATCCTCAGTTACTGACATATCAATTAGTGGAAACACAATATCCTTCCTTACCTGTTTGGTCAGTTTAGCTCAGTTGACTGGACATTGGTTTGTGAAGCAGTGTGATGCTGACAGCTTGGGTTCAATTCCTGCATTGGCTGAGGTTACCACAAAGGACTCTCCTCCTCAACCTCTCCCCTTGCCTGAGGTGTCTTGGCCCCCACCAGTTGTGTGCCTCTCTCTAATAAGACAGCAACACTATGGTCTGGCAAGACTATAGCAACTTGAATGATTGTTGGACACCTCAATAAGGTCACCTCTTAATCTTCTCTGCTGTGAGGAAAATAAGCCCAATCTTTCTCATCTCTCCTTGTATCTAAAATTCTTCATGCCTAGAACTGAACACAATATTCCAAATGTGACCTGCCAATGATTTGTAGAGGTGTAGCATCACTTCCTTGCCTTTATACTTTATGCCTCTATTTACAAAGCCAAGGATCCTGTAAGCCTTAACAATTGTTTCAACTTGCCTGGCCATCTTCAGAGAATCATGTACCTGAACCCCTCTGCTCCTGTACTTCCCTCAAAGTTGTACCTTTCAGCCAGTATCGTCTCCCCACGTTTCTTCTACCAAAGTGTATTACCTAATATTTCTCTGCATTGAAATTAATTGCCAGGTGTCTGCCTATTTGGCTAACCTGTCAATGTCCATCTGAAATCACTCAGCATCATCCTCACAATTCACTATTCTGCCTAGCTTAGCATCATCTGCAAATTTAAAGATTTTGCCCCAAATACTCATCTCCAAATCGTTTATGTAGATCAGAAAAAGCAAGGGTCCCAACACCGATCGCTAGGGAACACCAGTTTCAACTCCTTTCCTGTCTGAAAAATGCCCATATATACTTACCCTCTGTGTACTATCTTTTAGCCCATTTCACATCATACTGCCAAGCTTCCATCAATCCCAACATTCCTAATTTGCTAACCAACCTGCCATATTAACCCAGGTGGCAAACTCAGGCCAGGCTGGCATGGCCTGGTGTCATGATCTCCACTGCTCGTCCTCTTGGAGGAAAACTTCTCATGTCAGCACTGGCTGTACCTCCAAGACCCTGCGGAGGTCATTTCAAGATAGCACAGCACAAGGAATACCAGTGAATTCCATGATATTTGCTGAGCAGCAAGTTGTTCTGGGAATGATGCGTGGTAAGATGGAGCTAAGATCGAATATGAGGGATGGCATAGTGTTACAGCAGATAATTAACAAGGTGGATTTTGTAGGATACTGAAACAGAACTCGCTAGGTCTCAGCCTTGAAGTTGTGCCGAATAACATTTCAGTTAGGTGCAATTTGCTCGTCCTGTCCGGTACACAGAATTGTCTGTTCGAACATCAGCCTTGTGCAGAATACAATGAGGCATTCAAACAAACTCATCCCTCAAGGCTGTATCATTGCATGAATTGATCACACTAAATATTCCTTAATGGTCAGCTGGGATCCACAGCCAGTCCTGTTGTATTCAATTGTGAGGGTCATGGAACTAAAATAACATCAAAATCTGCTAGAATGGACTGAAAATCTGCCAAGATTTCATTGTGATCTTGCCTGATTAGGATTTTCTCAGCAATGGGGTCTACTCTGTATAAAAAATGTACTGACTGAGAGTTGTTGCTGCATTGAGTGAAGATCTGAGGCTGTTCCGTTGGACCTTCCACAGTACCATTTGAACCTCCTGCATCAGTCCTTCAACTGTATCAAATGACTTAGGAAAGAGTAAGGGCTGTTCAGCAGGCACAGACTCACTAGCACTTTGGAGTATGCCTCATTTTACCTCACTTTGGATAGGTCTTCAATTCTCTGTTTTCAGACAGTTTTCAGACCATTTCTTTCTTCCTCAATCTTGCCTCATAGCTGTTCAATCTTGCCTCTCTTCAGTTTCCTTCATAAAACTCAATCTAACCTAGACTTATAGCTCAAGTGCTGCTACCAATTCCCTTAATATTGATTTTTCTGTTCTTCAGACAACGTACGACAGAATTCTAGTCTAGTTTTAGATATTTTCCTAATCAACCAGCACAGACAGTTCCACCTGGGCTTTTTGGCTCAGCGGTAGAGACACTAACCTCTGCGCCACAAGTGCCCTCAATAGATATTTTCCAATCAACCTACTCGGAGTTGTTATTCCACATTTCTGGAGCAGGTGTACCTTAAACCTGGGTATCCTGGCCCAGAGGCAGGGACGCTGCCACCATACCATAACAACCACTCTAAATTACTATTAGATATTTTAATCAACCTGTTCAGAACACACCTGGGGCAAGTGGAACTTGAAACCGGGCGTCCTGGCTCGGAAGCATAGACATTACCACTGCAGTCCAAGGGCCCCGTCTAGGTTACATTTAAAGAATGTTCATTAACAATATGCACATGATTGTAAGGTACCAGAGTACTAGCAAATGATTGTTGATATCAGCTTATCATAGAAACTTATCTACATATTCATTAAACCTTATCTCTAGGAGCTGAGAACAAAGTAACCAATTAGTGCGATAAGACCACCTAAGGGTGATTTTGCAACGGCCTGTGCTTTTAAGTCATTGGACTATCCTTCCCTCACTATCACTGTCCAGAAGCTCGCTGGAGACAGCCTCCGAGTGGCACTATAGGAGATAATTTGAGCCAAAGGCTCTTTGCCTCAATGGTTGATAGAATTATGGGGATTAACTTTACAGATTCCAATATACAGGTATATTTTAAGTTACAAAATTAGCACAAACAAAAATCTATTTTGTTACCATTCATTGATCACTTTAACTTTGCTCCAATCTATATTTAGATGATGAAGTCTAAATTATTAATCCGTTATGGGTTCTTGTTTCTAAGGACATTAAATATAGCATTATATTGGTTCAATTAAATGCACCAGTGCTTTCTTGTCATAACTTGCAGGACTGAGACCTGTTTCAAAATTTGAAACCTGAGAGCACTGCATTAGTGAAATGGCCGTCTTTCTGATGAAATGCTATGGCCCCATCTACCCATTCATGTATCCTGCAGGTATTCAAAAATGCCTTGGAGTTGTCCCATGAACCAACATTCATCCCTTAACAAACAATGAAAAAGTCATATTTATTGGATATATAAATCATCTGCTTCACAAAAATGGCTGCTACGTTTGCTTATACAATAGTCATGAGAAATGAATGATTGTTTGGCATTGTTCTGTTTGAAATGTGTTTGGGAAAACTTTACTATGCTCCAAGAAAAAGAGTTTTCCATTATATTTCAGAAGTAAATTTGAAGGTTTCTCCTTTAATTGTTTAAGCATCATAGACCAATATCCATACTCCGCCAAGATTTTCTGGGTAGTATTGGTAGACCAGGTACAATCTCATGAAACGGTAGTTTCAATAATCAAAACATTTAAATTAAGATAATCTAAAAATGGCTCTTCAAGATTTCTAGTGATGGAGCTGTCACTATCTTCTTTGGCAACTTGTCGCTGTGTAGGATTGTCCTTGGGAAGAAAGAGTATTGATATACCGCCTTGGAAACAAATAGTCTTTGTAGTTTCTATAGATAATTGCTTTGTGTTTTGTCATTGCTGGTGGGAACCACATACTTGTTAATGGCAAATCCCACCACAACCTTCCATTTTTATAGTACATGATCAGTCAATTAACTCTTCCTATTTTGCTGTTGCGATTCACATTCCAAATTTTAGATCAAGGTTTGACACTGATCTACTTTCCATACTGATACATGTAGCACATCTTATTTGTATTTCTTTCACTACAAGAATCCCACTCACAATGGGACTAAACGCAACCGTGTTTGGTAAGCTATGACTCTGACATCTTTGTTGCAATACCAGAAGCTTGTCCACAGAAACCCAAGAACCCTGTCTGCTTTGGATGTTACCTGCTGAAAGTGACATCCCCACTGAAGATTGTTTTTAAGTTAAACCCCTCGTTTAAATGGCCTAGAATCTCTTCGAAAGCTTTGCAAATAATTACAATGTAATTACAGTGCTGTTCTGATTTTAGTTCAGTAGGAAATTTGCACTAATCTGATTTACAACTGGTATACAATGAAATACCAGTGCATGCAAAACTTCTTAATTGTTCACATGGATTCCAAGATATATTTGCAGAAACACTCTTTGCTCACTTATATAAGAACACAACATTGCAAAAGAACAGCATGTACATTTTCTCCTTATTTATGCAAATACTGCATTTGTTTAAACCACTTACATATATATGGGTTACCTGATATAATGAAAAATGACATATCGAAATTTCTTAATGATTTTCTTCTCTCAAAAAGAGTTTACCAAGACCTTATGACAAAATGTCAGGAAGCCCAGTTGGACAACTGAGAGATCAAAATCAAATTAAACTGAAATTCACTCTTTCTTTTTCTTCATTCTGCAGCTTTTGCTGGTTCTAGCTAGATGTGGTACTGATCAAGGAACTGGAGTACCATGTACAGTTCTAGGCATCACAATTTGAAGAATTTGAACACTTCAAACATAACAAGTAAATGTTTATGAGAATGGTTCCAAGAATGAGAAACTTCAGTTATGGACTTAGATTGGAGTATTTGGGACTGTTGTTCTTTGTGAGGGGAAGGCTAAGGGGAGGTCTAACTAAGTTTTCAAAATCATGTGGGATCTGGATAGTTTAGATAGGGAGAAATTGTTCCCATTTGATCGACAAACAGCGGATAAAGATTAAAAGAAAAATTGCAAAAGAAGCAAATGCTAGGTGGTTAAAAAAAACTTTATCACATATTGAGTGGTTAGGGTCTGGAACTCAGTGCCTGCAAGTGTGGTGGAGACAGATTCAACGCAGCCATTCAAAAGGGAATGAGATGATTATTTAAATAGAAACAATGTGCTGGGTTATGGGACATAGGTAGGAAATTGATACTAAGCCAAAATTCCAAATGGCCTCCTCCTACACCGTAATTATTCATGATTTTGGATTGCGCTCTCAACACATATGTTTCCTGATTGATGATGTAAATATTGAAGTAATTTCTGTATAAGTGTGATTGAGGAAATTTGCTGTTACACAAAATAAACTCATGAAACCATGGAAAATAAAAGATCAAGAAACAGGGGAGACACTAGTTCGAGGCGATGACAAAAGAAGCAACAGTGACATGAGGAATAACTTCTCTACACAGCAAATGGTGAGAATAATTAAGGCTTTCAACATAGGAATGGACGACCACCTGAAGAAAAAAATAGAATGTATAGGATTACAAGAAAAAGGTGACAAGATTAGGACTAGGTGTGCTGCTTTTGCAGGGAGATGATAGGGACACAATGGGTTGAACAACCCACTTATGTGCCGTAACCATTTCATGATTCTATGGTAAAGATGACCAAATAACTGGCTGTGGTTCAGTTCTATGAAAATGTTGTTTTGTGTTTAGGGTAGCATCACTGTGGAATCTTCATCTTTTTATCTCGATCAGTTGAGCATTAATGGTATCAGCGATAAAAGGTACTGCAGATGCTGGAGAATCTGAGATAACAAGCATGGGGCTGGATGAACACAGCAGGTCAAGCAGCATCATAGGAGCAGGAAAACTTGACGTTTCGGGCCTGAAGGGTTTAGGCC
>JAHRHZ010000046.1:19523036-19544972 GCA_024137785.1 Ginglymostoma cirratum
AGATTTCTGAAGAAGGGTCAAGGCCCGAAACGTCAGCCTTCCTGCTCCTCTGATGCTGCTTGGCCTGCTGTGTTCATCCAGCAACACACCTCATTATCTCAGATTCTCCAGGATCTGCAGTTCCTACTATCTCCTTATCTTTTGAACTAATGTGATGGATTCTCCCATGTGAGGATAGGATATTTGTGGAGCCTTTTTCTCCTATTAATTGTTTACTTGCCCAACTTGTTGCCTGTGAAATATTCTATTCAGACACTTCAACCAGTTTATTACTCAAACCACATTCAACCAGGTGCTTTTATTGTATGAGACAAACTAAGGACTGTGGTTCAAAGTTAATTTTATTAAAACACTTGCAAGTTGAAGGAACAACTCTTACACAACAAATTAAGTTAACTATTCCCCAAACTAGACTGACTGTCTGAAAAATACATGTACTGCTTATTATGGTGAACTTGATTGAGCTGCTGGATTCAATTCACTGAGCTCCATTAACAGATGCATTTAGGGCCTTCTTAGTATGAAGGTGGGCCTTGTATGGATGTTTGCTGAGCGAATGGCTGTCAGGCGTCCCTCCTAAACCCCTTTTCTGAGCCCTTCTGGAATGTTCTCTGTCTTCAGGCGAAAGAGCCAGAAGGCAAGGGTCACAAAATAGGCCAGGTCATCCTAAGTGTACCATCCCCTTTCTAAGATATGATTGCTTCATGGTAGCCAGGAATCTGGTCAAAATGGGAGAATATAGAAACATAATGTCTCTCCCTGTTGTTCTAGCTGAGTACCTCTGAATGGGTTTTGGATCATAACAACTCTCTCACTGTTAAGGTGGAGCATGCCTCTTCAATATACAAGACAGATCTGGGCTGGTCCTTGTTGGCTTTTGACCTGTGGTAACCTTGGACTTTTTGATTTCATCATGCCTTTTTGTAGAAACTGTTTAGCCAGTTTTATTTGGGCCTAGTTGCTTAGGCCATTGACCACTTGGTCACAACCTCCATCCATGACTGGATTTAGCAGAACTGCAGAACTGAACCATTGGTTGTTGGATAATTTAGCCTGCATTCTGCTTCTGCTGTCTTGTATCCAAGTGATCCTGTGCTGTAACGTCAGCAGGATGACATCTCATTTTTATCAATGCCTGGTTCTTGGCATGCCCTCCTGCACTGTTCACCGAACTTGGGTTGATCCTCCAACTTGTTGTAATGTCAGAGCGGAGGACATGTCGGTCCAAGATGTAGCACAGCGTGATTGAATACAATTCTGCTGCTGCTAAAGGCGCTCAGCATCTCATGAATGTTTAGTCTTGAATTCTTAGACCTGTTCAAAATCTATCCCATTTTACACGATGACAGTGCTATATGACATAATGGAGGGTATCCTCCATGTGAAGCTAGTACTTCATCTTGTGCAATTCTCACTCCTACCAATACTGTCATGGACAGGTGCATTTGTGTCAGGTAAATTGTTGAGAAGGAAGTCAAGTAAGATATACCTAACTACCTGCTACAGACTGAGTCTCGTAGCCATGTCTAGCTCAGTCCGTAGTGGTACTGCTGAACAACTTGGTAGTGAACATTGAAGTCCTCCACAATTAGTACATTCTGTGCTCTTGCTTCTTCCAAATTAGTGGTCAACAGGTACTGATTCATTGGCCAAAGGAAAGGTGCAGTATGTGGGAATCAATAACAGGTTTCCTAGTCCATGTTTAACCCGATGCCATGAGAATTCATCATAACTGGGAAATGTTAGAAATGTGACAAGTTTTAAGCAACTGAAGGGGGCAGCATAGTCAAATAATAAAAGAGAAGGTCTGCAAATGGATGACAAAAAGGGTAAGGTAGTGGGGGGTGGGGTGATGGGCAGTGGGAATTATGACAGAATTCTAGCTCTAGTACTGAAAGTCTGTGCTCCAGAACTAGCCATGCCCTGAGCCAAGCTTTTTCAGTATAGATACAAAATTGGCATTTGTATAGCAATGTAGATGATTGGTTAGATATGTATCATCTGCAAAAAAGCAAGTTTAATCCAACCCGACCAATTAGTGCCCTACCTGTCTACATTTCAATCGCAAAGTCATGGAAGGGGTCATCAATAGTGATGCCAAGAAGCACTTGAAAAGAATAACCTCCTCACTGAAGATCAGTCAGGTTCTGCCAAGGCCACATAGCTCCTAAGTTCATTACAGCTTTGGACCAAACATGGACATAAGAGCTGAATTCAAGGAGTGAGATAAAAATGACTGTCCTTAACATCAATACTGCATTTAAAAGATTATGGCACCAAAAAGTGCTAACATAATTGGAATCAAGGGAATCGGGGGAAAACTCTCCACTGGTTAGAGTCATTCCAGCACAAAAGAAGATGGTTATGGTTGCTGGAAGTCAATCATTTCAGTCCAAAGACATAAATGCAGGGTTTTCAGGGTTGTGTCCTGGGTCAAACCAACTTCATCTGATTTATCAACTATCACCCTTCCATCACACAATCAGAAGTGGGGCCATTCACTGATTAGGATGTAATGTTCAGCACCATTCATGACTCATCACATATAGAATCAGTCCATGTCCATGTGCAGCTAGTCCTGACAAAATCCATGCTTGGGATGACAAGTGGAAAGTATAACATAAGCCATACGAGTGCCAGGTAATTACAATCTCCAATAAGAATGAACCTAACCATCATCCTTTGATGTTCAATGCATTACAATAATTGAATTACAATTATCAACATCCTAGAAGTTAGCATGGACCAGAGATTGAACTGGTTAAGCCATAAAAATACAGTGTCTAAAATAACAGGTCAAGGCTAGGAATTCTGTGCCAAGTAACTCACCTCCTGTCTCCCCAGTTCCTATCTACCATCTACAGGTCACAAGTCAGGAATGTGATGAAATACCAACATTTGCCTGCTCCAACAAGAAGCTCGACACCATGCAAGACAAAGTTATCTGCATGACTGGCACCCCATCAATCATCTTCAACATTCACTCCCTTCACCACTGATGCACAGTATGTACCACCCACAAAATGCACTCTGGTAACTCACTAAGCTCCTTTGTCAGAACCTTCCAAACCTGTGATTTCTACCACCTAGAATACTAGGGCAGCGGTTGCATGGAAACACCAGCACCTACAATTTCCCCATCAAGCCACACACCATACTCTCTTGGAATTTTATCACCATTCCTTTAAAGTTGCTGGGTCAAAATCCTGGTACTTCCTTCTTAGTAGCACTGTGGGTATCCCTACACCTCAAATTCTACATCAGTTCAAGAAAGCAGCTCACCACCACCTTCTCCAAGGCAAATATGCTTTTTATATATCAGCATATCATGTTATTCGATTCCAAAGCAGATCTGCTAATTCTTTTCAGGATGAAACGTGAATAGCACCTTTTAGGATAGTCACTAATCTTTCAAATGCCTCAAAAATCTTGAGATGAAGTGTCAAATTTATCAGGCCCTCTAGATCATGTTTAGAAGTAGAGGCGTGGAATAATTAGGAAAAATGACTTTAGAGAGGAACGCTGATCTATTCTCATCTCCTCCCACCTTTCCCAGAGACATCGTCTCTGCAAATAATAGCAATCTGCCTGGCAGTGATAGAAAAACCATTGAGTTTGTTAATGAAGTAATCATCTGGTACTTTCTGAGGGATGTGGAATATTACTGATGGCACAGTGTCTACAGTTCATCAACTCACAGGGGTCGAGATAAAGTGGGAGATTGGTGCACGATGACAATAATGTGGCTGTGGTCATCTACAGGCAGAAGTTTACAATATCATGGTTATCAGCTGGACATAGGTGTTACTGAAAGTGCTAGTGGTGAAGACGCAGCTGCCATTTCTTCCAACATGTAGACACAATGAAGGCTGCTGGCTTGGTAATCATGCACTTTGAATCTTCCTCTTCCCTCCTCAACCATCCACCAAAACTATTCAGATAGTGATCCCACATTCAAACCAATGCCTCTGAGAAGATCAGCAGTCCTGCTGCTTTGGTGATGCAATTTGCAATTCAAAAATAGCTCCACTGTCCATAAAAGAAAAAAAAATCTAAAATAGGAATATTTATTTCTTGAATTAAAATCCAGACAGATTGATGGAGTGACTATTTCTGTGATCAACTTAAGAGTTCCACTGTAAAATGTATTTGGGGCCATGTCAACCCAGTACTAAACAGGTTTTACTCTACAAGTAAACCTACATTTAGCAGTAAATGCACAATTTGGATCAAAAAAGGCACAGGACGGTTGCCATCAGAAATGGAAAACAAAAAATAGGTGCAATCTCACTTTTGTTACTAGTGAACTTAGCATAAAAAGTATTTTCTGTTTGGCTTCACTTAGAATCACTAGGCAATGACTAAAATCACCAACAGGGACTTCTGACAGCGGATTGAAACAAATGGCAATTTAGAGCAGAGGAAGTTTACTCTGCAATTTAACATACTTTGCTTAAAGTAGGAGTTTCCCATATTGGATACAGAGTCCTGAAATGAGAAAAGTACTTCATTTTTCAACACTGACATCTATTAACTTGACAAGCATGATAAACGAGTTTCCACAAATGGTAGTGTAGTACCTCTGTCACATACTCTTCTCTCTCAGACTGAGTCTTATCTTTCGTCTTTCTTTCTTTCTCCCGTTCCCCAACAAGCAGTTGGCTAGACACAGAGTTTTGCTGGTTTTGCATGTGGCTGGAAGTTTGGCTTGATTGCTGATGGATATTGATGCTATGCGGATTCTTCTTTAAAGTTTCTAAACATTTCGTTTTAAAAATGAGAAACTAAGTCAAGAATCAGGTGTCATAAAACATTCTTTAATTCAACTAAATTAACTTTTGGGTTGACAGACATAACTTCTTTCTAAAAAAAGCAGTATCTTTTGGTGACTGACACTTTCTCACTTATCCACTATCGAAACCCTTTCCCCACCTTCCACAGGATATACCTTCTAATCAGGGAAGCACAAAAAACTACACATGTTCATTCAAAATATATAAAATGATAAGTTCTCCAATAGCTTTGTAAATAAACATAATATCTAAAATATCACTGAGTTTCACACTCTTGATGGTCCAGATAGAACGAGTTAATTACAGCTGAGACAAATGCACCATTTGACCTCAGTTTCCCTGGTTAATTAAAGTCAAAAAAAAATTCAAGTCCAAGGGTTCCTGCATGATTGCTACTCATCCAGTCTTACAGGAAACATTCTTATGTGGGACCATCAGATGAGAACAGTCAGGAGCTCTCCACGCTTCCGCAGCATAGTGATACCTACTGTTCACACTCACACATGAAGGTTTCTTAGGTAATGAACTGGGGGGATGGCAGATGTGCGTAGATCATGCCATAGTACAAGTTTATAAGAGGAGAGACAGAAAATTGGGAGGGAAATGTAGAAACCTATACTTGTGTTGACTTTATTTATCAGATCAAAATTAAAACATCCCTCACTCTACAAATATAGGTGTTAATAGATCTCACTGTTCACACAGGTGACCTTTTTGACATGTGAGCCGGACCCCGAGCTTTACCACAGGCTTTGACATCCTAACAACAGGGAGTTATGGGGGACCCATACCTGTATTTGCCAGGAGGTCAAAAGCTTCGGCAGGTGCATCAGAAGACATGGGTACTACTGATACAGCTCAGGGATTGAGAGGGTGTCTTAACAAGGAGGAGACAAGCAATAAAATTAAAAATCAGAAATGTCAAGCAAGCTGGACAGTTCACTGAGGTCATCGGTGGACCCTCCGGTGCCTCCTTCTTGGGACTTGGAGTCTCCAGATCCACTGCAACTGCAGATTGTCACAAGAAAGTCACCTACGTCAAACGGGGTGGAGGGGGGGGAACCAAAGTGAAATAACTCCACAGAGGCCAGTATCACATCACCAAGTCACCCTTTAGTTACAAATGGAGAGTCCTTAATACTGATCTGGTTCCCTCAAAGCTAGCCTTTAGAGTAACAGGACGCCTGATACTGCTTATTTGTTCAATCAGGCAGCCACAGCTGCCTGATTGTATCAGATTAACAGCCCCAATCAGGGAACTTGTATTCTATGAAGTCCACCTGCCTGACCTCATTACAATCACTACAAATTTGTAGTTACTAAATGTGTTCATGACATTAAGGATGGTAGGAAAGTTGGCAGGAGTAGATGGAAAGTCTGCAAAGGGATATATGCAGGTTAAAGGAGTGGGCAAAAAACATACCAAATGCAGTATAATGTGGGAAAATGCAAACTTGTCCAATTTAGCAGGAAGAATACAAATGCAGTATACTATTTAAATGAAAAGAAGTTGCAAGATGTGGTGGCATAAAGGCATCCTGGAGTCCTGCTATATTAAGTACAAAGTTAGTATACGCGTACCGCAATTGATTTGGAAGGCAAATAGAATGTTGTTACTTTTTTATAAGGGGAACACAACATAAAAAGGAAATTTTACTGCAGTTGTACAGGCAATGATGAAACTTCACCTGCAGTACTGAGTACAACTTTAGTTTCCTCATTTGAAAAACATGAGAGGGTGGAGCTTTGCCATTCTCAGTTGAAGTTTTACAGTGCGTGAGATTCATAATGACTAGTCCACCGTGGCTCAGAGTGCAATCTTCCGCTCTTTAATTATGTCATTAATTATGTAGTTGGACCTTTAAAAAAATTTAATCATGGGATGTGGGTGTCACTGGCTGGAGTAGAATTTATTGCCCATCCCTAGATGCTCTTGAGAAGATGGTGGTGAACTGCCTGCTTGAACTGCTGCAGTCATGTGCTGTAGGTAGACCCAATGCACCATTAGGAAGGCAGTTTCAGTATTTTGACTGAGAGATAGAGAAGGAATGATAATAAAATTCCAAATCAGGATGGTGAGTGCTTCGGAGAGGATCTTGCAGGTGATGGTGTTTCCATGTATCTGCTGCCCTTGTCCTTCTAGATGGAATGGTCACGGGTTTCAGAGGTACTATCCTAGGATTCTTGGTGAATTTCTGCAGTGCATCTTGTAGTTGGTACAAACTGCAGCTGCTGAGCATTGCTGGTGGAGGGAATTGTGTGGTGTCAATCAAGCAGACAGCTTTGTATTGTTGTTGGAGCCGCACTCATCTGCGGGTGTGTTCCATCCCATTCTGCACTTGTAATCTGTAAATGGTGGACAGGCTTTGGGAGTCAGGAGGGAAGATACTTGCTGCAATAGTCCTTGCTTCTGCACTGCTCTTGTAGCCATTATATTTACATGGCCAATCAAGTACAGTTTTTGGTCAATGGTAGGCCCCAGGACGTTGATGGTGGCAGATTCAGTGATGGTAAGATCGTTGAATGTCAAGAGGAGATGGTTAGATTGTCTCTTATTGGAAGTGGTCACTCTCTGGCATTCGTGTGGCATGCTTTTGGGTACTTTATGAGAACCACGTAGTCAAAGATGTGGAAATGCTTGTCACTGCTGGGACCTTCTGCTTTTCACACCTTTGGAGGCATAGTTGAAGGCCTACTGCAAACCACTTCAGATGCAATAAAGCCAGTAGCTGGGCCTCATGCTTGGCTGCTTTTGGCCAATACATAGCCCAGAGGAAAGGAAAGCTCACTTCCTTCTTCACATACAGGGACCTTGGGATGCAGGTGGAGTGGTGGTACAGAGAACACCAGTCTTTTTTCCAACTGACTGCCATAGGAGGCCACAGCATCAGACTCTCAAAACCTGGACAAAGATTGGAGCCCAGGTCAGAGCTGTACACCAAGTGAAAAGAGAATCCCAGCATTATCGAAAGAGCAGAAACAGGAATTGCTGAAGAAACTCAGCAGCTCTGGCAGCATCTGTGGAGAGAAAGCCGAATGAACATTTTGAGTCTGGCAACTCTTCTTCAGATGATCTGGGTCTCTCATTCCAGAGGTAGGGACCCTACTAATGCACCACAAAAATGCCACGTCACTAACATTAATCTATTTTTCTAATCAACTTGTTCAGAGATATATATAACACACCTCTGGAGTGGGTGAGACTTGAACCTGGACCTCTTGGGTCCAGGGGCAAGGACATTACCACTGCGTCAAAAGAGAACCCGTCTCTAATGTTAAACATAAGTATTTAAAGTGGGACCACCTGAAGATATCGAACATGTAATCAAAAGGTAACAAGACATTTATTCAACAACACAAAGGTTGAGGAGTTCAAAAATAATAGGATTCACATGTTCTTTGCAGAAAGCAGGAACTTCTTGCCATATAGCTAAGAAAATATGAAACAATTAAAATAAGTCAAATCCAGCTCATTCACCCTGAAAACAGCTTTTAATTAAGTTAACACTGGCCTCTCAGCCTCTGCTATGCATGCTGCCTTGGATGACCTTCCTGATCAATGTCCTGAACCTCAGTCTCATTTTCACCCTCAAATGATTTCTGCTGACCCACATTTCATTTGTATCCAGGACAGTGCCACTCTGTCTGTTCTAGTTGTGAAGGGCACAGCATGTGGATCACCCTTTGTGGGCTATCCTGTAAGGCACTGTAGGAACAGTCAAAGCATCAAAGCTTCACCTTGAGGATATGTTCCAGTCCGGCCCTGGTCAAAGTGTGAGTAATGTTGTATCTTTGTTCTGTGTCAGTCTGAGTTTCATAAAATGCCATGCTTGAAGGAGGCATCCCTTGTCTCCCATTAGCCATCCCTGTGTGACCTAGGAATCATGGGAGAATACAGGAACATCAAGAAAGTAAGAATTTTGATTCTCCTTGTAACAGGCATGGGGAGGGATAGAAAAGGGGTTTTCTTTGGAGAAAATGGAATCAATAAAATCCTGGATGCATTAATATTTTGAAGATTGGAAGATGTCAAATAGATCCTTACTTGTTCCTTGAAACAAACTGCTAACATGAAACTTATGGGCAGCTATGACCTTGACAGCCACCGGGATGGCACTGCCACTCAGTTCTTGAGTGCAAGTCTTCCTCCAATAGATTACTTAGTTCAGAGATTATAGGGCAGGAAATATCCTTCTGACAGTCGAAGAAAATGACAGTGAGGCATGTAGATTTGGGGTATGATCATTCTCCTGTATCTCCATTATGGACCTTTGTCTACTGTTTCTCCCTCTGGAAGCTGTACTTGCTGGGCTTGGTGATGAAATTGTAATCACTGTTTCCTTTTATGTTGTCTTTGGAATAGCATCAAAACCATAGACTCTAACAATGACATTCCCCACGTGAGATTTGTCAATAGATAATCTGTGGGAAATGTCAAGAAGGTAACACCATTCTATTGAAGGAACAACTTAACCCTCACATCCATTACAATGAAGCCTCATATCATGTCCTCACAAAGTGTATTGGAGGCTTCTCAAAGTCATTGTCATGACTCTTTAAGGACCTCTGAGGTAAGAGACTTTCCAATAGTACATCGCACAACTAAAATTTTCATCTTACGGAAGAAGTCTGCCAGTCAGCCATCATGATAGTCTCCTCTCCACATCACAAGCCAAGCCTACATACATTTAAGTGAGAGAAGCTGGCAGCTATGAAGCAAATCTTCTAGTGCTTGCTTTAGGATGTGATTATGAAATGGGAACTTTAGGTCCATTTTTCAGCGCCTTGTTTTCATTACATTTGCTTAGCTACCGTGGCAATTAGTGCAGGCAATGTAATGCTCATGATTGCACGAGGCCATATGTTTAAATATGCATTCTTGGACAAAGCTGATAAAGTGTAAACTGAAGTCATATGGGTGACTTTATTGAAGCAGAGGACGCATGATTGTTGCAATTGCTCCTAGACGGCCCTCTGATTGCCAAAAGATATATACTTTCCCCAAAGGTGAAAAAAATTGTAACTTATTCACCCACTTTGCATGAAGTGGCAGCAATTTTGTGTAGTTATGGCTCAGATGATTTTTAATTGAAATGGCAATGTTAAAACTTTATTTCAGCATAAATCACTTGCAGGTTCCAACAGTGATGCACAATTCTGACCCATCTTTCATGTTCCCTTTTGTGTTCCTGCCCATGTGGTCTCCACAGCCGCTCAGTTTCCCTATTCATTGAGTCCCTTTACGTAAGTATTAATGTCCAAATTTTACCCTCAGAGCACTAACTTTGAAAATTTCCATACCCTTGGTAAGGCTATGCCCGCCCAATGTTACCATTACATTTTTTTAATTCATTCATGGGATGTGGGTGTCATTGGCAGGACCAGCATTTATTGCCAACCACTAATTGACCAGAGGACGTTGCTGTGGGTCTGGAGTCAGAAAGCAGGTAAGGATGACAGTTTCCTTCCTTAGACAACATCAGTGAACCAGGTTGGTTTTTATGGCAATTTACAATGGTTTCATGTTCATCATTAGACTCTGAATTTCAGATTTTTACTGAATTCAAATTCCATGATCTGTCACGGTGGGATTCAATTCTGGGTCCCTGGATTAACTGGCTTGCAATAATATCACTAGGCTATTGTCTTTCCTGTTTGAACCACTTCTTCTGGTGCTCCCAGTCTTTTCCTATTCAATATGAGGTTCCACCCCGATCTACAATTGCCTCCTTATCACCAGCCCCTCAACAACACAGTAAAATAAAGTCCATCCCTGGCTTGAGTTGCTCCCTTTTCCCAAGACTCTTAAGAATGCTCCTTGACCATTACTGACTAAATTGTTCGGTCTACATCCTGGACTGACTTGGCAGAAGCAGCCCTGTTTGTAGCCCAGGCTCTGGTCTTTTGTCTCAATAGTACCTCGAGTAGCCTACCTGTAGTCTGCTTATGCAAAATCTATCAGATTGACAGCATCCCAATCCCCTGAATGAAAGACACAGATCCTCTCATAGGAGAGGGGCCTTGCTGACCATGACCAATCCACTGGAATGGAATAGGTTAGGCTTCTTGGTTGACGGTAGTATCCCTGTCCGACAGCAAACCCATTTACCAAGTGAGGACCGATCTGCTTCACCTCCACGCATGGCCAGTTGCTTGAGTATTGACTGATTAATTTATTGTCACGCGTACCGAAATAGAGTAAAAAGCTTTGTTAATGAGTGGTACAGGCAGATCACAGCAAGCAAATGATCTACAGATCAAAAAGACTTGGGGCATACTGCTTACTTTGCGGGTTATATTATTTGAGGCTAGAGTCCATTTAACAGTCTGATGGAAAGCAGCTGTGCCTGAAAGTGCTCGTGCGTGTGTTCAGGCTTCTGTATCTTCTGCCTGATGGAAGAGGATGTGGGTGGTCATTACCGGGGTGTGATAGGTCTTTGATGATGTTGGCCGCCTTTCCGCGGCAGCAAGCAGTGTAAATGGAGTTCATGGATGGAAGGTTGGCTTCCGTGATGGTTTGGGCTGTGCACACCACCTTCTGTAGTTTAGAACATAGAACATTACAGCATAGTACAGGCCCTTCGGCCCACAATGTTGTTCCCACCAATTATCCTACTCTAAGATCGAACTACCCTGCATACCCTACATTTTACTATCATCCATGTGCATATCCAAGAGTTGCTTAAATGTCCCTAATGTATCTGACACCACTACCACCGCTGGCAGTGCATTCCACACATCCACTACTCTGTGTAAAGAACCTACCTCTGACATCTCCTCTATACCTTCCTCCAATCACCTTAAAATTATGCTCCCTTGTAATAGTCATTTCCGCCCTGGGAAAACATCTTTGGCTATCCACTCTATCTATGCCTCTCATCATCTTGTACACCTCTATCAAGTTACCTCTCATCCTTCTTTGCTCCAATGAAAAAAGCCCTAGCTCCCTCAACCTTTCCTCATAAGACCTGCCCTCCAGTCCAGGCAGCATCCTGGTAAATCTTCTCTGCACCCTCTCTTAAGCTTCCACATCTTTCCTATAATGGCCTAAACTGAACACAATATTCCAAGTGTGGTCTAACCAGAGTTTTATAGAGCTGCAGCATAACCTCACAGCTCTTAAACTCAATTCCACTACCAATGAAAGCCAACACACCGTACGCCTTCTTTACAACCCTATCAACTTGGGTAGCAACTTTGAGGGACGTATGGACGTGGACCCCAAGATCCTTCTGTTCCTCCACAATGCCAAGAGTACATAACGGGAAACAGCATACAAGTCAAGGGTATCCCTAAGCTCTAAAGTAAAGTGTTGAAGGGCTGAAGTGGTGTCTGAGTTGGTCCAAAAGCAGGCTTGATGATGTGGTTAGGTTGGTGATTTGCCAAAACTGACTTGCATGGAGAAGGGTGGAGCAGAATAGTGATAATGGAGAATGGAGGGGAATTATTCTGATGGACCAGTTGTATGATGGCTGGGACAGGCATTCAGTGAGCTGCAGCCATAAGGTCCCTTCTCTATATTACGAGTCTGGAATTTGTGCTACCTACTTTCTCGGTGGAGGAGAGGAAAACTGGAAATGATGTATAAATAAGGCAAGTTAGAATATTAATCCGCTGCAAGCACAAAGATAGTTGCTGCTCAATGGCAATATTCTGGAATTGCTAATTAAGGGTCAAGGGAAACATTTGGAGATTTTCTCAGTGCCAAGAATCAGATTTTTTTCATTTGCACCTTATTTTTCCCACCTTTCATGCTGTTGCTCATTCAGCACCAGAATGGGGACATCCTGAAATGGGAGGGAAAACAGACAGAAATTATTGTCCACATTGGCACAAATGACATAGGTGGGAAGAAGGAAGAGGTCCTGCGAGAACAATTCAGGGAAGTTGGAAGGGAGCTAAAAAGCAGGACTACCAAGGTAGTACTCTCAGGATTACTACCTGTGCAATGGCCTAGTGAGGCTAGGAACACAGAGAGTACTGTTGAACATGTGGCTACAGAGCTGATGTAGGAGGGAGTGCTTTAGATGTATGGATCATTGGGATGTCTTCTGGGGAAGGTGGGTCCTGTACAAGAAGGATGGATTGCACCCGAACTACAGGGGCACCAATATTCTGGGCAGGAGGTTTGCTACAGCTCTTCAGGAATGTTTATCCTAGTGTGACAGGGGCATGGGAACCGGAACAACAGTGCAGGGACTGGGGATAAAAGAGAGACTGAGATACGCATAGCACAGAGTAAGAGCAGGTAGAGGGAAGTCACGGGGCTCAGAGCGACTGAAGGTCTGAACTGCATTTACTTCATTGCAAGAAGTATAGCAGGTAACACAGATGAACTAAGAGCATGAATTACTTCATGGAATTGTGATACTATTGCCATTACGGAGACATGGTTAGAGGAGGGAAAGGACTGGCAGCTTAACATTCCAGAATATCGCTGTTTTACATGGGACAGAAAGGGAAACTAAAGGGGTGGGGGAGTTGCATTGCTCACTAAGGATCACATCGCAGTTGTGTTGACTCATAGGAAGGATCTTGCAGTGAGGCATTATGGGTGGAGCTCAGGAACAGGAGGGGTGAAATCACCATGTTGGGAGTTTTCTATAGACCCCCCAACAGCCCACGGGAGACAGAGGAGCAGATATGCAATCAGGTACTGGAAAGGTGTGAAAAAAGCCGGGTAGTTGCGGTGGGCGACTTCAACTTTTCTCTTACTGACTGGGACTCCCTTACAGCCAGGGGCTCAGATGGAGAGGAATTTGTTAGATGTGTCCAGCTTTTGAAACAGTATGTTGACAATTCAACCAGAGAGAAGGCCATACTAGACTTGGTATTAGGAAATGAGCCAGGACAAGTGATCAATGTTTCAGTAGAAGAGCATTTTGGGCTTAGTGACCAAAACTCCATAAGATTTCGAGTAGTCATAGACAAGGACAAGAGTGGCCCTCAGGTAAAAGTGCTCAATTAGGCAAGGGCCAATTACATCCAAATTAACCAGGAGCTGTGGAAGCTGGATTGTCAGCAGTTAGTTAAGGGCAAATATACGTCTGGCATGAAGGAAGCTTTTAAAGACCAGTTGATTAAAGGACATGCATGTCCTGCAAAACTGAAGGATAGGAATGGCAGAATTCAGGAATCACGATGTCAAGGGAAATCATAAGCTTTATCAAAAGGAAAAGGGAAGCATACGACAGATCCAGGCAACTACAAACTGACGAAGCCCTTGAGGAGTACAGAGAAATTAGGAAGGAACTCAAACACAGAATTAGGAAGGCTAAAAGGGGCCATGAAATGTCTTTAGCAAACTGGGTCAAGGAGAATCCCAAGGATTTTTATGCATATATTAGAAGAAAGAGGGTAGCAAGGGAAAGGGTAGGCCCACTCAAGGACAAAAGAGGGAAGTTATGCGTGGGAAAGATCCTTAATGAGCACTTTGTATCTGTATTCACCAAGGAGAAGGGCATGACTTATATTGAATATAGGCATGAGTATGTGAATACTTTAGAGAATGTCAATATATTGAAGGAGGAAGTTTTGGGTATCCTTAATTGCATTAAGGTAGACAAGTCCCCTGGCCAGGTTGGATCTATCCCTATCTATACTGCGAGAGGCAAGGCAAGAAATAGCTAGGGCATTAGCAGCTATCTTCACATCCTCTTTGACCACAGGTGAGGTTCCAGAGATTAACCAATTGTTATTCCCTTGTTTAAGTAAGAAAGCAGGATACCCAGGAAATAAGAGGCTGGTCAGCCTGACGTCTTTGGGGGGGGAAGTTCTTGGAGAAGATACTGAGAGACAAGATATATATGCACTTGGAAGAAAACAAACTATTTAGCATGAGACAACAAGGTGTGGAGCTGGATGAACACAGCAGGCCAAGCAGCATCATAGGGGCAGGAAAGCTTGACGTTTTGGGCCTAGACCCTTCATCAGAAATCTCAGATTCTCCAGCATCTGCAGTACCTATTATCTCTGAAACTAGTTAGCATGGTTTTGTACAAGCAAGGTCATGTTTCACCAACCTGATCGAACTTTTTGAGGAGGTAATAAAGATAATTGTTGAGGGAAGGGCTGTGGATGTAGGTTATATGGACTTTATTAAGGCATTTGATAAAATCCCACATGGCAGATTAGTACAAAAACTAAAATCATTTGGGATTCGGGGTTGCCTGGCTAGATGGTTACAAAACTGGCATGGTCATAGAAGTCAGAGGGTAGGGGTGGAAGGGTGTTTTTCAGAATGGAGACTGGTAACTAGTGGTGTTCTACAGGGATCAGTCTTAGGTCCGCTGTTATTTGTAGTATATATAAACAATCTGGAGGAAAATGTGGGTTGTCTGATTAGTAAGTTTGCAGATGACATGAAGATTGGTGGAGTTGCTGATAGTGGCAATGATTGTAAAAGGATATAACAGGATATAGATAAATTGAAGACTTGAGCAAAGAAATGGCAGAGGAAGTTCAATCCAGACAAATGCGAAGTCATCCATTTTGGAAGATCAAATCCTGATGTGAATTATACTGCAAATGGCAGAACCTTTAGGAACATTAACATACAGATGGATCTGGGCATGCAGGTTCACAGTTCTTTCAAAGTGGCAACACAGGTGGCCAAAGTGATTAAGAAGGCATATGGCATGGTTGCCTTCATTGGCTGGGACATTGAGTACAAGAGTTGGCAAACCATGCTGCAGCTATATAAAGCCCTTGTCAGGCTCATTTGGAGTATTGTGTGCAGTTTTGGTCACCACACTACCAGAAGGATGTGGAAGCGTTGGAGGAGTACAGAGAAGGTTCACCAGGATGCTGCCCGATCTTGAGGGCATTGCCTATGAGGAAGGGTTAAAAAGACTAGGATTCTTTCTCACTGGAAAGACGGCGGCTGAAAGGAGACCTGATGGAGGTCTACAAAATTATGAGAGACATAGATACAGTGGATAGTCAGAGGCTTTTTCCCAGGGTTGAAGTTTCAATTACAAGGGGGCAGAGGTTCAAGGTAAGAGGGGGAAAGTTTAAGGGAGGTGTGCAAGGGAAGTGTTTCATGCAAAGAGTAGTACGAGCCTGGAATGCACTGCCGTAAGAGGTGGTGGAAGCAGGCATGTTGGTGACATTTAAGAGGCATCTGGATGGATACATGAACAGGGAAGGAATAGAGGGATACAGATTGAATCAGGGCATAAGGTTTGTTTTTTAGTTTAGTTAGAGCATGATGATCGGCACAGGCTCGGAGGCCCAAAGGGCCTGTTCACGTGCTGTACTTCTCTTTTGTTCTTTTTTTCCTTCTACCTTGAGAAGCAGTTCAGTCAAAGTTCACCCACCTGGGATAAAGAGCATAAGAAGAGATTGGCCTCCACAGGCTAGGCCTATACCTATTGGGGTTTAAAAATGAAAATTGATCTTATTGAAACATACAAGATCCTGAGGGGGCTGGATAAGGTGGATACCAGAAGGAAGTTTCATCTCGTGGGGGCACTAAAACTAGGGAATATAATCTAAGAATAAGAGGTCTCTTTTAAGACTGAGACAAGAAAATTTTATTTGTCTCAGAGGGTCAAGAGAACGTCGAATTTTCTTTCCCAGCAGTTAGCGGGGGCTAGATCAATAAACATTCAAGGCTTAGCGAGATAAATTTTTGGTGGACAAAGGAGTCAAAACTTTTGGGGTGTAGACAAGAAAGTGGAGCTAAGGCTTCAACCAGATCAGTCATGATCCTATTGAATATTGCAGCAAACTCAAAGGGCCAAATGGTATACTTTTGTTCTTAACTTCCAATGGTAGCTTCCTTTGAGTGCAATAGGGCCAGGGCTGCTCTGCTGTTGGTGGAATCACCGCAATAGGAAAGTTAATTACTTACAGTGTCTGCCTACCTCCATTTAGCAAGAAACCAATGCACATCATGTCCCACTTCTGAGAAAAATTCCTAACTGTGGACATGTGTCAGGGAACTATCCCAACCTAGCTCTCCACTACTTTTCTGGCCTTTTCACTGCAAATCATGCCTTATATGTCAGCCAGATCTTCATGCAAGGTCGCTGTCCTCAGTGACTGTAGTAGCAAGTATATTTCCTGTAGAAGTTGCCAAATAGTAACAGAAGGCATGACATGCCCTTCCCTAAGCCAACAGTGCTGATGTCAATTCTAGTGTTCTGACCATCATACCTATAGACATCAACTAAATGAGAATAGATCGGAATCCGAATTCTTAGAATCCCTACAGTGTGGAAACAGGCCCTTCGGCCCAACAAGTCCAGGCTGGTATGAACCAGCTATGCCCTCGTTTAGCCCATTTAGCTTGACAGAGTCCATTTTTAATAAACTAGAATTAGAATTAGAATATCCTTTATTGTCAATGTACTCAAGTACTGAAGTACAGGAGTATAATGAAAAGTTTGCAATGTCATTCCACATGGCACCATCTTAGGTACAAAATACCTAGGTACAGAACTTAGATACAAAGAACTATTTTGAGCATATACTAGTGGTACCTAATTCTGTGTTGGTTAAAGATTATTTACTACAGTAACCAGTTCACTGAGAAAAAAAACACAGTCACAATCAGGAGATAAGTATCAAGCATGTAAGAGTACTGATGAAGGGTTTAGGCCCGAAACGTCAAGTTTTCCTGCTCCTATGATGCTGCTTGACCTGCTGTGTTCATCCAGCCCCATGCCTGTTGTCTCGGATTCTCCAGCATCTGCAGTACCTTTTATCTCTGAAGCATGTAAGAGTAGCCAGTTTGTGGTTTAAAGCTTTCAGGAATTTTCCAGCACCAGCCACTGAATTTTGTTCAGGGACAGGAATCCTGGCTGCTCCTTTCGTCTTACACTAAATGAAATGAGATCGATTGAAATGTCCATACTTTGAGGCCGTGGCATATGCCAAATAGTTGTAACATCAGTAACAAAAAGGCAACAAACTAGATGTGCTTAGTTAGCAATATATGCTCATGATAATTAGTCATTTTCTAAGCATATCCATGTGAACAAAACAAGGTTTTGAAACTCTTGATCCATTAAGTAAAATAACTGAATGGTCTAATATCTATTTTCTATCCCAAATATGACTACTAAATACATAATTACAGCAGAGCGAAACAATAGATAAAATGTCATTCTGAAGAGGCTAAATAGGGGTGATGGCGGACCAAAACAAACAAGATACGTCATAATTTATGCCTGAAGACCTAATCCAAAGTGTCTTTATCTTTGCTATGATATCTTACCTTTACTCCGCCCTTTCTTCTTTTTCTGTTCCTCTCTGCTGTCTCTTATGCCTTCATCATTCTTCTTCTGATTGTCATTATTATTAGCTCCTTCATAAATGGAGAATATTGGCTGTGTCTCACTGGACGAATCACTCCATCCAGAATAGCCTACAATTAGAAAGGATTCATTGTTCTAATGGTTCTGTGCTAAGGAAAGGCAAACAACAATTTGTATTTACATAGGACATTTAAAACACCCCAAAGCACTTCACAGATGCCACTTCTTTGCAGACAAGTCAACACTGCCTGCTCAAAGATAAAGAGACATTCTTAAAAATTAAGAAATTTGGTTTGGAAGTTGCGCATTTTTCCAATCATATATAGGTTGATAACCGGTTTACAAAGGTCACTAATAATTTATTTAATCTCTCTCAGATCTATGCTCTTTACAAAACTATATTACTGCATCAGGCTATGGTTTACAAAACACTTTAAGAAACCTACTAGCTATCCATTGTGCATTCTGTCTTAATAAACAGAGGGTTATATTTACCAGTATAAAATAACTCGTTTGAAAAGTCGTGAATTAAGGTGTCAACATCCTCAAATCGGTTCAAATATATTTTTGCTAATTCACCATTTTGCTAATTTATCTCTTCCCGTAGTACTATGAGTTAATTGATGCCTTTTAGGGAAGGCAACCAAGCCAGTCTATCCTACATGTGATTCTAATTTTGTGTCCTACACTCTACACATGATTCCTGACTCCGTCTGGACACCTAGGTAAGGGGGATAAATACTGATAATTTAATCCTTATAATATAACGTATTTTTTGCCAGAATTTAATGTCATAAAGCAATAGATTCAAACTGCACAAACAAAGAAGATGGCAAATAAGTTCAGAAAGGGGCAATACTTCAAATTGTTTGTTTTTCAGTGACCAGTTAGTGGAAGCATTTGGTACTGACGTTACTGTTAGTTCTTAAATAATGCTGGTGAATTTCCCTTAAATGATTTCATGTTTAACAATAGATATTACTGGGAGCAATATTTGTCGTTACGCAAATTTCAAAAATGCAGGGAACGATCTTAACAAACTCACAAAAATGCCAACATAAGCAATATGTAACATTTACATAACAAAGCTTCAATGTCATTTTTAACCGAAATAGGTTACAATCTAGGCCATCCTCTCAATGTTTCAATATCAGAATTTTCATCCTTGGTTTCAAATCAGTTTATAATGCATTTGCCCCACTAGTGATGAGGAACACATTTTCTGCTCCATTATTCCATGCTTTCTTCATTCAACCATTATTAGTTACACTTGTTTAACCCCCTGAAAATTTCTCACCAGCTTCTTTCCATTTGTCCACTGGATCTGTGCCATCTCTTTAAAGAGCAAAATTGTCAGTCCCACCCCATGGCTCTTCACCAGATTCCTGCAAAAGATTTTCTTTCATTTCATCCAATTCTCTTTTGAAGGCTAGCACTCTATTTGTGCCCACTATCACATGCGTTCTGAATCCTAACCACGTTGTGGAAAAATATCTTTTTCTCTGATTACCTCTGATGCTCTGACAATCAACACCCTTAAAATATGTGCACTGGTCATCCAGACTTCTGTCACCAGAGATAGTTTCTCTTAATTTACTTCACCTCAACCTTTCATGATTCTAAAATCCATTAAATCTCCTCTCCATCTTCTCTGCTGTAAGTAGGGGGTAACCTTAGAAAATTTCCGCAGCTCCTCCAGTTTAGCCATGTAATCCCTCCTCCCTGGACAATTCTCCTACTGCCAGCATTTAGCTCGTGGAAAGAGAGGCCACACCAAGTGACCAGCCCAACAAGATTCTCTTGATGGGTTGGTGGTGGACAAGGGGTTCCATCCTAATGGGTCCAAGGCCCTAGTCTCTCCCCACAATGTTCAACCTCCTAGGTGCCCTCCCTCCACAGTCTCTCAAATCCTAGACACCACCACTCCACACTGTTAATGACCATTACTCCTCTTCCTCGCTACTTTCAAACACCTACAAAGTTCCGATCCATTGAAGTTCACTCCTCATCATCTGAGTACAGTACATTTGTAGCCACCAATTCACCAAGCACAATCAGTGCACCTAGAGTTGAAGGTCTCTGATCAGTTAGCTGTTCTTGGAGTGGAAGAACTTCCTGTTCCTAAGGAGCAGAAGTCCTACTTACAACCAATTGTTGGTAAATGACTGCAGGGCAGCTGTTCTTCCCCTGGACAGGCTACTGCTAGCCTAACTTTTTACAAGAAGTCAGTCAGGGGCCACAGTGCTTGTATAAATTACCCTAGGACGTTAGTCTGTGCCAGAGTCTCCATGAACCACAAGCATTGCCTACATCTATCCTGTTAATGAGAATAAATGGGAGTCAGAATATGCAAATTACTAAGCTACAAAATAGTCTGTATGAACAAATACTGCTTTCCATTTAGTAGCTTTCAATTTCTTTTTATATATTTGTTCTTGGGATGTGGCCATCACCAGCTGTGCAAGCATTTATTGCCGATCCCTAGTTGCCACTGAGAAGGTGATTGTGAGCAACTTTCTTGAACCACTGCAGTCCATTTACTATAGGTGGATCCACAATTCCAATTTGGGGGGAGTTCCAGGATTTTGACCAAGAAATGTTGAAGGAATGGCAATATATTTCCAAATCAGGATGGTGGGCGGCTTGAAGGAAAACTTGCAGGTGGTGGTTTTCCCATCTTTCTGCTACCCTTGTCCTTCTAGAATGCAGTATTCAAGTGTTTGGAAGCTGTTGTCTCAGAAGCCTTAGTAAATCTTTGCATTACATCTTGCAGATGGTATACAATGGTGCTTCTGAGCATTAGTGGTACAGGGACTGAGTGTGGGATACATACGAATCAAGCAGGCTGCTTTGTCATGGATGGTGTCAAGCTCTTTGCTCCTGACTTGTGCCTTACAGATAGCGGGTAAGCTTTGGAGAGTCGTGAGATGAATTGCAAGATTACTAGCGTCTAATCTGCTCTTATAGCTACAGAGTAACATGGTTAATTCAGTTCAATTTCTGGTCAATGATAATCCAAGAATATTGATAGTGGGGCATTCCGCAATGGTGATGCCATTAAATGTCAAAGGTAAGGGTCAGAGTCTCCATATTTGGAGATGGTCAGTTGCTGGCATTTGTGTGGCATAAATGCAACTTGCCACATGTCAGCCCAAACCTGGATACTGTCCAGGCCTTGCTACATTTGGACATGCACTGATTCAGTATTTGAGGAGTCGCGAATGGTTCTGAAAATTGCCTCACAATCAATGAACATCCCTGCCTCTGTCCTTATGATGGAGGGAGAGTTATTGATGAAACAACTGAAGCTGGTTGGGCCTATGACACCATGGTAAGACACCAATTCCTATAAACAATGCTAAAAAAAAGTTTTCAAAAATATTGTTCTAATTTTGGATTAAATGGACTGAATTTGCTAGACCTGCAGAGATAAAACTGGGAGCAAAATCCAAAGTACAAGCACCTGATCACTGACCTTCTACATTCCATCCTTTGAACACTATTGCTGGAAAAGGGTGAAAACAGCAAACTGCCTACCCAGCAGCTGCAGGTAGTCAGAGATAAAAGGTACTGCAGATGCTGGAGAATCCGAGATAACAAGCATGGGGCTGGATGAACACAGCAGGTCAAGCAGCATCATAGGAGCAGGAAAACTTGACGCTTCGGGCCTAAACCCTTCATCAGAAATGGGGGAGGGGAAGAGGGTTCTGAAATAAATAGGGAGAGAGGGGGAGGCGGATAGAGGATGGATAGAGGAGAGGATAGGTGGAGAGGAGGCAGACAAGTCGAAGAGGCGGGGATGGAGCCAGTAAAGGTGAGTGTAGGTGGGGGGGGTAGGGAGGAGATAGGTCAGTCCAGGGAGGACGAACAGGTCAAGGGGG
>JAHRHZ010000046.1:19544982-19558586 GCA_024137785.1 Ginglymostoma cirratum
TCTATCCGCCTCCCCCTCTCTCCCTATTTATTTCAGAACCCTCTTCCCCTCCCCCATTTCTGATGAAGGGTTTAGGCCCGAAATGTCAAGTTTTCCTGCTCCTATGATGCTGCTTGACCTGCTGTGTTCATCCAGCCCCATGCTTGTTAGCTGGAGGTAGTCAACTGGTTCCATTATTAGGAAAGATTTCAGCATCATTGAAATTTTTCTGATAGCAGACAAGTACCTTGCCAAGGCCAGGGTTCATCATTTAACTGGAGGCATTCTCCAGGAAGCAAGATCGGAGTCCATTCAGGCCTCCTCGCCATCAACTCCATTACAAACCAGAACGCTTTCGGTATAGCCACATGATATCCCCATTCACACTCATTGTCTGAGGATGTGCATTAAGGGATTGTTGAATTTTATGATGCTGCAGTGTGTCCCCATTTGAGGTACCCTCACAGTCTCCTGCATATCTCAACAGTTGCTACTTCTCTCAGTTGAGCTGCTAGCCAGACATCCTCCTACCAGGCCTGCTAATTGGATACTGCTCCTGCAGGGCAGCTTCTTAATTGGCTGTTTCTGGGTAAATTGCAACCAGCATCCTCCCACAGTCTCTTCCTGTTTTCTGTCTGGAAGTAACATGGTTAAGTATTGCAACCCTAGTGGAAAAATTCCATTCAATGTGCTTGTGTGAAGCTTGATTTTGCTTGTAGAGAAAATATGGCTCAGGATAAACTGCCATATAATGTTTTTTAAAATTTTAAGCACTTCTGCATTCATACTACCCTGCAAGGCATCTATTAAAAGATACATGGAAAGGTGACACTGTAAATAGATAAGGCAATGATAACCCATTTGCAGTTTGCAAAGCATGATGTATTTTAACCTCAAGGTAAGAATGTTTAATAATTTTAGATTATGCGCATAACTGTGGATTTAATGTTCTCTCAGGTTTTAATCACATTGTTTGACTTAGACTTAGACTCCCTACAGTGTGGAAACAGGCCATTTGGCCCAACAAGTCCACACTGACTCTCTCAGCATCCCACTCAGACCCATCCCCTTTAACCCAACTAATCTACGCATCCCTGAACACTATTGGTAATTTAGCATGGTCAATCCACCTAGCCTGCACATCTTTGGACAGTGGGAGGAAACCGGATCACCCGGAGGAAACCCATGCAGACACAGGGAGAATGTGCAAACTCCACACAGACAGTCGTCCGAGTGTGGAATTGAACCCAGGCTCCTGGTGCTGTGAGGCAGCAGTGCTAGCCATTCTCTATATTAAATAGAAACACATTAGTGAATTTGCCATTAGTTAATTGTTCCACATGGCCTCTTCTATAACTGTTCCAGACAACTTCATTTTCATTTTTTCTGACATTTTAAGATGAAGAAGTGTGCTGCTTAATCCAAGTAGCTGTACCAGGAATTAACAACACCTGAACTGATGAAAAGGCAAATGCTCAGAATGTATTTAAACTGTATGAGATAGAGTCATATAGCATGGAAACAGACCCTACAGTCTGACCAGTTCACGCTGACCATATTCCCAAACTAAACTAGTCCCACCTGCCTGCACTTGGCCCATGTCTCTCCAAACCTTTCCTATTCATGAACTCATCCAAATGGCTTTTAAATGTTGTAACTGTACCTGCAACCACTATTTTCTCTGGCAGTTCATTCCACACATGAACCGCTCTGTAAAAATGTTGTACTCCATGTGCTTTTTAAATCTTTCTCATCTCAACTTAAAAATATGCCCACTAGTTTTGAACTCCCCATCCTAGGGAAAAGACTCTTGTTATTCACCTTTTCTATGCCTCTCATGATCTTATAAACCACAATAAGGTCACCCCTCAACCTGCTATGTTGCAGTGAAAAAAGTCCCAGTCTTTCCAGTTTATTTTCATATTTCAAACCTCCATTCCTGACAACATCCTGGTAAACCTTTTCTGAACCCTCTCCAGTTTGATAATATCCTTCCTATAACAGGGCAATCAGAACTGCACACAGTGCTCCAGAAGAGGCCTAACCAATATCCTGTACAACACCAATACAACGTCCCAATTCCTATACTCAAAGGTCTCAGCAATGAAGGCAAGCGTGCTAAAAGACCTCTTAAACACCCTGTCTCCGTGTGACGCAAATTTCAAAGAATTATGTACCTGAACCCCTAGGCCTCTCTGTTCTACAACACTACCTAGAGCCCTACTATTAATTGTATAAGTTCTGTCCTTGTTTGTATTACCAAAATGCAATACCTCACATTTATCCAAATTAAACTCCATCTTCAATTCCTCAGCCAATTGATTGAATTGGTCAAGATTTCTTGGTAATCTTAGATAACCTTCTTCACTGTTCATTGTACCACCAATTTTGGTGTCATCTGCAAACTCACTAACCAAGCCTCCTATATTCTGTCCTATATTCCACCCTTCAGTCCTGCGATACTTAACCTATGTTTATAGATGATACAAATATTTCTGCTAGTGGCCTCACAATTTCCTTCTAACTTTTCACAATGTCCTGGAATACACTTGATTGGGTCTTGAAGATTTAGCTGGCTTCATGTTTTCTAAGACCTCCAGCACTTCCTCTTCTGTACTGTGAACCGTTTTCAAAATGTGAATATTTATTTCCCTGAGTTGTCTAGTCTCCATTTCTTTCTCAACAGTAAAAATGATGAGAAATATTCATTTAATATCTCTCCCATCCCGAGGTTCAACACAAAGACGACCTCTTTGACCTTTAAAGTGTCGTACCCTCTCTCTAGTTGCTCTTTTGCTCTTAATGTATTTGTAGAATCTTTTTGGATTATCTTTAACCTTATCTGTCAAGGCTATCTCATATACCCTCTTTGCCTTCCTGATTTCCTTCTTAACAATGCCCCTACACACTTTATATTTTTCAAGAAATTTCGTTGATCCCAATTGTCTATATCTAATATGTAATTCTTTAATATTTTTGACTAGAACTTCAATTTCTATATTCATTCATTGTTCCCTAATCATACCAGCCTTGCCTTTCACTCTAACAGGAACACAATGCACTGAACTCTCGTTTTCTTTTGAAGACCTCCCACATGTTAGTTGTTCCTTTATCTGCAAACAGTCTATTCCAATCAACTTTTGAAAGTTCTTGTTTCATACTCTTAAATTTTGCCTTACTCCAATTAAGAACTTTAACTTTTATGGAAGGTCTACCCTTTTCCATAATTATGTTAAAACTAATAGAATTATGATCACTAGTCCCAAAGTCTGTCAGTTGTCCTGCCTTATTTCCCAAAAGAAGATCATGTTTTGCTCCTTCTCTAGTAGGAATATTTATATATTGATAAAGAAAATTTTCTTCAACACATTTAACAAATTCTTCACCATCCAAACACTATGGCAGTCCCAGTCAATGTTTGGAAAATTAAAATCTCTTACCATTACAACCTTATTATTCTTACGAAAATTTGACATCTCTCGACATATTTGCTTCTCAATTTCCCTCTGACTATTTGGCGTGGGGTGCTATAGTACAATCCCATCAACGTGATCAGCCCTTACTTATTTCTAATTTCAAATCATATATTTTCACTAAATGATACCTCAGAAATATCTTCTCTAATTACAGGAGTAATATTTTCCTTAATCAAAAATGACATTCCTACTCCTGTTTTGCCTCTCTTTCTATCCTCACTATTACATCTAAAACCCAGAACATTGAGCTGCCAGTACTATCCTTTCCTCAGCTAATGTAAAGATATCTCATTAAGGTTTTGGTTATTGTGATAGCATTCCTGTACCTTTTTCTTTTACAGTCAAGTTCCAAGTGTATACTAACAACTTTAACTTCAACTTTACAATGATTGCCCAACCTGTCTACTACCTCTGTGTGGTCACACTGCTTGAGGGACATCCATTCCTGAAGCAGTTTAAACTTACTGAACTAAACATTAGGAAGACAAAGTCACTGCCTTCAGCATTTTACACAAAATACATATTCTCCCTGACGATTCTCCTAGACTGAACCAGATCATTCCCAATCTGTATTTCCTATTAACCCCAATCTGAGCTCTGAGGCAAAATGTTCAGTATAGTGATGAGCTCAAAAAATCAGGACACAAATTAAGTGTTGAGAAGAAGAAAAGAAGTGAGCAAAATGTCATTTCACAACTCATTGCCCTTTATATAGAAAAAGAACTTTACCTGGAAAAGCAGGAAATAAATGATGTAAACAAATCTCAAAGCAAACCACAGATTTTCACAGGACAGAAAAGAGTTGAAGGAGTAATGAGAACATTTGAGATGAATCAAAATCCAGATTTTTGAGATTTTCCTGTGCTCAGTCTTTTGGGGATCGTCAGCTCAGTTGGTTAGATGACTAGAGTATAGTGCAGAACAATGATCTGGAGGTGCCGGTGTTGGACTGGGGTGGATAAGGTCAGTAATCACACAACACCAGATTATAATCCAACAGGTTTATTTGAAAACACAAACTTTTGGAACCTCACTCCTTCTCGGGTGTTAGTGAGAGAGGTAGTATCAGGCACAGAATTTATAAGTAAACGATCAAAGGGTCACACCCTTGATCAGGATGTATTAAACAAACCTGAGATGCTGTTAATTCTTCAATTACACTCTCTCATTCTCACACACACACACACACACGAATCTATGGGGTGAATTTGTTTTGTATTTGCAGATACATTCTATTTTGTTCAAAAGGCACACAATTTATAGATAGTCAATGTGGCGTTTCATAAATTCCTACTTTATAAATAAAATCAGTCTGACCCCAAAACAAAACATAAACAGACTCTAAATAAGGCTTCACACCTAACATGCACTGTCTGACCTAAAATGTCACCTCTTCTTTATACTGTTAAAACCGTTCTCTCAGGACAGTGACTTATAAGGAAGTTGGGGATTTACATTTACATATTAATAAATTAAAACCGGCTAACTGATTCAAGATTTAACAGCATCTCACGTTTGTTTAATACATCCTGATCAGTGGTGTGACCCTTTATCTTTTACTTATGAATTCTGTGTATGATACTACCTCTCTCACTAACGCCTGAAGAAGGAGTGAGGTTCCAAAAGCTTACGTTTTCAAATAAACCTGTTGGACTATAACCTGGTGTTGTGTGATTTCTGACCTTGTGTAGAACAATGCCAAAAGTGCGGATTCATCACTATAGCAGCTCCAGCAGATCTTAGAGGCTTTTCCACTTGCTTTATCCCCTGTTCGACGCAGGAGTGATGTCCCTCAAGCTATATAATCAATTATCTCTTTCCAATTAAGCTCCCATGGTCATTTGTGAACTATGGCTACTTACCAACTTATCTAAACAATCTTGAGGTCAGTTAACACAGTTTGTGAGATCGCTAATGGGTGATTCAGTGAAATGACAACAAATTGGATTAGTTTCCTTTCAGACTGACATAGACTTGGGATTTGCCTCCTTCCATTGCTCTGAGAGTGGAAGGCAACGGCAAGCCAGCAATGACAAAAACTCCAAGAAAAAGGCTCAAGATGAAGCATCAGCAGACTGCGACCAAAGGACCTTCCTTTGGACACAGCACAGATATCATAATATGTACAGACAAATAGTTACATGTTCCCTTTAACTAAGCAGCACAGTACAGGAACAGTTTGAAGTTGCCTGACTTTGCCACATTGTACTTACTTGGCTGGGTCACTTGATTCAGTAGTGCAGTCCTATTTTTGAAGTTTGAAGATTGATAAGGAACCTGCAAACTTACATCATAACGATTCTCCACCTTAGATTTACTGGCTAATGACAGATGTTTGTCTGTGGGTTCTGCATCTGGACAAGTGAAAACAATGACCAGTATACAATTATGAATAAACACAATAGTGCATACATTTTTTTTCCAATGAGCAAACTTGAATTAACATAATATAGAGCTGGATGAACACAGCGGCCAAGCAGCATCAGAGGAGCAGGAAAGCTGACGTTTCGGGTTGAGACCCTTCTTCATAAATGGGGGAGGGGAAGGGGATTCTGAAATAAATAGGGAGAGAGGGGGAGGCAGATAGAAGATGGATAAAGGAGAAGACAGGTGGAGAGGAGACAGACAGGTCAAAGAGGTGGGGTTGGAGCCAGTAAAGGTGAATGTAGGTGGGGAGTTAGGGAGGGAATAGGTCGGTCCAGGGAGGACGGAAAGGTCAAGGAGGCGGGATGAGGTTAGTGGGTAGGCGATGGGGGTGGGGCTTGAGGTGGGAAGAATGGTTAGGGAGGCGGGGAAGAGCTGGGCTGGTTTTGGGATGCGGTCGGGGGAGGGGAGATTTTGAAGCTTATGAAGTCTTGCATGGGCCCAAGCTATGTCTGCCTCTTTATAGGATATGTGGAACAATCCCTCTTCCAAAGCTACACTGGCCCTATCCCCCACCTCTTCCTCCATTACATTGATGACTGTATTGCCGCCGCCTCGTGCTCCCACCAGGAGCTCGAACAGTTCACCCGCTTCACTAACACCTTCCACCCCAACCTTAAATTCACCTGGACCATCTCTGATACCTCTCTCTCCTTCTTGGACCTCTCTGTCTCCATTTCTGGCATCCACCTGGAAACCGATATCTATTTCAAGGCTACCGACTCCCACAGCTACCTAGAATACACCTCCTCTCACCCACCTTCCTGCAAAAAGGCCATCCCCTATGCCCAATTCCTTTGCCTCCGCTGCATCTGCTCCCGAGATGAGGCATTCCACTCCCGGACATCCCAGATGTCCTCGTTTTTCAAGGACCGCAACTTCCCGTCCACAGTGGTCGAAAATGCCCTCTACCATGTCTCTCGCATTTCCCAAAACTCATCCCTCACACCCACTACCCGCAATAACAACCAAAACAGAATCCCCCGCGTCCTCACATGCCACCCCACCAACCTCCGAATCCAACGCATCATCCTCCGACACTTCCGCCATCTGCAATTTGACCCCACTACCAAAGACATTTTTCCCTCCCGACCCTTATCTGCTTTCCGGAGGGACCACTCTCTCTGTGACTCCCTTGTCCACTCCACACTCCCCACCAGCCCCACCACACCCGGCACTTTTCCCTGCAACCGGAGCAAGTGCTACACCTGACCCTACATCTCCCCGCTCACCCCCATCCCAGGCCCTAAGAAGACCTTCCACATCAAACAGATGTTCACCTGCACATCTGCTAATGTGGTATACTGTATCCGCTATTCCCGTTGTGGCGTCCTCTACATCGGGGAAACCAAGCGGAGGCTTGGGTACTGCTTTGCAGAACACCTACGATCAGTTCACAACAAACAACTACACCTCCCAGTCGTGAACCATTTCAACTCCCCCTCCCACTCCTTGGACGACAAGTCCATCCTGGGCCTCCTGCGTTGCCACAACAATGCCACCGGAAAGCTGCAGGAACAGCATCTCATATTTCGCTTGGGAACCCCGCAGCCCAAAGATATCAATGTGGACTTCACAAGCTTCAAAATCTCCCCTCCCCCGACCGCATCCCAAAACCAGCACTGCTCTTCCCCGCCTCCCTAACCATTCCTCCCACCTCAAGCCCCACCCCCATCTCCTACCCACTAACCTCATCCCACCTCCTTGACCTTTCCATCCTCCCTGGACCAACCTATCCCCTCCCTAACTCCCCACCTACATTCACCTTTACTGGGTCCAACCCCGCCTCTTTGACCTGTCTGTCTCCTCTCCACCTATCTTCTCCTTTATCCATCTTCTATCTGCCTCCCCCCTCTCCCTATTTATTTCAGAATCCCCTTCCCCTCCCCCATTTATGAAGAAGGGTCTCGACCCGAAACGCAGCTTTCCTGCTCCTCTGATGCTGCTTGGCCTGCTGTGTTCATCCAGCTCTACACCGTGTTATCTCAGATTCTCCACCATCGGCAGTTCCTACTATCTCTTGAATTAATATAACATCTTTTTTTCTAATGAACAAACTTGAATTTATGTAACACCTTTTACAGGACATTCCGATCATTTCACAACAATGAAATGCTGTTTATTCTAACTATTGTTGCATAAGAGACTTGACAATCCATTAAGCACAGCTAGGTCCCACAGGAAGTAATGATATTAATGATTAAATCATTGTTCTTTGGTTAGTAGGGATAAATATTGGTGAAAACTCCAGCTCTTCTTCAAAACAGTGCTTTTGAATCTCTCATTTAGTTTACTATCCGAAAGGTGGTACTTCTAGTAATGCACCTCAGAGATCAGTTTTATGTTTCATTTGAAAGACAGCATCTCTGACAGCTCAGCACTTTCTCAGAACATTTAAAAAAAAGTCATTGAATGTGTATCACTGGCTAGGCCAGCATCAACTACCCATCCATAGTCGCCTTCATCAGGGTGGTGTTGATGAGGTATCACCTTGAACTGCTGCATTGCATTGGGGTAGGTACACTCACAATGTAGTCAGTAAATCCAAACCTTAACTACTCATTGTGTGAAAAAGTTTCTTGACTGGTGATTTTGAAGGCTGATGTTAAATCCCTTCATATTCTTCTTTTCTACAGGAAAAAAACTCCCAACTTCACCAAACTTCATCACTGAAGTTTCTCATTGCTGTAACTATTCCTTTAAACCTCTTCTGCACTCTCTCCAATACATTCACATCTTTTCCTCAGGCCCAGAACTGTACCCAATACTCCAGTTGATGTCTAACTAGTGTCTCATACAAGTTCAACATAACCTTCTTGCTCTTGTACTCCATATTCCTATTTAACAAAGCCCAGGATACTGTATGCTTTATCAACCGCTGTACATCTCCTGCCATGTTTTACGATTTATGCACATAGGACCCTCTGGTCCTGCAAATCCTTTAGACTTGTATCATCATCTTGAAGGAGGAACAAATGGACAGCACCAGGGTTGTGACCCACATGAAAATTAGGTAAGGCAGTTTGCACATCTGTGAAGGAAACGGTGATACAGAACGAGTCAACACATTGTGGTGCTGGAGGAACACAGCAGGTCAGGCAGCATCAGAGGAGCAGGAAGGTCGACATTTCAGGTCGGGACCCTTCATCAGTTCTGACGTCGACTTTCCTGTTCCTCTGATGCTGCCTGACCTACTGTGTTCCTCCAGCTATTAACACTGTGTTAATAGCACTGAAGACGTGTGCTCCAGAATTTACTGCTCCCCTAGCTAAACTGTTCCAGGTGAGTTACAATGCTAGCTTCCATCCCACAATGTGGAAATTGCCCTGGTATGTCCTGTACACAGAAAAACAGACCAAAGTCAACCCAGCCAATTAGCAGCCATTTAGTCTACTCTCAATCAACACTAAAGTGATAGAAGGTGTCACCATTAATGCTATCATGCAGAATCTACTCAGCAATAACCTGCTCAGGGCCACACAGTTCCTGACCTCATTATAGCCTTGGTTTAAACATGGACAAAAAAACTGAATTTCAGAGGTGAAATGAATGACAGTCCTTGAAATCTGGGCCAAATTCAACAGAGTGTGGCATCAAGGAGCCGTAGCAAAACTGGAATCAACAGGTGTCCGGGGGCAAACTCTCCACTGGTTGCAGTCATATCAGACACATAGAAAGATGAGGTTGTAAACTTGCTCATCGAGCCGGTGTGCTTGATTGCAAACGTTTTGTCACCCTGCTAGATAACATTGTCAGTGCACCTCTGGTGATGTGTTGGTATTCTGTCCCACTTGTTATTTATATGTCTCAGTTTGCTGGGAAGGTTGGCATCACTTCCAGTTCTGTTTTCAGTGGTTTGTATATCGGGTCCAGTTCAATGCGTTTGTTGATGGAGTTCCGGTTGGAATGCCAGGCCACCAGGCATTCCCTGGTATGTCTCTGTTTGGCTTGTCCTATTATGGATGTGTTGTCCCTGTCGAATTTGTTTCCTTCTTTGTCCGTGTGTATTGAGGCATGTCTCTTGGTGGCTAATTGGTGTTCGTGTAACCTTATTGTCAGGTTTTTTCCAGCTTGGCCTATATAATGTTTCTCAAAGTCCTTGCATGGTATTTTGCATATTACATTACTTTTATTGGTTGTCGGTATGGGATCCTTCACCTTTGTCAGTAGCTGTTGCAGAGTGGTTGTTGGTTTGTGGGCTACCCTGATACCTAGAGATGAACACAAGACTACCGTCTTGTGTTCATTTCTGATATGTTTCTGATGTATGGTAGTGTGTCTGGCCGTGTTGTGTCTTCTTGTTGCGGTCTGTCACAGAGATAACGGCGGATTGTGCTTTGTGGATATCCATTCCTTTTAAAAACGCTGTATAAGTGCTCCTGTTCTGCTCTGCGCAGCTCTGGGTTGCTGCAGTGTGTCGTGGCTTGTTTGAATAATGTTCTGATGCAGCTCTGTTTATGGGTGTTAGAGTGGTCACTGGTGTAATTAAATATCTGGTCCGTATGTATGGTCTTCCTGTATACATTGGTCTGGAGCTCCCCGTTGTTCTTACATTCCACTATTACTTCCACGAAGGGTAGTCGGTTATTGTTCTCTTCTACTTTTGTGAATTTTATTCTCAAAAAATTTTGAACATAGAAAGATGTTTGTGGTTGTTTGAGGTGGTCATCTCAGCTACAGGACATCTCTGGAAGAGTTCCACAGGATCGTATCTAAGGCCTAAACGTCTTCACCTGTTTCAAGGGGAGACAGTTAGGTTCTTTCTTTTTTGGAGATGGTTGTTCCCTGGTACTTACATGGCACAAATGTTATTGTATAAGACCTTGCTGTTAATGAATTCCTACTGGGTGCCTTGATAGTGACCTGGATACAAATTCTTATGCACTGAATCTGGGGGAGTCAGTAAGGAAACAAAGTCCACTGTTTTCTGTGCCTGATGGTTGGACTGCCTAGAATTGATGTCCATCTCTGACAAATAGCATATCAGTGACCTGCAAGTTGTATTGATGTGTCCTGGCATTCTTGGAAGGAACCGGAAGTGAAGACATTCAGGGACAAAGTGACTTTGGTGGCTGCAGACAAGGGATAGGGCAGAGATCTTAGTGCCAATCTCCTGGCAAATCACGATCTCCTTTAGAACTGGTTATCACTCTTGATAAGGTTGATCCGTGTTCAGGAGTAGATTCTATGCTGATGATATGGACTCTATGTCGTCCTACCCCTTAGCACTCCCCTCTGCCTTTCTCATGCCAGGGCGATGCCAGAACAATCCCCTGTACTACAAAGAACGTATCACCCTCTCTCCCCACTCCAGTGCTGAGCTGTTGATACCTCTATGCCAATAGCTGAGTTCCCCTCTTCCTCAATCAGTCTTTCATGGGGCCCCACTTAATTCTTCAGGATATCCATGACTAGCTTCTCATTCTATGTTCACTTCCATTCACCGGATCTACCCCAGACCGTATATGCAGTCTATGTACCCCCATCAAAATCAAAGTATGTTCCTCAACAAGAACTAAAAAAGTTTTTTAACAATGTTATTCGGCACTGTGAATGGATCAATTGGAATCCTAAGCCCACCCTCCACTCACCCCAGTGAAGCTGACCAGTGTTGGGTACAGTGTTGGGAAACCAGCATACTGACTGGCAGCAACATTTTCATTCTGGCCAGACTTAAAATTCAATCCATGACAGCAACATAATGTTAATTTATTTGAGGAGGCAGGGGAGACAAAAAGCCTGCAGTAAATCATAATAAAAACCTCAAGACTATGTAATTGATGAATAGGGCATACTTGGATAAATAAGTAAATTACACATTTTGTTTTCACATTTAACTCGTGGTGTTAAATCTGAATGATAATTACTTTTGTCTTTGAGACTGTTTCATTTGCCTTTCTTTTTTCAAAGTTTTATATTTACTTCACCTTTCCAACATTCACAATTTATAAAAACAAAATCTCTCTTGCCTTTCAAAGTCTCTTTCAAATCTTTGTATGGAGGGACTGAATCTTTGGTCAAAGCCTGTGACTTCAGTATCTGATGGCTCGATAAATTCACAATGCAACATGACCTAAGAGCAACAGTAAAGCAGAGAAGCAGTGAGCACTTTTTCTTGTACTCAATGAATTTTTTTTGCTGCAAGATGGAGAAGGATAAGAATTGAACAGTGATTTGGTAAATATAAATGAAGATAAGAAGTATCTTTGACCACAAAGGCAGAATGGAAAATCTGAGAGTGAGATTAATTATGAATGTAATACTGTCCCAAAACTAAAAAGTATTCTTACTATTAAATCTTGGTGAATATAACAACAGAATATGATAAAAAGGTTAGATTTTTTAGTGCCACGATGCATCAGTCAGTAAACATACGATGTAACTGAGTTATACAAACCATGAGATTCCTCACTCAATTTCTGGTCCATGTCAAATTAACTATCTCAACAGGGCGGAAACTATTATACTAAAAGTAGTCTCAGAACGTGCAGTGGTGATTTTACATTGGATTGTCAGGGTTGGGAGGGGGATGCCTCTTGGGGATTAAGCAAGGTTCCTGGTCCTCTCAGTGACCCATGTTCACACATGAAAAGTTAGCATTCTGACAAAATAAAGGACGGCTGTCAGTTACCACAATCAATGCAGGCAAGCAGACAGCTTCTTCACAAATTGAAGAGGTAAAATACAGAACTTAAAAATTAACTGTCTTAATATTCCTGGATGCTACAGTTCAATTTAGTGATATTATGGTACTAACTTCTGTCACAGGGCATTTTTCTTGCAAGAAACCTATACTGATAATTAGTTGCCTCTGCCACAATTTTCCTTTATACTATAGTACTGCTTTTTGGAAAAAAATGCTAGTTTTTAACTCTTTAACTCTTCAAAATCCATCATCCAGCAGAATTAAAATTGGGTTCAATGTTACACACACTTCCCCATAAGAGCACTTTAAGACCACTTTACCAGTGTTCTATATCACTGCAATCTCAAACTTCTTTTTGAAGATTTGATACTTGACAAGAAACAGGCTGACGTGACAGTCAACAGAGTCACCATGCGAATGGAGAGTTACCTTCAGCTTATAGCTGGCATGATCTAGGCAGGGGTTAAATACAAATTAAAACGCACTGCACTGCAGTATCAATCTGTTTCAGGTCACGATTAGCACATGGTTAGATGTCACCTCTTCCACACTGCCTCAAAAGACACACATGTAAGGGCACAGGAACAGGAATAGCTCGGTCAATCTCTCAAGCCTGTTCTGCCACTTAACTGGTTTGTGGCTGATCTGTATGTTAATTTCATCTAGTTGCCTTGGTTGTAGCATGCTTTGGAAGTGGAAGGAGCTTTAGTACCCATGAAGCCGGATCAGGAACAGAATAGATCAGATGCAGAATAACATTTCTACTTGATTGACATGAGCCTTAATCTTAACCTCAGAAGAACACCTACTTGTTGCTTAAACATTTTTCACAACTGACATCAGATCTATTTCAGTTAAGAGAGAAAAACATAACATCCTATGAACCTGAGATAAAACGTTGTGGAGCTGGATGAACACAGCAGGCCAAGCAGCATCACAGGAGCAGGAAAGCTTGATGTTTCGGGCCTAGACCCTTCACCAGAAAATCATGTTCTGGTGAAGGGTCTAGGCCTGAAACGTCAAGCTTTCCTACTCTTATGATGCTGCTTGGCCTGCTGTGTTCATCCAGCTCCACACCT
>JAHRHZ010000046.1:19563586-19632818 GCA_024137785.1 Ginglymostoma cirratum
CAAGCTTTCCTGCTCCTCTGAAGCTGCTTGGCCTGCTGTGTTCATCCAGCTCTACACCTTGTTATCTCAGATTCTCCAGCATCTGCAATTCCTACTATCTCTTGTACATAAATAGCACCTTTTTCACTAAGACTAGGCCATGGAATCAGCCAACTGTTGCTGCATCCCCATGGCAACATCGCTAGCCAATCAAAATTGACCTGCCTGGTCTGAGAGTCAACCGATAACTGTTCTTGCTGTTTCGACAAGCCAATGATGGCCTAATCAATCAGCACCTTCTTCTCGTGCTGTATAAAATAGTGTGCCTTTTCTCAGGTCTTCTTGTGTCCCAGTTCTAATGACAGCAAGATGAAATTGACATCCTATCTCATTTCAGTAACATTTAAATATCTGAAATTCCAGATCTTCAGTTCTGCCATAGCACTGAGTAAGCATCGTTCTGTTACAGAGCCTCAAACTAGCTTCGAGGGTTTAACTTTTGGATCACCATCTGATGTAATTTTGCATAGGTCTACAAAGCTTGTAATGTTGTCAGTACCTTGCTATTTTGCACTTCATATTAATTTGAGGCTCTCATTCTGTTGTCTTCATCGGAATAGGTATAAACCACTTTCTCCTTTAAACTTGATGTCATTAAGCTGACCTAAGATGCAAAGCGAATCATCCAATGTTTCATCTGATATCTCTCCAGTACCCAAGCTTGATTTGTCCGAATCATGGTCGATACTTCTGTAGCAATCGCTTCTATTGTCTTCATAGGTTTGTTCAACATCCCAAGTGCAATTAAAACATCATTTTCCTCATGCTGGAGATACTTTCTTTTGTTTTACATAATGATCTGTAATATTTACAACTTGTCCTCCAGCTTTCATCTTTCTGCTGACCCTTCTGTGGACACAAACTGTTTATCCCTGCATTGGCATGCTTAACAAAATAGGGTACAGGCTTTGACTGCCTCTCCACGTTCTGGAAAAACATGCCTGTTCTTCAACTGATGTGTCGCAGCTCTTGATTTACAAACTCATAGCTCCTGCACTTGTTTATATTTTCTTTCAGATCAGATTATTTTCTATTAGCAATTGTACTCTCACAACAGGATTTCTTTGCCTAAGGTGGTTCTATCTTTGAGATCATCTTTCATGATTCTGATTTCAAAGGTTTCTCCAGCTATGTTAATGGAGTTACATATTTATTAATAGGCTATTTTTCACCTTGAACCCTTTTATTGAACATATGCTGTTCACAAATTATGTTCACTTGGGGTCCAAAGCATGTCTTCAAGGCTTTCAAAATTTTTGCAGGTTTTTTTTCCTCTTCTTCTAAAATTTAGAATAGATTTAGATTCTCCCAAATAGTGATAAAAATGTAGCTATTTTTAGCTACTCTGACATGTTAATTAAGTATGTTGCAATCCTCAAATGTTGCCATTACCTGTGGCAAAAATGCCAGTTCTGTTTCATATCATCTTTCTTTCAACTGGTATGCAGGCCTGGAGAGGTAAAGTTGGAGCGAATGTATGTTAGCAAACATTTGGCTTAGACCTTTGTTGTTTTCCAGTGTCTGTGATTTTTTGCAGCTTTCACATCCCTGAACATTCCTATGTTCCTCTTTCAGAAGCTACATTTCTACACAGATCTTCAACACTTAATCTCAGGTTCCACTCCTAAAACGACAGTTTGTGCTCATAGGACCACTGTGTACTGCGACTTTGTTAAAGTGCTTAAAATAACTGCCTATAGTGTGTGCACCTTACAGTAGAGATCATATGACAAAGGCAGGCAGGAAGGACATCGGGACCTGATCACATTCAGAACCAAATAGTACCAAGAATGTCAATATCAACAGAATCAACCCCAAGGGATGTCAACAGGAAAGAGAAGTAGGCAACCAACGTTGCCTACTAGGAAAAGCCATTTAACCTGTGTTCCCTACATAGCACTGCACTGACTTATGTCTTACCAATCCACCTAAATGTTTCATAACATGCTTACCTCTTCTCCTCATTAACGTCCTTATGTTTAGATAGCCCTTCTTCTTCACTATCCCAGGGGCTTGAATCAACAGTATTTTCCTAAAAGCAATCAATGATAAGAATGCCGTCAATAATCCCATCACAATCGTCTGAGTCTTTTAGAGTGAAAACCCATAAGCTAATCAATTTACCAAAGGAAATCAACATCCTCCATCAATTACAATTCCTGTCATTACATATATCATTTTCAAAATAAGATTCTTAATCATCATAGAGATTTGGCTATACATTAAGTCTAGCAGGGGAGATAAAAAAAACTTTCCCATAACAAAAAGAATGACATGGTTCCTCACAAACCCAGGCCTGTCTGTTGGGTTATCAACCTGAAACATCAGCTCTTGTTGCTCTCCACAGATGCTGCCTGGCCTGCTAAATATTTCCAGCATTTTCTGTTTTTATTTCAGTTCAGCTTTTCTGATTAGCATAAATCTGTTAATAATCTGTTAAATCTGTTAAATAAACAGTTTTGGTTTAGATATCTATTATTTAGTCATAGATATTATAATTGTTAATTAATAAATTTCAGACCCCACTGTTTCTCTTCAGATTAATCTTGGCATTAAAAAATTCCTACAATTTTAGCCATAGAATGTCATCAGCCCAGATCAGACGTAGAAGACCTATAATAAGTAAGGTTGCCTCAAACTTTTCCAACAAGAAAATTATTTTAGTATTTTACATTTCATTATATATCATACATCCACTTTACTACAAATAACATTTAGTAACTTTCCAGTAATGTGGTGAAGCCCCACACTCAGAAGTGTATCAATATGGCAATTTTCCAAAGTGTAATACAACAAAATGCCTGACTGAGTTTGCGGACAGGAGTTGGGTGCCAATTTGGAGCTGGGAACGGAAGAGCAGGTGTCAAATTTCCTGACACCAGTTGATATGCTGGTTCATCATCAAGGTTCTGACTTCCAGTTATTTTCCTGGAGGCCAGATTAAGTGCAAAATGGCTACTTGTCTGGACGCTTGTTAAATTTATTAAGGAGTAAAATCAAAGCCCCTGATCAAATGCTGACTGGAGACCGCAAACATGTCTACAGATGGCCTCCGTGCAGCAAATGAGGAGCTGGATGGCGAGCATGCCCTCCAGCTACTAATGAGCCGATCCTCTTAAATCCCGTAACTATTCCAGACAAAGAGCAGGGTTAGATATATATGATCCAGATATGAGTCGGACCCAATATATAAAATCCTGCCTGCAAGTTTGGAACCAAATTAGGGTAGTGATGAGCTGTCAGTTAATTTACCTATGTAATAGATTGAAATTAAATTCAGCACAAACTGCAACCTCACAGCCCAGCATACCCCTCTCCCAACAATTACCATCAAGCCAGGGGATCAACCCTGGTTCAACGGAGACCTGGTTCAAGCAGGAAGGCATGCAAGGAGGAGCAGCAGCAGGCATTCCTGAAAATGAGATATCAACCTGGTGAAGCTACCAGACTACTTGCTTGCCAAACAGCATAAACAGCAAGTGATAGAGACAGCTGATTGATCCCACAACCAATGGATCAGATCTAAACTCCGCAGTCCTGCCACATCCAGTCATGAATGGTGGTGGACAATTAAACAACTCACTGGAGGAGGAGTCTCCACAAATATCCCATCCACAATGATGGAAGAGCCCAGAACATTAGTGCAAAAGATGAGGCTGAAGCCTTCGCAGCAATCTTCAGCCAGGAATACAAAGTGGATGATTCATCTCAGCCTGCTCCAATGGTTCCCAGTTTTAGAAATAACAATCTTCAGTAAATTCAATTGATTCCACGTGATATAAAGTAATGGTTGGAGACACTGAATGCTACAAAGGCTATGGGTCCTGGCAACATTTCAGCAAGTAACATTCACATCACACAAATCCCAGACTATGACTATTATCAATAAGCGGCAATCTAACCACTGCCCTTTGACATTCATTGGTGTTACCATCACTGAATCCCTGCACTATCAACATTCTTGTGGTTAACATTGACCAGAAACTAAACTGGACTTGCCACATAAACATAGTGGCTAAAAAAGCAGGTCAGATGCTATGAATACTGCAGCAAGTAACTCATCTCCTGATTCCCAAAAGCCTGTTCATCATCTACAAGACACAAGTCAGAAGAGTGATGGAATACTCCCCACATGCCTGGATGAGTGAAACTTCAACAATACTCACGAAGCGAGACATTATCCAGGGCAAAGCAGCCTACAGGTATGACACATGTTCCGTTAATGCAAATTGGCTGTAATGCGACTGATGAATAGTGGGCACTGTTTGGATAAGGAAAACTTTCTGCAGTACAAGTATAGTGATTTTATACAGTGATTTCCCTATAATGTGATTTTCTATGGCAGTTATCTATAGTGTGATTTTCTATAGCGTGAAGTCACACAAGAATGCAACTATCACGTCATAGGCGAACTACATGTACTCAATTGGCACAATATCCACAAGCATCAGAAGCAGCAGTGTGTACTATCTACAAGGTGCACTGCAGCAGATTCACCAAAGATCCTGACTGCACCTTCCAAACTCACGATCACATCGATCTAGAAGGACAAGGGCAGCAGATACATGGGAACACCACCACCTTCAAGTTCCCCTCTGAGCCACTCACCATCCTGACTTGGAAATATATCTTCATTCCTTCACTGGTGCTGGGCCAAAATCCTGGGATTCCCTCCCTAATGGCATTGTGGGTCAACCCACAGCAGGTGGACCACAGCAGTTTAAGAAGGCAGCTCACCACCACCTTCTCAAGGGCAACTAGGGATGGGCATATGAATGCTGGCCAGCCAGCGACACATACATCCCACAAATGAATAATGATTGCTCAAGTTTATTTTGCAGCAAATTCTTATATCTAGATGAAATCAGACTGTTACAATTGAATTAAACTTAAGTTCTGAGAAATAAATTCAAAATCATTTTAGAAACATATTGCACTACAAAATTAGCACTCAGTATCTCCCACTGATAGTAAAACAAAGCATCAGCTGCCATTTCTTTGGATTAGTAAATGATTTAGCCCTACTCCAGATGAATAAACCGCTCAATACTTCATATAGCACAGAGGAATGTTCTATTATTGGTGATGTGGCCTTTCAGATGGGATATTAAACTGAGGCCTTGACTGTATCATGATGAGCACCTATAATCCCATAGCACAAGTTAACAATGTTTCCCTAGCTAATATTCATTCTACGACAAACGCAACGAAAACAGATTAACAAGTTTGTCTCATTGCTGCTTATGAAGCTTTGATGTATATGCAACGGCAGATACTTTAAACAAAAAACAAAAAACAAAAAGTCATCATCATTTGAATTTTCCATACCTGGAGTTCAGAGTTTTTATCACTTATCGTCACTGTGTTTTGCATGCTGGACACTCGACTATCCAATGAACTACTTTCAATTTCACTATCCTTATTTAGAAGCAAAAAACAGTTTTAGAATTATCCAAAATTGACAAACATCAGATTCAGCACAGCCATCTCATGTAGACATAGTGCAGGGATAGAGATCCACTAAATCACAATAACTTGAAATATACAGAAGTATTTTTATTTTCGGTATGTTTTTCAGAGTCCAATTTAGGAAAAGCTCTAGAATATTCTTCATTGCGTCCCTCATGCAAGCAGAAGAAGCTCTACAAAACCAGTGCAACTCATAAAACTACAGAAGTTTACAGCATGGGAGTCATCCACCCATTATTTACGTGTAGTCTCTCTACGAAACTAATTCTATTGTCCTGTTCTGTCTCCCAGAGACTTGTCTTTTCTTCTGCCTTTTCTAAAAGAGAAACTGAATAAATATTTTAAAGCCTACTTTAATCTATTCTTCCACTGGTAAAGCATTCCAAAATCATTCACTTCAGGAATTTTCTTCTAATATTTTGTTTACATTCTCAGTTACAACTTTAATTGACGATTGCTCATGACTATTGCTCTAATTACAGGCATTAGTGTTTATCTATTCACGCTATCAAAACCTTTTAATACATTCATTCTTAATCTCTTCTGGTTCAGTGTAATTAGACCTTGCACCTCAAATGTGACATGTTCTTATGTGCCATTATCTACAATTTGATCAAACACATGAGCACCCAGTTTATGAATGTCTGACTTATGAATGTAATCCCATAGAGCAGTGTGATTGTAAGAACATTTCCTGTGCTTACAAACTACTGATTTATAATATCCAGTATTGTGTTGCAACTTACGTGCAAATTGACTTGCGAACAGACTCCAGATGGAACTCATTGCAACCTGGGACTGCCTGTAACTCAATCAAGTTAATGAGGAAAAATCTTGATTTCATAATTCATTGTAGGATTTCTTAAAACCACCAAAATATCTGGGAGCATAAATCATATTCTTCACAATGGGCTTCCCACATCTTTTCTTTAAAAAGGATGAAAGGTTGTGAACAGAGGCACTCTTAAAGTGTACCAAAACACAAGAACATCACAGCAGCCAAATAATGATTAGCAAGCGCTGAATCCACTTTCACTTTTAGTTTTATTTGTCTGGCCCTTTTGTAAGTTAGAGATCTATCAGAAGTTGCCAGAATTGTCCATGCACCAATTTGACCTTTTGGGACTAGTGGCAAATCGAGAAGAGTTTTCACAGTTAAGAAAGGTGAGCTTACAAGTGAACACTATATATTTATATGAAAGCTACTAGAATGTGCAAATGCATTACCTGGCGAGGTCCTCTGATTATTTTGAATTGGATCCCAGGTTCTAAGCACAGTCCAAATTATGTAATAAATTATTTCCAATGGCAGAATTACATCTAATGGTAGATACACTTTTCTGGCTGATTGAGCACAACGTGCATCTTGCCCGCCCCAAATGGTCAATGATACATGTTGTTTGGTACAGGTTTCCTCTCCATTCCTGCAATTTCTGCCAAATGTTGTGAGCCACAGTAACCCAAGTCATGGTCACTTTATTCAGGTATCCTTCCTTTAACAGCAAAGATGTGTCCTTTCCATTCTGCTGATTGTCTGGGGAACCAGGAGCGAGAAACAATACTGTGACTCGATGAAAGAACCTCAGTAGATGCCATTATTTCACCATGAGTCCTCGACCTGCATGATCCTGTTGTTCCGGCAGGGACTACATACAATTCAGTCCATTGAATCCAATACAATTGGAAGCAAGAAGTACAATTTCTATCAGCACTTCTAATCTTTTAACTTTGGATGGCTATTCATTTCACTTAATTCCACATTCTAAACTCAATACTTGAGACATTGCATCCCTGATCATTTAAAATCTCTTCCAAGTCCACCTTAGTTTCCCATCTCACTGCAATTTCAAAAATGTCTAAAATGATCTCTTTCACAACTCTGGAGCATCCAAAATGCCTTCACATACTTATATAGACCCTTTCATTTGTAAAATGCTTTGAGGCATTATTTTAAACATAGATTTCTCTGTAAAATTAAAGCCAATGTTATTACATACTATGTGAAGAAAAAATCAGAGTTAACGTTTCGGTTCCGGTCACCCTTTGTCAGAGCTTCCTCAGAAGTTCTGATGAAGGGTCACCGGACCTGAAACGTCAACTCTGAATTTTTCCTCACAGATGCTGCCAGACCTGATGAACTTTCCCGCAACTTTGTTTTTGTTCCTGATTTACAGAATCCGTAGTTCTTTTGGTTTTTATTTAAAATTTAACTCACCTTGAAGAAGTTCTGCTCCTTTCTCAGACAGGATTTCTGTTCCAATCTTTCTTCTTGCCCACCAACATGAATTTCACTGTCACTCCTGGTGTTTGACCAGGTATTTACTAAAACTCATTTCCACAGCCATAGCACATTCCTCAGGTTCTATGGAAGGGCCAGTGGACCCAAAACGTTAACTCTGATTTTTTCTTCACAGACACTGCCAGACCTGTTGAGCTTTTCCAGCAACTTTGTTTTTGTTATTACATACTAAGCCAGGTATTAAGGGCTAATGTCACATTAAGAATCTTGAAATAATACAAATTCTCACACATAGTTACTGAGATCGCAGAAACACTCAGAAATTGTATTGCAATGTCCAATGGCTCTAGAGGATTGTTATTTTATCCACTCGTGGGACTTGGGGCATGCTGGCTGGGCCAGCATTTATTGCTCATTCCTGGAGAAGCTGGCAGTGAGCTGCCTTCGCGAACTGCTGCAATCCATGTGCATTAGGTGGATCCACAATGTTGTTAGGGAAGGAGTTCCAGGATTTTAACCCAACTGCACTGAAAGAATGGTGATATAGTTCCAAGGCAGGATTGTGGGTGGCTTGGAAGGGAACTGCAGGTGGTGGTATTCTCAAGTATCTGCTGTCCTTGTCATTTGAGATGGAAGTGGTCATGGGTTTAAAAGGTGCTGTCTAAGGAGCCTTGGTGAGTTTCTGTAAATGCTACACATTGCTGCAACTGCGTGTTGATGGTGGAGGGAGTGGATATTTGTGGATGTAGTGCCAATCAAGTGTCCTAATTTGTCCTGGATGGTGTCAAGCTTCTTGAGTGTTGTTGAAGCTGCATTCATCCAGGCATGTGGGGAATATTCCATCACACATGCTTATCCCTACGATGTTGATAGTGTCGCATTCAGTGATGGTAATACCATTAAATGTCAAGGGAAAATGGTTAGATTCATCTTGTTGGAGACAGTCATTGTCTGGTATTTATGTAGTGCGAATCTTTGCCAATTCTCAGCCCAAGCCTGAATATTATTCAGATCTTGCTGCATTGGACACAGACTGCTTCAGTATCTGAGGAGTTGCAAATGGTGCTGAACATTGTGCAATCATCAGCAAACGTACCCATTTCAGATCTTACGGTCGAAGGAAGGTCATTGATGAAGCAGCTGAAGATGATTGGGCCTGGAAGCCACACTGAAGAATTCCTACAGAGATGTCCTGGAAACAGACAATAGTGACTCTAGACATGTAATTCTGCATTCAAATGCCTGGAAGGAAACATCCCAAACAATAGTCACAATGCAAAAAAAAAATCATTTTTCATATCCCTGTACAGTACAGTGGCTCAGTGGTTAGCACTGCTGCCTCACAGTGTCAGGGACCCAGGTTTGATTCCGCCCTCAGGTGACTGTCTGTGTGGAGTCTGCACGTACTTCCCTTGTGTGCACGGGTTTCCTCTGTGTGCTCCGGTTTTCTCCCACAGTCCAAAGATGTGCGGGTTAGGTGGATTGGCCATGGGAAAGGCAGGGTTACTGGGATAGAGTAAGGGGGTGGGTTTGGGTGGGAAGCTCTTCAGCCTGCTCCAACACTATAGGGATTCTATGATTCCTTTGCGAGGGAACAGAAAACCATGGAAACACTGAGCTTCAATTCAAGATGGGTAGGTAAGCAATCCTGCATGCCTGTGTGCTACCTCCTTGTATTTTTCCAAAGCTATGCAGTCTGCTTAGTTCCAAACTTGAGTTCCAACATTTGCATTCCTCTGAGAACAGAAACTTTAGTGACCAATGATAATTACGAACAAGGGAAAAACTGGATTTATCCAATGCCTTTCACAATATCAAAGCTCTTTCCAGACTACATGTATTTTGAAATGTAGTAACCGTATTAATAGAATCATAGCATCTTAGAATTTTACAATAAAGGAGTCTATTTAACCCATCAAATGAGTCTGTACTGGCTCCTGAAAGAGCTACCCAACTCGTCCCATTCTCCAGCCCTATCTCTGTAGCCCTCTAAATTCATCACTAGATCACTATACCTTAAATCCATATCCAGCTATGTCTTCAAACCTCCTATGGAATCCACCTCCACCACTCTCCCATGCAGCACATTCCAAGACTTATTCATTCTCTGAGCAAAGGAGTATTTCATCTCATGCCTAGATCTCTTCCTGATGATTGTGAAATTGTGACCCCTAGTTACTGACATTCCAAGTAGCAGAAACAGAATATCGTTCCTTAACCTGTCAAAATTGTTCATAACTTTGAACACCTCAATAAGGTCACCGCTTGATCTTCTCTGCTCCAAGAAGAATAAACCCAATTTTTCTCATATTTTTCTTGTATTTAAAATCCTACATTCCTGCTAACATTCTAGTAAATTTCCTTTACATTCTCTCCAAGGCTTTAATATCCTTCCTTAAATAAGGTGCCCAGAACTGAACACAATACTCCAAATGTGGTCTAACCAATGATTTGTAGAGGTGTAGCATCACTTCCTTGCTTTTATACTCCATGCCTCTATTTATAAAGCCAAAGATCCTGTAAGCCTTCCAAACAACTGTTTCAACTTGCCTGGCTGGCTTCAGAGAATTATGCATTTGAACCTTAAAGTTCTTCTGCTTCTGTACTCCCCACAAAGTAGTATCATCGAGCTAGGCTCTCCATTTTTCTTCTACCAAATGTATTACTTCACATTTCTCTGCATTGAAATTCATCAGTCAGTTATCTGCCTATTTGGCCAACTTGTCAATGTATGTTTGAATTCACTCAATAACATCCTCACAATTCACTATTCTCCCTACCTTAGTATCATCTGCAAAAGTAGAGATTGTACTCTCAACTACTATCTCCAAACCATTTATAAAATCAGAAAATGCAAGGGTGCCAACACCGATCCCTAGGGAACACCATTTTCAACTTGTTTCCAGTCAGAGAAATGACCATCTATACCTACTCTCTGTTTCCTATCTTTTACCCAATTTGTAATCTATGCTGCCAAGGGGGCATCAATCTCAAACATTTCTAATTTGCTAATCAACCTACCATATGACACCATATCAAATGCTTTCTGAAAGTCTAAATAGACAACATCCACAGCACTACCCTCCTCCACTGCCTGTGCCACCTCATCAAAGAACTCAATTAAATTTGTCAGGCGTGACCTGCCCTTGACAAAGCCATGTTGACTGCCTAGAATTAACTCATTTATTGTAAGTGCATATTTATCTTGTCCTGCATTATGGCCTCCATCAGTTTTCCCACTATTGATATCCAGCTGACAGGTCTGTTGTTTCCTGGGTTATCCTTTGCCCTTTTCTTAAACAACAGCATCACATTTGCAATCCTCCAGCCCCCAGGACTAATCCTGTGTTCAGAGAGGCCTAGAAAATTTCTGTCAACAGCTCCACAATGCAGGAAAAACAACAACCAATTAAGGCACAACAAGATCCCACACTTTGCAATGTGATAATGATCAGAATACCTCTTTTAATAACATTTGGTGAGGGATAAATATTGATCAAAATAACACAAACAACTTCTTTGCTCCTCTTCAAGATAGTACCATAGAATCTCTTACACTTGTGTAAGAGTACAGATATGGTTTAACATCTCCATCTTAAAAACACCTCTGACAGCACTGAATAATACTTTAAAAACACAGTACGAAACACAGTATGAGAGACTTCCTGGAAAGTAATGGGATCTTGTTTTCATTGGGCAAGTTACACAAGCAAACAGTTGTGCATGAGAGAGATGGATTCAGAAGTTTTTTTTATTTGGCTTAAGAAAAATACAGATAACTGACAATCTCTTTTTGTTTTGATTTGCAGACAGCTTAGCTGAAATTGGATGTGTAAGACAGTTGTTCCTGAAAAAGTAGATTCCTTAGAACTGTTAACAAATTGTTTACCTCAGCATAAGGAGTTATTTTGAAAGCTCCAGGTCAGAAGAGTTTGGTTAAAATCATGAAGAGATTATTTGAAGCTGCGAAAATCTAAGTTTAGCTGTAAGAAAATTTCAGGTAGGGGCTATCATATTCTCAAGTTTGGGGAACTGAAGTCATAGTTAAATTAAGCCCCATAGTTCTGACAGAAAAAGGAATTCTCTGTGGTGCGAGTACTGTAAAGGATTAGTTGAGATTAATGGGATTATATTTTACCATGTGTTTTGAAATCTTTAACCTTGTGTTATATGTAAATACTTTGGCTTATTCTGTTTTGTTTTTATTTATTTTGCAGAATAAACTTTTGTTTTATTGTTAAAACGAAATCAGTAGCTTTGTGTGCTTGTGTTTCAATACAAGATTACCTTGTTAAAGCAATTAAAAACCACATATAAAAACAAAGTTGCTGGAAAAGCCCAGCAGGTCTGGCAGCATCAGTGAAGGAAAAAACAGAGTTAACGTTTCAGGTCCGGTGACCCTTCCTCCAAACTCAGAACCAAAAAGCAGATATGATCTATGAAGCCATATGGTGGTTCTGGATAGAAAATGGTGTGTTGTGGTGAAGTTAGCTGCACTGAATTTGTCAATGGATTTGAATGTTGCTAACAGATTTCTGGAGTGGAAGATCTAACAGAAGGTTATTTGAAGTCTTTGTCTATAGGTGGACAGACAGAGTTAACAAATAAATTGAAGGTAGAAGTAAAAATCAGGATCTTGCAAGGATGCGATACTTCAAATAATTATTCAACACTCAGAACTGGAAGAAAGGAAACCTAAATTGGGGTGTCAATACTGGAATCAGCTAAGATACAGTTAGAAATGAAAAGACTTAAGTTAGAAGAAAAACGAAGACTAGTAGAGAGTGTGGACAAAGAAAAAGAGAGTAATGGAGAGGGACACAGAGCTAAGAAACTTAAATGAGAAAGGAGGAAAACCAGGTTAAGATGAAAAGTGATGAAAAAATGGAGATGAATTAAAAATAAACTTGAACTCCAAACAGCTAGAGAAGCTAGAGAACATGAGTTCTCCACAAAAAAGATTACAGTAAAGATGAAAGGAGGAGATAGTAGCTTACAGGTTGACCCTGATTCCAACAAAGGATGTGATTGAACTAAGAATTTACAATTAGTGTCTAAGTTTACTGAAGGAGGAGTCAAAAAGTATATTACATTATTTATGGAGGTTGCTGGACAGATGAAGTCACCAAAAGAGATTTGAACATCAACGTTACCAAGCGTTTTGACAGGAACAGCTAAGACAGTGAATGCCAGTTTATCAGAAAAACAATATGCAGAGCATGGAACTGCCGAAGAGGCAATACTTAATGCTTATGACCCTGTCCCTGAAACCTATCAGCTAAAATTTAAGATCACAAGAAAGAAATCTAGTCAGATATTTTTCAAATTTGCAAGGGGGGAATTGCACCGGGACCAGTGGTTTGGATCACTCAAGCTAGAGAAAGATTTTGAGAATGTAAGGGAAATTATGATCACAGAAGAATTCATAAATAGCACTCCTGCAAATACATAACCTTATTTAGATGGGTGCCAAGTATTCAGGCTCAAAAAAGCAGCAGTTCTGGCATATGCCAATGATATCTCACACAGAACATTACAGTTAGGGAGATGGTCATGTGGAAATCTACAGCTTAAATAGAAGATTGACTACTGTCATAATAGGATTGCCCAAGGAATCTTCAAATGAAAGGGGCATTGGGAAAAGATACAGATATTAAAACCGCAGAGTAACACCAAGAGAACATATTCCCTTAGCATGTACTAAGAGGGGAGTGGTGGCTCAGGATAGTCTTGAAAATTCTTTTCCAACTACTGGCAAGTAGAATCAGATCACAGAGGTTTGCAAGTATTTTATTGCAAAAGAAGAGGTATTTCCTTATGCTTCAAATCTAGGACATAATTCAATACAGATACTGGGAGACGTTGGAGCAAATCAATCATTGATACTGGCAGATGAAACTTAATTGTCCTCTGAGGGGTTAGTGAAGGTTAATGAAGATGGGTTAATAAATATTAATTGGAGGTAAAGATAGAGGTTACAAACCATTGGAGCAGTTGTAGCTGGAGTTGTGAAACAATTCCAAATAGAAAGAAAATATCTTATTTTGGGAAATGGCCTCACAGCTTCAAGAACAGTGATCCTACCAAGGGCGGTGGAACAACCAGAAGAGGTTAAAGAACTTAAATGTTACCAGAGAAACGTCCTGGAATGTTTCCTGTCTGTGTTGTGAATCAATTTCAGGTGCAAAGAATTAGACAGGAAGAAAATAAGTCGATGATAACAGGGAGATGATTTGGAAATTCAGTTGTCACATACAATTTTCAAAAATATAACTGAAAAGGATGAAGTTAAAGAGTTTGATACATTCAACACATCTTCTTTAATATAAATGCAACAAATGGATTTGGAATTGGAAGACTTACATCAAACAGCCTACTCTGAAATTGAATGAGAAACAATACCTGAGTATTTTTATTTAAAAAGACAAAACATAAATGAGGAATTGGTGATCACCTCAAATATCAGTAAATGAGGAATGTGCAGTGGTCCATCAAAAGGTAGTTCCATCTGAGTTTCATAATAAAATGTTACGAGAGGCTCTTGGCATTCCAAAAACATGTCACTTAGGTTTGAGGAAAACATAAAATAGAACATTGAAACTTTTTATTGGTCAAGATTACATAAAGATGTAGTCAAATTTTGTGAGGCATGTCATACATATCAGAAAGTATGTATCAATCCTCAACGAAACATGTACCTTTAATTCCAATACCAGCTTTGAAGACTTGTTTAGCTCGGTATTCATAAATTGTCCAGGATCCTTACCTAAAACTAGAAATGGGAACAATTCTGGAATGTTCCACAAGATTTCCTGAAGCAGTGCCTTTAGGAAAAATATACTGCAAAATGGTAATGGAAAAGTTAGTAAATTGTTTAGAAGGTATGATTTATGAAAAGAAATACAACGATATCCAGGCTGAAACTTTATGTCACAAATATTTAAAGATATGATGACTTATCTGAGAATAAAACAACTTACATCTTCTGCCATCACCCACAATATCAAAGGGTTTTGTAAGTACAGCATCACATTTTAAACACCATGATCCAAACTTAGCGTCAAGCATGTTCTAATTATTGGAAAAAGGAATTTTCTTTGCATTAGGGATGCTCCCACTGAGTCCACAGTATTTAGTCTTTTTGTACTAATAAATGGACATGAGATGAGAGGACCACAAACTAATTAAAGAGAAATTGATATACCAAAGCTCAGAAACTACACTTCCAATCTACGTTTCAAATTTCATTGTAAAACTGACCAATACGTCAGCAGGCTAAAAAGTATTTGAAGAGTGCTCAACGAACAGTGAAAACTAGACCTAATAAAAAAAACTGAAGTTCAAAACTTTGTTGCAGGAAACAGGGTGTTCATGTTGTTACACATCTTTGGGGAAACCAATTAAAAGCAAGGTTCACTGGACTTCATCATATCAAAAAGAAACTAAATTATGTGAATTATGTAGTGAGTACTCCAAACTGAATGATGATTCAGTGAGTATGACATATTAGAATGTTGAGAAAATATGATGAAAGGAAAAATAGTAAGGGAAAAAGAGTGATGCCAAAATATCAAAACAAGTTAGAAACTAATCAAAAATTGTAAATTCATAAGATGACCTTGCAAAGATCAGATTGAAAAACAAGGAAGTGCTTAAAACATTAGACAGCATTGTTTTTATCTTCCGGGAAACAAACAATCAATCAAAGTGACTTACAAAGGCTTTTGCAGAATTACATATCAATCTGTTGAACTAAGCCAAGAAAAATGGTTTTGGTTGCTTATGAAGTCAATTTATGTTAGCTATAAAATAACACCCTTACAGGTACAATCCAGAGAGATTCGCTAAAGTAGGTGAAGTGATTAAGTTCATGATGGACAATGACATCTTTGAACGAAGTCATCATAACTGGAGCTCACCTATTATGATGGTACTAAAAATGGGTGGGTCACAAAGAGTTTGTATTGATTATCATAATGTCAATGTGGTAACAAAAATGGACGCATATCCGAATCCAGTACTGTCTGACTTCATTGTACGAATTGGACAGGCATAGTATATCATAAAAATTGACTTGTTAAAAGGGTATTGGCAAGTTCCATTAACAGGTAGAGCCAAAGGAACATCAGCTTTCATAACACAAGATAGACTTTATCAACACAGAATTATAACTATTTCAATGTGATAGCAAGAAACAGTTGGCGGCATTGGATACTGCAAAGGCTATGGGCTCTGACAACATTCTGCAATAGTACTGAAATCTTGTGCTGCTGAACTTGTCACACCATTAGTTAAGCTGTTCTAATACAGCTACAACATTGGCATTTACTCGATAATGTGGAAAAATGTCATGTGTACAAAAAGCAGGACTAATCCAACCCCGTCAATTATAACCCCAACAGTCTATTCTTGTTCTTCGGTAAAGTAATGAAAGGTGTCATCAACAGCACTGTCAAGCAGCTTTTGCTCAGCAATAACCTACTCACTGGTACCCAGTTTAGGTTCCTCTCCACCTCCAACACTCAGTTGCTGCAGTGTGTATCATTTACAAGATGCACTGCAGAAATTCACCAAAGATCCTTAGTCAGTACCTTCCAAACCCACAAGCACTTCCATCTAGAAGGATAAGGGCAGCAGACACATGGGAACACTACCATCTGCAAATCCCCTCCGACCCACTCACCATCCTGACTTGGAAATATGTTGTCATTGCTTCAATATTGCCGGGTTAAAATCTTGGAATTCCCTTCTTACTGCCATTGCAGGTCTAACAATAGCACATAGATTGCAGTATTTTGAGGAGGCAGCTCCTCATCACCTTCTCAAGGGCCACTTGTTTCAAATCTGGCCAAATGTGAACTTGCCAAAGCAAAACTGACTTATTTGGGCTACACTGTGAGACAAGCCCAAGGAGCACCTAAAGAAGTAAAAATATGACCTACTTTGATTTTCCCAGGCCAAAGACAACATGTGAAATTTTGCATCATGTTGGCCGAAGCCGATTTTATCGCATGTTTGTTCTGTACTTTTGTTGTATCTTAAAACATTTGTTAAAGTTGGGCAGAAAATTTACATGGATGTAACAGTATCAAAGTGCCTTGAAAACTATGTTAACAACCAGGCTACTTATGAGAAATCATCCAAGTGGATGTTGGTGTGGGGCTGTTTAATGCAAGATGATGAGATGGGGATTGATTAACTGTCAGTTATTTTTCAAGGAAACTGACTGCATGTCAGTGAAAATATTCCACTATGAAGAAAGAGACATTGGGGTTCTCATTTTGTGATTTATATCACAAATAATGTAGAAGAAACTGTTATTTATATGACCACAATTCTCTAATTTTTTGGAAATATTTCGAAACAACTTAGAATAGTCTCAGAGGAGCTTAATTATCCGTCCATATAATTTGAAATTTGACAAAGGAAATGCAATTTCTGTGGTTTGAAACTCGAGATTCATCTCATAAGTTGACCGGGTTTTTGACTTTTTGAATCAGTTTACGGACATATGACAAGATGTCTTCTGAAACAAATCAAAGAAATTGTTTTAGGACAGAAGGGAAAACCTCCATTTTAGACTATGCATGTGTTCCAGGAACAGCTCATAGGTAAGGTAACTCAAGTACACATTAGAACAATGCAAATCATTCCATGAAGAAATGGACTGAAAAGCATGCAAAACCACAAATATTTCAACCAGGGGATAGATGTCAGTATCATCGCCTTAACAAGGCAAACCATTGAAAACATAGTTCAGTGATTCATAAATGCAATCAAAAGGATTGGTACAGTAAATTGAGATTACAAGATGTAGAGCTGGATGAACACAGCAGGCTAAGCAGCATCAGAGGAGCAGGAAAGCTGATGTTTCGGGCCTAGACCCTTCCATTTCTGAAGAAGGGTCTAGACCCAAAACATCAGCTTTCCCGCTCCTCTGATGCTGCTTGGCCTGCTGTGTTCATCCAGCTCTACACCTTGTTATCTCAGATTCTCCAGCATCTGCAGTTCCTACTATCTCTGGTACAGTAAATTATTTGATTGACACCCTGTATCACTCAAAATGTAAGGGCTGTGTCATATCAATATGTTGAAGCAATACCACCATTGCAAGGAGGATCAGAAAGTGCAGGTATGTCAATTAGAAAGGATAGTGATGGATGAATGTGATAGTGAGAATTGGCAAAAAAGAACACTAGACAATTCCTGAGCTGAACCGCCTAACATCTAGCGAACCAACACTAAAGTGTTAGAGAGATTAGACTATGCTTTCATAATTAAAGCCAGAATGACAAGGAACTTGAACAACTTAAAGGAGTCTGTAGAGATAAACCAGATGTACAAATTTGACCATAAATTATGTAAATTTTAGAGAATCCTCTCCTACAACTCAGCAGCCTTATTGTTTAGGTCCAGAGAAATAGGTACAAGTGAAAGCAGAAATCCAGCGTATGTTCGAAAACTACCTAATTGAACATTCAAAATTGATGAAGTTCTCCAGTCAGTGCTTACGCCAGATGGTTCAATCAGATTCCGCACAGACTATGGAAAGGTCAATTAATCAACACAAGCAGATTCCTATCCAATTCCTTGCTTAGAGAATTGTATTGATAGAACTGACAGTACCAGATCTCCGACTGAAATAAATTTGTTTAAGGAATACTTGCAGGTTCTTTTACTGCCCTGAGCTAAAGAAATACCTGCCTTTGAAACATCAGATGGTCTTTTCCAACACTGAGTGATTTTTCCCATTCAGGCTTAAAATAATGACCTGGCCACTTTCCAAAGACTGATTAATCAAACAGTACCCAGTGTTCCTAATTCCCAGTTTACTTTGCTGATGAACTGAACTACAGTGGCGCTTGAAGGGGCCACTTGAAACAATTAGAACCCCTGTTTAGAATATTAAAATCAGCTGCTTTCGTGATACGAGTTACCAAAGTGAGCTTGCAAAAACACAGGTAACCTGCTTAAGATATATACTAGGGCAAGGTCAAGTGCTGCCAATAACAACAATGCTGTAAGCATGAAGTCCTTAAAACTATACCAGAAATTGAGGCTTTTTGGGGATATGTGGTTTCTATTGAAAATTTATAGCAAACCTCTGCACTATAGCTGCACCACAGACGAATTTGCTCCAAAGTAAAGCACAGGAGAATGCCAGGCATCTTTTGAGAAGCTGAAAACAACCTTAGTCAATGAATCAGTGCTGGATGTCCCTGATTTCACCAATCCCTTTAAAGTAGTAATTGATGCGAGTGACTCGAGGATAGGCGTATTCCTGTTACAAGAAGATGGGTTGGGCATTGAGAAGCCAGTGGAATACTTTTTCATAAAGCTAAATCTTCATACAGATATACCCAGCAGTGGAAATGAAACCCTGGAATTGCTACTGGCTTAAACATTTTATTGTAAATTTATACCAACGCTTCAGGGAAATACTGAAATATTGCTTGAACTCACTTCAGGGTAATTGTCTGACTGTTTTTACCACTGAATTTTATGGCTTTTCCGTAAGGACAGTGTCTTGCAGGGTTAGAGACAATTTTGGTTTTCAGTTGGGGAAAGCCTGCTTCAGAACAAACTGCTCAGCTTGTATGTCCTACTTTAGAAGCATTTGTGTTGTGAACTCAGTTTTGTTTTAAACCTGATTTTCCTCCTGAACAGTGACTGCAGTACTTCTCAATACCATATTTGGTGAGCAAGCTGTGTCTGCCAAGATCCCAGAGTCAACTACCTATGTTTAGTGATACCAGTTTATACATACCAAATGCCAGACAGCTAACTGAATATCTCATATCCTTTTTGCCTTTCAGAACCAAGACAAACTGGCCAAAAGTGTTTGTGTGTACTATAGATTAGTTACAGGGAGAAATATTCATCTTTTCAGTTTAAAACTAAGAATGTCAACCAGTTTTGTATCTTAATAGGTTTGCATATTAGCAAATCAAAGATTTTGTGTTTATTAAAGAAACCTTTGAGAGATCATTTTACTTTAAACCTAACAGAGAGAAACATATGATTGAACTAATCAGAAACCAGGTAAAATAACCAAATTTATGTTGTGGCCCAGTGGAGGAGTGAAATGAGAAAAGGGCACTGCATATATTCTCATATTTGTTATAAAAGACGGTACAGGAATGAAAATAGGCAGTCATACTGCTGATCTCAGGATCGAAAATAGGATCAAAGTTGTGAACAGTCTGGTTCAGCTCAGGCACAAGAATGAAGTATATCAACATAGGGGAAGTGATGGCCTAGCGGTATTATCGTTGGACTGTTAATCCAGACACCCAGATCATGTACTGGGAAGTCTGCATTCAAATTCTGCCATAGCAGATGGTAGAATTTGTGTTCAATTTAAAAAATCTGGAGTTAAGAGTCTAATGTTGACCATGAATCAATTGTCAATTGTCAGGAAAAATCTGGTTCAATAATGTCCTTTAGGAAAGGAAACTGCTATCTTTACCTGGTCTGGCCTATACGTGATTCCAGACCCACAGCAATGTGGTTGACTACCCTCTGGGCAATAAATGTTGCCTGGTCAGTGACACCCTCTTTCCATGAATGAATAAAAAACAAGTTTTGTATATTTTGGTGAAATGTCAGGGGAAACAGCTATGGCATACTACTCAGCCTAATAATCAAGACTCATTGTTAGATTCACACAAGAAGAACGCCCGCATAAACAAAATATTGCATGCCTGCCAGTACGCATGAAATCATATTTCAACGACAATTCACCATCACAACAGGAGTGAAGGAACTGGAGAGAGAAAATACATGTCTTAGGAACCACTTGCTATATGTTTGGGAGTAATAAAGGGGTCTATTAAACACTCACCAGGGTAGAGGGTTTAGAGAGAGTGGAAAACCTCTTGACTACGTTGCTCCTGTCTGTTTCTCTGCGCATCATTTTGTCTGAAAAAGTGGTGTGGAAGGACTCAGTACTGAGATGCCCATTTGGCTTTGCCTGTAATAGTCCAAATTAATTGTCTTATTTTAGGGCTTATTTTAACTTCATTTCTACTGTAAGAATAAAGCGGAAAATGAAACATTCCTATCATCATGACATTGAGACACATTTTAATGAAGGGAGATAAAGACTGACTTACACCGGAATTGCATGTTTTATGTTCTAGCATGTCCCAAAATTGCTTTACAGCTATTCCCCACGCAGGTGGCCAAAAAGCCCTCTGCTTCTTCCAGTCCCGCAGGCCCAACCAGTTCCCCTCCACTGACACCCTCATCCGCTTAGCTGAACTTGTCCTCACCGTTAACAACTTCTCTTTCAATTCCTCCCACTTCCTACAGACAAAGGGGGTGGTCATGGGTACCCGCATGGGCCCAAGCTATGCCTTCCTCTTTGTAGGATACATGGAACAATCCCTCTTCTGGAGCTACACTGGCCCTATCCCCCACCTCTTCCTCCATTACATCGATGACTGTATCCGCACTGCCTCATGCTCGCACGAGGAGCTCAAAGAGTCCATCCACTTCACTAACACCTTCCACCCCAACCTTAAATTCACCTTGACCATCTCCGATACCTCTCTCTCATTCCTGGACCTCTCTGTTTCCATCTCTGGCAGCCACCTAGAAACCGATATCCATTTCAAGCCTACCGACTCCCACAACTACATAGAATACACGTCCTCTCACCCACCTTCCTGAAAACGTGCCATCCCCTATTCCCAATTCCTTCACTTCCACTGCATCTGCTCCCAAGATGAGGCATTCCACTCCTGGACATCCCAGATGATCTCGTTTTTCAAGGACCACAACTTCCCGTCCACAGTGGTCGAAAACGCCCTCGACCGTGTCTCTCGCATTTCCCACAACTCATCCCTCACACCCCCTCCCCGCAATAACAACCAAAACAGAATCTGCCTCGTCCTCACGTACCACCCCACCAACCTCCGGATCCAATGCATTATCCTCCAGAACTTCCGCCATCTGCAATCCGACCCTACTACCAAAGACATTTTTCGCTCCCCACCCTTATCTGCTTTCCAGAGGGACCACTCTCTCTATGACTCCCTTGTCCACTCCACACTCCCCACCAGCCCCACCACCCCCGGCACTTTTCCCTGCAACCGCAGGAAGTGCTACACCTGCCCCTACACCTCCCGCCTCACCCTCACCCCAGGCCCCAAGAAGACCTTCCACATCAAGCAGATGTTCACCTGCACATCTGCTAATGCGGTATACAGTATCCACTGTACCCGTTGTGGCTTCCTCTACACTGGGGAAACCACGCGGAGGCTTGGGGGCCGCATGCGGAACACCTACACTCGGTTCGCAACAAACGACTGCACCTCCCAGTCGCAAACCATTTCAACTCCCCCTCCCACTCCTTGGACAACATGTCCATCCTGGGCCTCCTGCAATGCTACAACGATACTACCCGAAGGCTGCAGGAACAGCAACTCATATTCCGCTTGGGAACCCTGTAGCCCAACGGTATCAATGTGGACTTCACAAGCTTCAAAATCTCCCCTCCCCGATCGCATCCCAAAACCAGCCCAGCTTGTCCCCACCTCCCTAACCTGTCCTTCCTCCCACTTACCCACTCCTCCCACCTCAAGCCCCACCCCCATCTCCTACCTACTAGCCTCATCCCGCCTCCTTGACCTGTCCATCCTCCCTGGACTGACCTATCCCCTCCCTAACTCTCTACCTACTCTCACCTTTACTGGCTCCAACCCTGCCTCTTTGACCTGTCTGCCTTCTCTCCACCTATCTTCTCCTTTATCCATCTTCTATCCGCCTCCCCCACTCTCCTATTTATTTCAGAATCCCCTTCCCCTCCCCCATTTCTGAAGAAGGGTCTAGACCCAAAACGTCAGCTTTCCTGCTCCTTTGATGCTGCTTGGCCTGCTGTGTTCATCCAGCTCTATGCCTTGTTATCTCTTATTATAGCTATTAAGTTATTTTTTAAAGCATAATGACTGTTATAGTGTGAGGAATTGCATAAGCCAATTTGAGTACTGCAAGGTACCAGAAACAGCAATGGGATACATGATTAGACAGTCCTTTTTTTAAAAAAAATTAGTATTAGCCAGAGCACCAGGATAAATTATTTGTTCTTTTTTAAGCTGTGCCATGATTTGAATATAAAATTGTTGCCTCAGTTTTAATATTTCCACCTATAAGACAGCACCTCTGAAAGTGCAGCGTTCCCTAGGTATTGCACTCTGTGCCAATCTGGGCAATGTGTTGATGTGCCAATGGTAACCAAACTGCAATATGAAAACAGAAACAAAGTTGCTAGAAAAGCTCAGCAGGTCTGGCAGCATTTGTGAAGGAGAAAACAGAGTTAACGTTTCGGGTCTGATGACCCTTTCTCAGAATATTGCGATCATATTGCGATCATTTGGCCTAATTCTTGAGAATCAGCTAAGAGGAGTCAATGCACAGCAGCTAGAGAACCAGACAAGAGAAGGATGAGGAAGTCATCCCTGGACTCGGGGGTGAGGAATGAGTATAGCAGTCAAAGTGTGGAAACAGGCCTTTGGGCCCAACAAGTCCACACCGACCCACGGAGCATCCCACCTAGACCCCTCCCCCTATAACTCACCTAATCTACAGACTCCTGAACACTACAGGCAATTTAGCATGGCAAATCCACCTAGCCTGCACATCTTTGGACTGTGGGAGGAAACCAGAGCACCCAGAGGAGACCCACGCAGACATGGAGAGAATGTGCAAACTTTATTTCAGAATCCCCTTCCCCTCTCCTGGGTGTTGCCAGAAGATTGGAGAATTGCGATCATATGGCCTAATTCAAGTAAAGTTCTAAAGGATAAACCTTTAAGTTTCAAAATCTCACTAGCCCCATCCTATGTTCAACCATCCCGTTCATCCCTGCCTCCTTGACTCAACACTACCTCTCCATCTCCTTCCCAACTTATTGGCTCCAACCTTCGCACTGACCAATCTCCACTACCCCTACCTGCATCCACCGATCGCCGTCCCAAATATCTTGCCCCAGCCCCACCACTCTTCCCTCTATTTATTTCCCAGCCCAGTTTTTTGAAGAGGTAACAGAAAGGATTGATGAAGCTAATGCTGTTGATGTAGCTGGATTTTCAGAATGCATTTGATCCAGTGTCACACAACAGACTTGTGCGGAAAGTTATGGGGGTCATTGTATAAAAGGGATAGTAGCAACATGGATACAAAATTGGCTGAGTGATAGGAAACAGAACAATGGTTAATGGATATTTTTTAGACTGGAGGACGATTTCTAGTGCAAGTTCCAGGGAACCTTGTTTTTCCTTATATATATATTAATGATCTGGATTTATGTCTGTGTGCACAGGGAATAATTTCAAAGTTTGCAGATGGCACTAAACTTGGAAGAATTATTAACTGTGAGGAAGGCAGTGTAAAACTCCAAAAACATTTTGGAGTAGATAGGTGGCAGATGAGGTTCAATGCAGAGAACCGTGAGGCGACGCACTTTAGTTGGAAGAACATTGAAAGACAATACAATATAGGAGTACAATTCTAATAGGGCAGGGTCTATATGTGCACAAATCATCAAAAGGAGGCAGGACAGGTGGAGAGAGCAGTTAATAAAGCATACAGTGTTCTTGGCTTTATTAATAGGGGCAGAGTATAAGATTGAAAGAGTGATATTGACTTTGTACAAGACACTTGTTAGACATCAGCTGAGGTATTGTATTACAGCTGTGGGTACCACATTATAGAAAGTAGTGAATGCATTGGAAAGCGTGCAGAAGCAATTTACAAAAATGGATCTAGGAATGAGAAATTTCAGTTATGAGGACAGACTGATGAAGCTGGAAGTGTTCACCTTGGTGAGAAGGCTGAGAGGAGACACTGATAGAGGTTTTTGTAATCATGACCTAGCAGGACAAAATATATAGGGAGAAGCTGTTCCCGCTCCTTAAAGAAGAAAAAGGGCAAATATTTAAAGTGTCATGAGAAAAATTGTTTTCACACAGCAAGTAGTTAGGGTTTGGAATGCACTGCCTGGAAATGTGTGGAGGCAGGTTCAATTAAGAGGACATTGGATGATCATTTGGATATAAATGGAATGCAAGAACATGAGTAAAAGGCAGGAGATTGGCAATAGAAGCGGTGCAGGCAAGATGGGCCAAATGGCCTCCTGTGCCATAACGATTCTGTGAATCTATGACATAGGCAGGGCAAGGAAGAAATTCTGTATAGCCAGTATGGGGAAGTAGGCCCAAATAAAGAAGCAGAAATTCAAAGGATGGAATATCTCTTATATTGCTAAAAAGGGCACATTTTGTCAAGGTCTTTCATCTTGTGCTCATCAAGACAAGTCACGAGAATACAGATGTAAAGGGAAACCAACATTTATACTTTATGACAGGAGCAGGCTAATTCATAGGCAAGTCAACTCTGATTGTTGGAAACGTTGCCACTGAGAATGATCCAATTAACTGATGACTGACAGATAATATCCAAGTTTTTTTTTATTTTAAACCAGTCACGTTCACTCTGATTGGTCAAAACATTATCCTGTGAAATGAACCAATGAATGCCTGTCACCTATTTTGTTCAGTTGACATTGGTGCAGTGTGGTGTGCACGTTCTTTCTGACTGCAAAAAACATGGCCTTAAGCATTAATATATGGAGCTTCGAGTATGCAGAGTCGTACAATACTGCAAACCCGGCTGACAATCATGAATTGGTTTTCAGCAGAATTTCTGATACATTCAGGATTATCCAGCACATATTCTCCAATTGCAAAATATTTGACACTGCGTTGTACAAGCATGCAAGGGTGGCCTTGTTGGGTATAGTTAGTACTTGCTTTTTGTGAACAGCTGCAAAACTTCCTCAATATGTGTCAATTCAAAAAAAACTCAACTTTAATACTAACAAACAATTAAATCTGGATCACTACCTGAGCTACATGTAAAATTGGCATAGGGCAAAGACTAGAGAGAGATAGCACAAGTTCCGGAAAACCAAGATGCAGAAATGGTTCTGGTAAAAATGAAAAAGATTAAAGACTAGAAGTCACTGTGGGAGTTATGGACAGGCTCCTGCAAATAAAGTATTGAAAATAGAGTTAAAGGGTAATGTACTAATGTCCAATTCACATCTCTCATGCACGTGAATGCACTTCAGTCATTTCTGATCCACTGAGACTGACTACAGTTGGAATCTGGCTGGCTGAATTGGGTTAACTGCTTGCCCACATCCAGACATGGATGTCACTGGAGAGGATAAATGTGACGTCCACCAGTTTGCTGGAGACTTTCCATGACTAACGAATACCAGAGGGACTGAAGTTCATCATCACTGCTGGGAATGTAAGGTAATCACTGGGAATGTAATTTTAATTTGACTTGTTAAGTTTCCTTTAAAAGTTTAATTTTCATTTTGTTGAAGCTTAGTAGCATGTGCCCCTTGAAAAAGGGTGCACTCAATCTTCTTTTAAAAATTGATGAACATAAAATATGTAGATTCTGGTGGAAAGACTCCTGCATCAGTCCAGTTTATGGAAGGCCAGAAAATGAAGTGCTAGTCAGGTCAAACTTGAAGATAACAAAGTGTACGGGAGAAAGCAGGAACAGGGTAGAGTTAGATGATCAGCCATGATTATATTGAAGGTCTTAACAGGCTTGAATGGCCAAATAGCCTACTCATACCCCTATTTTCGAATATCCTAGCCAACTTAATTTCCTCATCTAACTCAACCAAACTACAAAGATTCACCCTATCATCATTTTCAGGGTTCATATATATAATAGAATCATTTCAGTGGAGAAGATGCTATTTGGCCCATCATGTCGGCACCAGAGTGTTCAAGCAATTTACCGAGTTCCTGTTTTTTTTTCCATTACCATGTATATTGTTTCCATTTAAGTAATCTTGAATGCCACATTGAACTGTCACCACCATACTTCAAGGCAGTGCAGTCCAAACCCAAATCATTTGCTGTGTTCTTCTAACTTCAGAACTGCTTCTTTTGCAAAGCACTTCAAAACCGTGCCCTTTGATTCTCGATCCTTTTACAAGTAGGAAGTTTCTCTCTAACTGAGCAGTCAACGTAATTCAATGCACGAGTGCTTTGGGGTACTCGGATGGGTTTCCCATATTGAAATAGCAAATGCAGTTCAAAAGTACTTCATTACCGGTAAAGGGCCGTTGGATGCACTGAGATCATGAAAAGCGCTACATAACATGCTTTTTCTTCGTTTGTACATACAGGTTTGACTCTTTCTTTTCATTAAAACACGCTAATGATATCTGTATTCTTCAATAAGATGTACAACCAACAATCAGTTCAAACACCAATTATTCTAACTCTAAAATTAGTGAAACTATTTTCACTGTAATAAAGTCAATATTTTTTATAAAGGTACAATAAACGTTAGGGGGATCCCTCAAAATGGCAATAATTCATAGAGGATTCACATAAATTCTGTGAAGGAGCCTAGCGATAAAACGCACCATGGTTTACTCGATCCGACGGCAGCAGCAAACTGAGCAAGACTGTCTAGGACTGTAACACACAAAAATGGAAATTTCTGGAGAAACTCAGCAGGTCTGACAGTATCTGCGGAAAGAAAAAAGGAATAAACACCATCTACTCAGAAGAAATTGAAAAAAAATAGATCGTGAGTAAAATTCATTAATTGCTTTCTTGTTTTCACTCGACTCCCCAGTCGAAAAAGTTATTTAGATGATAAAATACGACGTGTTTCTGACATGAAGTACTTACATCAGTAATATTTATAAGATTGAGCAAGTTTACATCAATTTATTTCGAGCTATATTTCTTCCGTTATCCCGTTGCCCAGGGAAACGCTCGCGCTTCCCCAACCCCCAATTTGCGGCCTTGCATCAACGCGACCATCATGACCCAGTTGACCAATGGGTTTCATAATCTGAGATCACGTGGAGCCAAAATAGCTTATCAGTTCGCATGGAAGCCTCGAAGAGAAAGAGTTGTCCATTAAGCTCAATGGCAACTGGGTGACGTTTCCCGAGCAGTTTCGTTGACTAACATGCAGGTACCTTCCACTTTATACACACAGCTTAACTCTTCATTCATTCAATTGTTAGCAATCGATTCGCAAAGTGAACTTTGAGGCAAGATGCTGGGAGAGACGAAGTGTCTTTTTTTGAAAATCATGGGTTCGCCATTAGTCTTCTTAAGCCACGTACCATTTTCTCAGACAATATTCAGGCAACCAGCTCAAAATCAACACCCAACATCGATTATATTGGAAAGAACATTGGCAAGGGTGATGACTCCCATTTAATATTACACCGATTAGAAGTGTAAACAATACAATATACTTGAGATAACAAGGTGTAGAGCTGGATGAACACAGCAGGCCAAGCAGCATCAGAGGAGAAGGAAGGTTGATGTTTCGAGCCTAGATCCTTCTTCAGAGGGTCTAGGGCCAAAACATTAGCCTTCCTTCTCTGATGCTGCTTGGCCTGCTGTGTTCATCCAGCTCTATACCTTGTTATCTCAGATTCTCCAGCATCTGCAGTTCTTACTATCTCTGAAACAATATTCTTGAGCTCGCTTTCCTCACTCTACTGGTTGAAGATTTATCTACCCATGACAGCGATAATGGGAGTAACAACTGTTTAGTCCAGGTGGGGATGAAGTCCATCTTTGCACTTTCCATGTTTTTGTTCCAGGTTTTGCATAGCCCTTGTTATGCGCTAAGTGGTGTAGATTCAGAGCAGCCTTGCAGCTAATGAGGTATTGTGTGCCATTACCACAGTCTCTAATGCCATGAACTGGTGTATTTTCATGACAGTGAAGTCAGGGGATCAACCTGGTTTGGAAGAAATACGTGGGGCAGTTACTTGTATATTTAAAAATGGGATGTCAACCTGATGAATCTGCAACACAGGACTACTTGCAAACTAGACAGAAGCAGATAGAACAAGGCAATCCCACAACCAACAAATTGCAGTCTTGCCAATATCTACTTGTGAATGATGGCAAACAATTAACTACCAGGAGGAGCAGCTTCATGAACATCTCATTCTCAGTGATGACAGAGCCCAGCAAAAGTCAAGGCTAAAACGTTTGCAACCCTCTTCAATCAGAAATGTGGAGTGGATGATGCATCTTGACCAGCCTTCACCGAGCACACAGTGGACACAGCAAAGGTTATGGGGCAGACAACATTTCAGCTGTAGCGCTGAATACTTCTCTAAACTGTTCCAGATGCAGTTATGAAAATAATAAGATTATAATGTTTTGTGATGGTATTTTTAGATTTAGGGTAAAATCAAGAGGTTCATGTGACCTTTTGGAATTTGCCTAACAGCGTGTTTGGGTGGTTTGAGAATTAGAAATCAAAGGAAGGCTTAGATTGTTTTACTGCAAAGAAGGTACATTGTATTTATGCTTGGAGACCATAGCAACAACCAAAGTTGGTTAGCAATTTTGCATATCATTTTCACACAGTGGGATAGAGTTTCTGCTTTGGGACTTCAAACTGGGCACTACTGTGCTCAAAATTATGCCTGTGTTAAAAAGTGTACTTTTCATGAGTTACTGCTCAAAGGCATTTACAAAACAGTTAATGCAAATTTTGTAATGAACCACTGCAGTCAAGCAACTAGCTAGAATCTTTAATTTTAACCTGTACCAAGTGCTTTGAAGCATTTGGTTTGGAATATTCCCTCCGACTAATGGCACATTCCCAGAAACACTCTTGTAACTAAAGTGTGCCTTTTGACCTGTACTTTAATTTTGAACAAAGAACAGTACAGCACTGGGACAGGCCTTTCAACTTACCAAGCCTATTCCAACACTTGACCCCTTTCTCAGCTTTTGCCTCTACATGGACCGTATTCCTCCATTCCCTGCATATTCATGTATCTGTCAAGATGCCTCTTAAGTGTTGCTATTGTATCTGCTTCTACCACCTCCTTTGGCAGCACATTCCAAGTATTTACCATCCTGTGTAAAAAGAACTTGACTCTCACACCTCCTTTAAACTTTTCCCCTTTTATCTTAAACCTATTTCCCTTACTAATTGACATTTCTCCCCTGGAAAAAAGACTGAATATCCACCCTCTCATAATTGCCCCCCAGCCTCCAACGTTCAAGTGAAAATAAACCAAGTTTATCCAACAACAAAAACAAAGTTGCTGGAAAAGCTCAGCAGGTCTGGCAGCATCTGTGAAGGAATAAACACAGTTAATGTTTCAGGTCCGGTGACACTGGGAACTGATGGTGGCTGGGAAAACATCAGTTTATATGCAGAAAAAAAAGAGGAGGGGAATGGGGTAGGGAGTAAACGATACAGTAGAGCTTAAAGAGAGAGAAGAGCAGTTGGACAGACAAAGGGTTGATAGCGTTCAGGCTGGGAGGGTGAATAGTTGATAATGGGGACTATTAGTGACTAATAACAGGTAGTATGTAATGGCAAGCTATGTGGTAACAAGGCCTGGGGTGTGGGGTAGAGGGCTGGGACATCGGAGAGTTTAGGCCCTAAAATTATTGAACTCGATATTGAGTCCGGAAGGCTGCAGGGTCCCCAAGCGGAAAATGAGGTGTTTTTCTTCTAGCTTGCGTTGAGCTTCACTAGAACACTGCAGCAAGCCAGAGACAGACATGTTGGTCAGGGAACAGGGTGGTGCGTTAAAGTGGCAGGCAATGAGTAGTTCAAGGTCTTTTTTGCGAGCAGAACGTAGATGTTCTGCAAAGCAGTCACCTAGTCTATGCTTTGTTTCCCCAATGTAGAGGAGACCACATTGCAAGCAGTGAATACAGTAGACTAGATTCTGGAAAGTGCGGGTGAAGTGTTGCTTCGTCTGGAAGGTATGTTTGGGCCCTTGGATACTGGGGAGAGAGGAGGTAAATGGACAGGTGTTGCACCTTTGCCAGTTACAGGGGAAGGTGCCTTGGGCTGTGGGGGGTGAAGGAAGTGTGGACCAAGGTGTCCCAGAAGGAATGGTCCTGCAGAAGGCGGACAAGTTTATCCAATCTCTCCTCAAAAGTTAATATGCTGTACACCAGGCAATATCCTGGTAAACATTTTCTGTATCCTCTCCAAAACCTCCGTATCCTCTGGTAGTTTGGTAAGTAGAACTGTACACAGTATTCCAAATGTAGTCACACTAAAACTCTATACAGATGCAACTTGACTTGCCAATTTTTATATTCTGTGCCAGATCAATGAAGGCAAGTAGACCAAACACCTTCTTGACCACCTTATCCCTTGCCTCCGCTTTAAGGGAACTATGGACCCATATGCCTATGTCCCTCTTTATGTTAATGCTTTCTAAGGCTATTTAGGTCCATAGAGTCCACACCAACCCTCCAGAGAGCATTCTACCGAAACCTATCCTCCCAACCCTATCCCCATAACTCTGCATTTGGTGTGGCTAATCGATCTAGCCTGCATATCCCTGGACACTATGGGCAATTCAGCATGGCCAATCTACCTAACTCCACTTGGACTGTGGGAGGAAACTGAAGTACCAGAGGAAACCCATGCAGACACAGGGAGAATGTGCAAACTCTGCATAGACGGTCACCCGAGACTGGAATCAAACTCGTGTCTCTGACACAGTGAGGCAGCAGTGCTCACCACTGAGCCACTGTGCTGCCCTTACGTGCCTTATTGTCAAATTTTATTTGATTACATGCATGTTTTTTGACATTACAGATGCTATGTAAGTAAGTTATTCATTTATCCTCACATCCATCATACCAGCTGAATTTTTTTGAGAGGTATAGTTAGTTATGCCAATCTTACCTCTCCCGAAGATGAAGAATCAATGCAAGTCTAGGGAAAATTTCCGGCAGCAACGGTGTTAACCTCTAATTGACCTCAGGGTGTGTTAACTTCGATAATTTTGCCAGGTGAAGTCATCTTAAAGCTTGTGATTTCAAATAAACCTGTTAGACTATAACATATGTCATATGAATTCAGACTTTGTCCACCCAGTCCAACACAGGCACCTTCCCACCATAGACAATTTTGGCTAGAGTTTGTGATCAGTGACCTTAAAGAGACAAATGTGTTTAGCACCTCTGATTTCAGCTGTGCTCTAAGTTCTCATGAGCAATGTCACAAAGACCATCTAATAAGCTTTTTTTGTAATAAGAAAGTGTATAAGAAAAAAACTGAGCATTGTGGGAGAGTAAGAGAAAGACTGAATGTGCATATGCATTCATGAGTAATGTATGCAAGAGAAGGATCGTGAATGCATGAAAGAATATGTAAGAAGACTAAGGGTGGGTGTGTGAAAGTATGAGGACTGTGGATGTGGCAAATTGTTTAAGAGAATGATTAAGTTGAAGACAAGGATTGCAAGTGTTTGAGTGTAAATATTGTCTGACAGTGATCAAATTAAAGTGTTTAAGGGAATGATGTCAGCTTTTGTGTTTCAGTGAACATGTATGAATTAAACTAATTATAGTTTCTCCTCCTTGCCCCTGCAAATTACTTAGGTCACAGTATTTTACGTGCATACTTTTAAATTCTTTGTAACCTCTGCAAGATAATTATCCACTCTTATTGCAAAACAACTCTTGAAGATATTCCTAAGCCTCTTAAATTAGCCTTGGATCAAGATGCAGGAAAACTGGCCAATATTACAGCTCCTGGTTATTACCCAATGAGCAACATGATTGTGTTTATCTGAGGTACCCACACCACTCGCTGTTGTTTAAATAGCCTTCTAATACTCAGGCATGAACTTCTGCTCCTGGCTGAACAGCCAAAATCAAATTCAAAGGATGAGCCAAACTACCAACACAATTTCTAAGTAACTGGATATGGACAGTAAATGTTTCCAGTCAACATCAGATAAATCCTGTGAACAAATTTGAAGCAAGTGCTCCTCAAAGCATCTAGACAGTTTGAAGATCAAGATCTGTAGGGTGATAGATATGTTGATCACAATTACTCATGCTACAAGTTCTTAGATTTCACCAATGCATGGGAGAAGTAAAGAGAGGGGACAGAAATATTTCAGTGGAAAAGGAGACCCCAACTGTTCTCTCAAAACTATTATTGCACAGCAAATTCCACACATATTGAAGAGTTTATCTTTGTCTCTGTTGAGCATTGCTTTATGATGTACATAAAAATGTAAAACCAGATGGAGCGTTCCTGGAATCATAGAATTCCTACAGTACAAATACATCACTTCTGCACCGTTCCCCCAAAGAGCATCCCACCTGGACCCACCCTATCCCCTTAACTCTGTATCTACTGGTGCTAATCCACCTACTCAACACAGACCTAGGTAGTACAGGGCAACTGAGCACAGCCAATCGACCTAACCTGGACTGTGGAAAGAAACTGCAGTGCCTAGTGAAACTCATTGCAGACGGGGGAGAACGTGCAACCAGACAGTCACCAAAGACAGGAATTGAATCCTGATCCTTGGCACTATGAGGCAGAAGTGTCATAGAGTTGTACAGCACAGAATTAGATCATTTGATCCAACAGGTCCATGCTGACCAGATATCCTAAAGTAATGTAGTCTTATTTGGCCCAGATTCTTCTAAATGCTTCTTATTCATCTACCCATCCAGATGACTTTCAAATGTTGTAATTATATCAGCCTCCACCACTTCCTCTGGCCACAGCTCATTCCAAACCAGCCTCTGCATGAAAACATTGCCCTTTACTTCCCTTTTGTGTCTTTTTCCTCTCATCTTAAACCTATGCCCACTAGTTTTGAACTCCCCTACCCTAGGAAAAAGACCTTGGCTATTCACCCTATTCATGCCCCTCATGATTTTATAAAACGCTGCTGTAAGATCACCCTTCAGCCTCTGATGTTCCAAGGAGAAAAATTCAGCCCCTTCCTGTAACACAAACCCTCCAAACCCGGCAACATCCTTGTAAATCTTTTCTTCACCCTTTCAAGTTTAACAACATCTTTCCTATAGCAGGGAGATCAGATTGAACGCATTATTCCAAAAGTGGTCTAACCGATATCCCGTACTGACGCAACATGACAAACCAAATTCTATTCTCAATGCCCTGACCAGTAAAGGCAGTGTACCAAATGCCTTCTTCACCATACAATAATTGTTCCCAAGCAAAAATCTGTGACATTGAGGAAAAAAGAACATATGGAAGAGAATATTATAAATTGATGATCAGTTATAGTGAGTTTTTACTGCTTGGATTGACAGCGTGCTGGCTGGGATTCAATCGTCATTTCAAGTTAGAAATCTTGTTTGAACAAGATGACAATATGAAGGTCATGGTCCCACTAGCAGTCAGCTGACAGCTAACCAAGCATTCGCACTGACACAAGACCTCAAAACACACATACACCAGTTTGAAATCCTGTAACCCCTACTGGAACACACTCCACTGTCTACAAACTGATGACAGCCCCACTTCTCAATGGAGCACCTTTTCGTTGACTGTAATCATTACCAGCTGCGACCTGATGATTAACCCGTTTAGTGATGTACCAGGTTGCAACCTTCAGTCGAAAGTCTGAATACCCCTCACTTGACAACAAACTGGATAAACTGTTGACATTTTGTCCGCAAGTAGAAAGTGAAGAATAGCTTAAATTGAACGGTTCTGAGAAAGGGTCACCGGACCCAAAATGTTCATGTGTTTTTCTTCACAGATACTGCCAGACCTGCTGAGCTTTTCCAGCAATGTTGTTTTTGTTCCTGATTTACAGCATCTGCAGTTCTTTTGGTTTTTAGTTTACTTCCAACTTTCCTAGTGGCCACAAACTAAAACAATAATGAATGTTGTTGATGAATCATTCCTATCAATTTCTATCATTTGTATCTAAATAAATAAGTAGTGTTGAATGACATCAAATTTGGATATTAAAAACGCACAGATTGTGCCTGGTGAAATAATTAAATCTTGGGAAAAAATGAGCTGTGGTTGCAGAGTTTTGTGAGAAAATGATAAGTACCTGAGTGCTTTTAAGGATTATAAACTCATTGTGTGCATCAAGTATACATTTTCAGATCAATTACGCATTTTGCACAGCACTGATATTAAGTTAATTGCAGTTAATGCTAAATTGTGACATTATCCAGAAACACAACATTAATTTTTGCGTGTATGCTGATGACACCCAGTTTAGCACCACCCCTTCAGCCCACCAATGTCTCTAAGTTCTCAGACTGTGTGACATCCAGTACCGGATGAATAGAGGTTTCTTCCACTAAAATGTTTGGAAAGAACTAAAGCCAGTCACAAAATTTATTTCATTGCCAACAACTTCATCTTTTTCCTTTGGAACTGTATGAGATTAATCCAGACTTCATAACATTGTGTTTTATTTAACTTTGAGATGAGCCTGTCTCCATGTATCAGCACCATAACTAAAACTGCCTATTTATAAATCTATAACATCATCTACCTACACACCTCACCCCCAGTGACCTCCATCTCAGATCGTCCACTACTGAGGCCTTATCAATGCTTTTGTTATTGCAAACATAAATGCATTTTGGTTGGTCTCCTATATTCCATGCTTAGTAAACCTTAGCTCATCAAAACTGTGCTGTTCTTATCCTAACTCTCGTTAATTCTGTTCACTCATCACACTATGTTGATTGATATCTGTTGGCTCTCAGTTAAGCAAACTTCTCTAAAATTCTCATGCTTATTTTCAAAACACTCCAGGGTCTCACATCTATCTTCGAAATGTCTTGCAGTCCCACAATGCTGTCAGACATGCAAACTTAGCTAATTCTAGCCTCTTTACATGCCTTGTTTTAATTGCTGGAATATTGGTGGATATGCCTTCAGCATGAGTCTTCTTAGACAGCCCTCAAGGTTTAGGATGACTTGCTTCCACTCCAGTTCATGTGATTAGCTGATATGTCAAGTGTGTGAAGTGAGAAATATGCCAGATGTGAACCAGTTTGTGCTAAGAGGGTCAGGTACACAAGTTGTTTGTATACTTTCCCCAATGCCTTGACTTCAGCACTATCTGATGAAGTTTCTCAATGTGTCCAGTAAGTCCCAGAATGACCTTCTCTATTTTGTTTGATCACAGGCAAGAAATTCTTCTGAGTCAGTGGGAATGTTTGACCTCAACAAGGATGTTTTTCCTTTGCCTCCCTGAGAGCCTCCTGGTACAATTAGGTTCCAAGTAGAGCAGTTGATTTGGAAAGTTTTTTTTTAATCAGACATACAAATGACAGATCTACTCAGTTGGACAGATTTTGTGTAATTACTAACTCAATACTGGATATGTTGACTTGGGAAATGATGCAGCTGTTGGACCACCTTTCCTGCCATCAAATCTAGAGATTCTTGAAATGGTACCGCTGGTGGTACGTCTCCAATACTTTGATTTATCTGCTGTAAGTTGTCCAAATGTCCAAAGTCATTAGGAGTGAAGGGAGCACTGTAGCCCAATAAACAATAATCTTAGTTTCAGGGTCGAGAGGCCAGTTTTCAAATACGGTTTTCCTAGGTCGGATAAAGGCTGAATTGGTATGTTGGAGATGATCATGAATTTAATCATTTTTGCATTCATTGAGGGCATGCTCCTAATAAATGGAAAATGGAGCACATATTGCATTGATCTGAATAAAGTACTGTGCTGTGAGAAGTGGTTGAAGAAGACCTTCGTTTTCTGGATATAAGGCTTATTTTCTATATGCTTTGAAGAAAGAATTGATAATGATCTGCAGCAGAGTATCTGAGTGCACGTATAAGTTACATCTGTATACTGAAGCTCAATGACTGGAGTTTGAGAAAGAGTGCTATCAACGAGCCACAGTTAACATGACTAATTCTTTTATCTTCCATTCCATTAAAGCATACCAGCCTCCAGAGAGCAGTCAGTACTAACCAAAATGTTCTTACTTCCCATAACCTTTCTCTTTGTAGCCTGTTTCAATGACACTTCTGTTATCTCTTCCTCTGAAAGCAGTTTATGTTGAAAGTTTTGAAGTGAATACTCATGCGATTCATCTTTGTGTTACTAATGAAAGTGAAATCTGTGAAAATCAATTCATTTCATGGACTATTTTGCACCCTTCTCTGCATTGCTGACTCAGACATCAACTGTAACAGACAAGGGCAGGAACAATGTGTTTCTGCTATCTCCATAACTAAGCCAGCTCAAAATGTGCGTGAGAGGGGGTTTTATTGTGTATTTGGATAGCACCTGGCTCTAAAATTTTCCATAGAGACCATAGTAGAGGTCATAAATGGCTGTGTTAAGGGGTTGCCAACCCTTCAGGAATTGAAGGTCAATTTTGAGGACACTCCTTTTTGGAACTTGGAGGAAGAGTTACAGCAGCTTTGAAGAAAATGTACTAATTCAATTTCTTTGTACTTTGTTCATTCATTACGAAAATAGATAGGGAAATTGTGCTATTTAATTAAGTGTCCAGATTATTTTGGATATTCATTTAAAAGTCTAACATTAGCATTTTAAGTACATAAACACCTTTTGTAAAGATGATCCTCTTCAGTTCCAGGTGCAGGTATGTCCATCCATTTACTCTATCCCTATACAACAACATCACTATGTTAAAACCAAGGCATGTCACACTATCACATTGTTCTGATAAAAGAAATATTATGCTAAATTTTATCAAAAGCTGGCTAAAGTTCAATTTTGTTTCATGGAGAGTTTCTCTCCCTGGGCACCACTCAATTCTCCAGTGCTCACCTCATTATACATACACCATGTCTCTATGGCACCACTCACGCTATCATGCCTTTACTAGCAGCAGATGTACTTACCACTGCTGAGCCCTTTCAGGATTTCCACCCCAGGAGTCATTTCTAAAGCCCAGGCCAATCACTGCCAGCCATGAGTAACCCTTCACAGTACAAATTGTGGAAAGGAAAGAAAATTAACATCTTCTGAGTGCCCATAGATGGCACTTCATTGGAAATTAAAGATCAGATTTGTAAATGTGACGCTACTTTAAATCATCACCTTTCAATCGACAGTCATTGTAACAGTAGTTACAAAAATCTAGCTACACAGGTTTCCCATCCTGACTGCCAAACCACGTTGAACCCCCGTCAGAGGGAGTATTACTCTTTCCCTAATGGCCAGTGTAGTATGACACCTTGTCATTGTTCAATGTGGGAGCAAAATGCCTTCAAAAGTTGAAAGTTTTCAAAGTTACAAATGTTAACTTTTACTGCACAACAGAAAAAGCAAGAAAAAGAAAATAAAATTCACTGCATTCACTCCTCGGAAAAACAGGGGCTGCTTGTTGTTTCAGCAACAACAAAAATTACTGTCGACGAGTGATCACTTTACCTAGTGATCTGACTGAGTGTCCATTAAGTCCTATCTGGCTTGTTGTGCCTGATGCTGCAAAGTTCTTTCATGCTGAAGGTAATGTTCCTCTTCTAAATGTTCTCATCTCCCTCCTTGGAAAACTGCTGCCATTCACCCAGCTTTTCAACATTCGTCAGATTCCCCTTTTTGCCTGTTGCGCTTGAGCAGAGCACAGGATGCAAGGATAATGCTGCGTACACTCTCTGGACTGTAGTACAAGGCTCACCATCAGACCAATCCAAGCACTGGAACGTCATCTTTAGCAAGCCTATCATCTGCTTCATGATTGCCTTTTTGAAAGGATGTGCTTCATTGCATCTGAGCCCAGCCTCAATCAGAGGGTTGTGTAATGGAGTCAACAGCCATGGTTGCAGATGGTGGTGCTTGTCTTCCAGTAAGCATTCGTTGTAAGGGATCCAGTGCTTGGAAATAAAGCAGGAGTTTTCAAGGAGGTAGGCATCATGGCAACTCCCAGGTGTGCCTGGTACAAATTTCTAAGACGTGGTACCAGTACTCACAGATGGCTGATGATGGAATAGAATCCTTTTCTCCAGAATGAAGTCTGCCACATTATGATATGCGCTTTCAACACAACATGAATACAGTCTGCAGTGCCTTGTCTCTGAGGGAATCCAGCAATGTTGACAAAGCCTACTGCCCAGGTTGCAGAACTGACCTTGTCACAGAGAAACAAGATGAAGTGGTGTGATCTGTCACAAATTGCATTGGTAAAACCCTTGGTACATTTGTGGTTTGAGGATTAAGAGATCCCACATGGGTCCTCAGTGGATCGTTGAAAGCAGCCAGTTGCATATAAATTTAGCACAGCTGTCATCTTGACAGCCATTGGTATAGGATAGCTCCATCTTTTCACGTTCCACGCCAGTAGATGACACAGCTCTGTGATGATATCCTGGGACATCCTTAGTATGTGGGAGCATTGTATCTCGCTCACCTAGGTATCAAGGATAATAAATACTGGGCTTCCTACAGTTAAGGAGACCTTCACTATGACTTCTTCATGTGGAGGTTGTTCAGCTGCTGGAGGTCACTACTGGTCCTTGGCTTGTTGGTGTATTTGTCCCTTCTCCATGCCTTCTTGCATTGCAGCCACAGTAACGATAACCCCTGTTATGGCTGGATCTATTGATCATCGGTTCCAATGAACCGATGTGGAGATTATCAGAAACAGAACAAGTCCTTAGTACTAGGTTCAGTCAACATTCACGTCACACACAAATGTCAGTTTAGCATAGGCCTCAATGTATTAGGACACAGAGGACTCCATTTGAGGAGAACCATGGGTTACCTTTGACATAGTGGACTTTATTCTAATGTATGGATTGTCTTTGTGAATTGTGGTATGACACTTTAAAGGTCACTTGTGATTAATTTACCTTCACAGAGCTGACTATGATCAATTTGTAATTATCAATAACATGCTTGGCCCCTGATAACCCACCTTGACCTCCGATGAATAGACTCCCAGGACAGATCATAGTTCTCCCTCTGAATGACTTGGAAGTACAGCTTAATGACTGATGAATGACCCTGATTGATCTCTGTGCAGCTCCAACTGACTAACTGCTAATGCCCTGTCTAGATGCACTAGACCTGCAGGATTGCCATAGCCCTCTCCTGAACTATAATGAAACTAAACACCTGACCCTAAATACCCTAAGCTTCTGGCTGACCATATCAAAGCCCCTGAGCGAAACTGGATGCTGCCGAGTCTGTGCCAGGACCCCCTGAGTGATGACAATCCCCTTTGACTTCACTGAGGACTACTTTGTTTTGAGTTTGAGACATGGCCATTTAGTTGAAACACATTTGATGTGTTTGCTATGTAAGCTACTGTACGTTGATGTAGCACAGTGCTGTACAACATGTTCACTCTCTTGACTGATCACTGCTGACAACTATGACAGGCTGCCTGGCTTTACTTCTGGCAAGGTAAGACAGAAGTACTCTGAACCTGTAAGTTCTGAATAAGGCAGCAAAGTTCAAGAAAATAAGGCAAGACAAGACTGATGCTGCGATCTTCCAAGTAGCAGCAAAAATGAGTGAGCACTAAGAAAGCAATTGAAGAACTCTGAGATGCACCCTACTGTGAAGCATGAGATGGGTATCTAACCCTATGTGCAAAGTGGCCTATCAGCAATTTACAATGAAAGGTGTCAATGCACTCCAAAATGCAGCATTGAACTGGATAACTCTGTTCTGAGTGAGTTGAACATATGCCAGGACGATATAGTAAGGCTGGTGTGTCTGATGCAAACTGCCATAGACGAAGGATATAGGCAGTCGTTATCCTCAGATGTTGGGCAACTCTGGCAAAGATGAAGGCCTGGAGAAGCACGCGGCAATCAGGATTTGTCAGGTACCTACTCTGACTTTAATGTTGGGAATTGTGATTTTCTAGTTTCTCTTAGCTACTTGGGAGAATAACAAGCTGCATATAAATGAGGAGAGAATAGATAATAATGAGATGTTAATATGTGCAAATAGACCTTTTACTCCACACTCATTTCACTGTTCAAATCTTGGTGAAAGATCAGACTCTTTCACAAAGTTGAGAATCCCATTTTTCTAATCTCATCACAGCTTCCTAACTGATGGGCCCACATTATTTAGGGGCTAGGGAAAATTTGCCCATTAGCTTTGTTTCTCTCCACAAATGTTGGTTGACTTGCTCAACTTTTCTTGAATTTTTAAAATTTCACACTATCACATGTTCTTCCTACATGCTATTAGTGGAATTCAGACAACTGATTCTGCCCAAAGCATAGCATCCCTTGAGAAAAGGTTCTGTGGACTTACTATATCTGAAGGTAGATCAAAAAAAGACGTGCTTTCTATATGCTTCGTTAAAATAATAAAACATTTGGGAAAATCCGAGCTGACTGTCTTTCTTTGAAAAAAATAGATGTTATTGAAACGGGTACATTTTCTCACAGATCTAAATTCTAGTATTTACTGTTCTTTTTGTCCAAATGTTTTCATTTCATGCGCATCTTTACTTTTTATATTGTGACAAGATAGTAAATTGATTCCACATGAAAACCTGAAGAGGACTTGTTCCTGTGATTATTCTCTGTGTCTCATAATGAGTTCCAAAAGCAAGTTCTCTGCCTTTCCATGCCCCCCGCCACAGGCAGCCAAGGGAAATTGTCATCACTGTGAGTAACAAAACCAAACGAGTAGAGATGAAAAAGGAACTGCTTTGTTTGAGAAAGAGGAAGGACAAAATGAATGACAGAATACATCCAGAAAGAAATCAAGACACTAAGGAAGAAATCCTAGGAATAGGAACTTATTCAAATGAAGAACTGAAAAAAATCTTAAATAAAGCATGCCAACTGCTGCAAATAAAAAAACAATTACAATGTAAAACAATGTCTACAAGAGAATGTAAAAGAGGGGAGCCTTTCTGTAAACAGTTCTGGTTTCTATATGGTAAAGAAGATGGAGGCACTGGAGAAGATGCAAAGTAGATACACTAGACTCAGAAATTGTGTCAGTGAGGACAGATAGAACAATCTAGGTTTCTTTCTTTACAAAAGAGAAAGCTGAGGGTAATCTTATTGAGGATTTCATGATTAAGAAAGGGTGGATATACAGGAGATGTTTCTGCTTGTGAGAGGGACCAGGAATTGAGACAATGAAACACAAGATAGTCACAAATAAATCCATTTTATGCCTGATTGCATAATCCTCAGTTCCCAGCGACGTCAAAGATAATTAATCCTAATACTGAAAATATTTACCGAAGGAGCACTCGTAACCCTCTTGGATAAGGAATTCCAACTTGAGTGAAGAAATGTGTTCTCTTCTCCATCCTAAACCTGTTAGTTTGAGATTATGCCCCATGGTTCGAAACTCACTCACCAGTGGAGCAGCCTATTAGTAACTACCCAGTCTCACACTCTCAAAACTTTTTTTACAATTGAGCACTTTTTGCATTATTCCAAACTGGAGATAATATTGACCTAATCTATTCAAGCTGACTTCATAGGACATAGAAACATAGAAGATAGAATCAGGACGAGGCCATTCGGCCTTTCAAGCCTGCTCCGCTCTTCTTCACGATCATGGCTGACCGTCCAACTCAGTAGCCTAATCCAGCTTTCTCCCCTAAACCTTTGATTTCATTCTCCCCAAGTGCTATGTCTAGTCGCCCCTTGGATACATTCAATGTTTTGGCGTCAACCACTTCCTGTGGTTATGAATACCTCAGGCTCACCACTCGTTGGCTGAAGAAATGTCTCCTCATCTCTGTCCTAAATCATCTACACCAAATCTCATACTGTGATCCTTGTTCTGACACACCCCCTATCGGGAACATTCTCCCTGGATCTACCCTGCCCAGTCCTGTTAGAATTTTATAAGTCTGTGAGATCCCCTGTCATTCGTCTGAACTCCAGCAAAAGCAATCCCAACCTAGTCAATCTCTCCTCATAAGTCAGACCCACCATCCCCAGAATCAGCTTGGTAAACTTTTGTTGCACTCCCTCGAGAGCAAGAGCATCCTTCCTCAGAAAAGGAAACCAAAACTGCACACAATATTCTAGATGTGGCCTCACCAAGGCCCTGTATAACTGCAACAACACACCCCTGCTCCTGTATGAAAACCTCTCGCAGTGAAGGCCAACATAGCATTTACCTTCTTTACTGCTTGCTGCACCTACACGCTTACCTTCAGCGACTGGTACATAAGGGCGCCCAGGTCCCGCTGCATACTCCCCTCTCCCAATTTGCAGCCATTCAGGTAGTAATTTGCCTTCTTGTTTTTGCTTCCAAAGTGAATAACCTCACATTCATCCAAACTATACTGCATCTGCCATTGATTTGCCCACTCACCCAATCTGTCAAGACCATGCTGAAGGATCTCTGCATCCTCATCACAGTTCACCCTCCCACCCAACTTACTATTGTCTGCAAACTTGGATATAGTACATTTTGTTCCCTAATCGAAATCATTGATATGTATTGTGAATAGCTGGGATCCCAGCACCAGTCCCTGTGGCACCCCACTAGTTACTGCCTGCCAATTTGAAAAAGACCCATTAATTCCTACAGTTTGTTTCCTCTCTGCCAACTAGCTTTATGTCCATCTCAATACATTCCCCCAATCCCATGCAGTTTCATCTTGCACGTGGGACTTTGTCAAATGCTTTCTGAAAGTCCAAATATACTACATTTCCTGGCTCCCCCTTTTCGACTCTACTAGTTACATTTTCATAGAATTCCAACAGATTTTTCAAGCATGATTTCCCCTTCATTAATCCATGCTGGCTCTGTCTGATCCTGCCACTGCTTTCTAAATGCTCTGCTATAAAATTCTTGACAATGGATTCGAGAATTTTTCCCACTACCAGTGTTAGGCTTATCGGTCTATAACTCCCTGTTTTCTCGCTATCTCCCTTTCTGAATACTGGAGTGACATTAGCTACCCTCCAATCTGCAGGGACTGTTCCAGAGTCTATAGAATCCTGGAAGATGACCACCAATGCTTCCACTATTTCTAGAGCTATGTCCTCTTGTTGAAGGAATCAATATGATGAACCTTTGTTGCATCTTCTTTAAGGCAAATATATCCATCCTTACGTACAGAGTTCAGATGCCAGGGAGTAGTTACCCCTGCCCTTTTTTGGGTCACCCTAGGCCCCGTTATGCAACCTAGGTTCAGGGTTATGAGGCAAGGAAAAGGGCCGAATGAAAAAAATTTTGGTGATGGTGGAAAAGCTAAAACACAAAGGACAATGCTTGCAGGTGAGGAATCTTTTAGGGAAAAAATACTTGTGTTTCCTTTAATTATATATATATATGGAAGACAATGAGAAGCTATCTGTTGTATTCTTTTCTGCTAGTCATATTGCTCATTGAAATTAATAGGAGGCTCCTATAAATATCTGAAGAAGTAAGCACATGGATGGCAAAGCATGGAGAATGAACAGAGAATTGGCTTTGGGCAAATCACCGTTACAGATACAAATATCAAAACGGTATCCAATGCTCAGCAGGTAAGATCTTATCAAAGTTCTGTACAGTTGCTGGGATTTCCTTGTACTGGTACTCAAACCACTTTGCAATAACTGCCATAAAATAGAATATAACATTGATGGGATGAGATGAAGAATGTGGGAAGAGACTCATTTGGAACATATAAATGCCAATTTGAACCTCTGGATTCAAATGGATTGTCTTGTGCTGTAAATATTTTTGTTTCTTGTATACTTGAAGAAATAGAGTCGTAGAGATATACAGCACGGAAACAGACCTTCAGTCCAACTCGTCCATGCCAACCAGATATTCTATATAAATCTAGTCCCATTTTCCAGTATTTGGCCCATATCCCTCTAAACCCTGCTATTCATATACCCATACATATGCCTTTTAAATGTTGTAATCATACCAGCTGCCACCACTCCCTCTGACAGCTCATTCCATACACACACCACCCTCTGTGTGAAAATGTTGCCCCTTAGGTTCCTTTTATATCTTTTCCTCTCTCACCTTAAACTGATGCCCTCTAGTTTTGTATTCCCCACCCTGGGGAAAATACCTGGTCTATTTACCTTATCCATGCCTCTCATGATTTACAAACCTCCATCAGATTACCCCATAGCCTCCAAAACTCCAGGGAAAATTGTCCTGGTCTATTCAACCTGCTCCTATAGCTCAAACCCTCCAATCCCAGCAACATCCTTGTAAGTCTTTTCTGGACCCTTTCAGGTTTCACAACATCCTTCCTATAGGAAGGTGAACAGAATTGCATGCAATACTCTAAAAGTGGCTAAACCAATGTCCTGTACAACTACAACATGACCTCCCACTCCTATACTCAATGCACTGACCAATAAAGGCAAGCAAACCAAACGCCTTCTTCACTAATGTTTGAGCTCATGAATAAAAGGGACAATAGACATAGACATAAAGTTGGCTGCATTGTTCGTGTTTAATTTTTTTTGGTCTTGGGAAGGGTTTTAGTGTGATTAAAAGAAAAACAAGTCCTTTTCCTGAAGGACCCTTCACCTGTAAGCAGCCATTGTGCCTGAAGATTTTAGCTCTTCCACCATCATCACCAAAAAGGTTGGGATCTACACTTACATTGATCTATTAATGATCTGGACCTTGGTGAACAGGACACAGTTTCAGACTTTTTTGGTGATCAGAAACTGGGAGGCACCATAAACTGTAAGGAGGACAATGTTGAACTTCAAAAAGACACGGACAAGTTGGTGGAGTGGACAGATAGGGGCTGATGAAATTCACTATGGAGAAGTGTGGAGTGATATGTTTTGGTAGGAAGAGAAGCAGAGGCTATATAAAATATAGGATACAACTCTAAAGAAGGCACAACAGCAGAAAGACCTGGATGTTTATGTGCAAAAGAGATTATAAAGATGCAGGGCAGGTATAGAGAGCCTACAGTATCCTGGGCTTTATTAATAGGGATTTAAAAATACTGGAGCAAGCAGATAACAAAACAATAATTTGAACTAAGCTTCAGATTCCATCCAGTTATAAGCACCAGATTTTGGGAAGGATGTGAAGGAATTGAAGAGAGTGCAGAAGTGGTTAATGAAAATGGTTCCAGGAATGAGGAGTTTCTGTCTTGAAGACAGATTGGAGAAATTGGGATTGTTTTCATGGAAAATGGAAGGCTGAATGACTTAAAATCATGAGAGGTCTGGACAGAGTGAAGTATGGAAAAATGATTCCCATTCATAAAGGTTGAAAATAAGAGGGCAAAGTAGTTAGTAAAAGATGCAAAGATGATATGAGGAAAACATTTTCACAACGCGTTACATTTTGGAATGTGCAGCCTGAGAATATGGTAGAAGAAGATTCAGTCAAGGTATTCAGAATATTCAGAAGGGAATTAGATGGTTATTTGTAAAGGATCTATGGGCACGTTTACTGGGAGAAGGCAGGAGAATGGCACTAAGTGAGATGCTCATTTGGAGATCAAACACGATGAGTAGAATGGCCTTTCTCTACCCTGTAGTAATTTTGTTTAAATCCTGTGATATTATGTTACATTTTCATTTTTACCCATCTCCAATAGCTTAATAGATAAGAGTGATCACTAGTGTGTACCTGAACTGTACTGCCCAGAAAGGTTTCAGGTTCAACTCCATGGTCTATTCTAAGCTTGCTGGTGACTTATGGTAAATATGGTGGAGATAGTAAGATTGATGTATTTGCCCTGGTGCTAAAGAAGGGAAAATAAACTAGTGACCTCTACTGGAAAGAATACTCATATGAAGTGACATGATTGAACTTAACTGCTATATAGCCTGCTGCTCACTGTCTATGCTAACAAATAGTCACTAGGATGAAGCCATGAAGAATACAAAGAAAGCATGAAAGGGAAAAGGGCTAGAGAAAGGTTTGGAAGAAAATAAATTAGTGCTGTTCAATTCTTCTTACCTCTTTGTACCACATTCGTAGGTTTCATTTCTTCTAGAGGACCCATTTGAGGTGATGCTCGGTTCACATCATTGAGCTGAAGGATACTAACACTGGAGAATGGAACAATGCCAGTACAAACCTTGCCAGTCTTTCTCCTACACAGTTGGATTGAGAATGAGATCCCAAGTACTGTATCCTAAGCACATGCTGCAGGATCCATTGGTGCACACAAGTGATATTTTTTCTAATTCTTTAACAGGTTATCCTTGAGTCACTATAATCAAAATGTTTAGTTTGCTGCTATGGACCTACGTAGATCTTATCTCAAGTTATCTGCTCATACCCAAGGCTTGAACCAAGTGGTTTGTTTCTGTGTTGTAAAATTCTATACTGACTAATTTGAATATTAAAAGAGCCCACAACAAGAACGACAGTGAGTTTTCTCATTGCCCTTGTATATAAATGTAAGAGTCTGAAAGTGTTAATACTAAAAGTGCCTTAAACTTATAGTCATGTAGATTTGGTGGGAAATCAGCTTAGGATCCTGAATGAGTAAAACCTGCCATCCTAGTCTTCATTGTCTCAAATAATTTCTTTCATATCATTCAGTTGCCAACATACACTTCTTGCATCTTATTTTAGAAAAAAGATATTTTGTTATGCGACTACCCACTTGTTTTCTTTTGCTACATCAGCCCAGCGGGCTCAACAATCCCGACTCTAAAAGATGTTCATGGTGAGCAACAGTATATAAAGCTTCATACAACATTAGTGGTGAGTGGCATAGATTACTCATACAACATCGTGAGCAATAGTAAAGGTTCAATTTTGCTGCCTCATACCACATACTGCAGTTTTGGAGATTGCTTCAGATGTAAATTTCAGCAGGGAGAGCTGAACATTCAAAATTCCTTAGAAGAAAGTTTGCGGCATGTTTCAACAAGGCAGAATCTATAGTCAGTTGTTTCAGATCTGGTAAATGACAGCAAGAACATGCTGGGAACTTCTTAGATCTAGAGTGTTAGTCACTCCAAGGCAGGTACGGATTGTGTCAGGGTCCAGTGATCTGTAGGAACAGCTCCAAGTTGGGTTCGAGTCAGAGGGCAAACAGAATTGGATGCTCCATGAGTTTAGTTAAAATTAAGTGGACAAGCAAATACTTCAAAAACAGAACTCAGAATTACTGGCTGGGGAAGCAAGAAGGAAGAAAAAATACCTACAGTTATACCAAGTAATACAACTATAATGAGCAGGCACCATGAGACATGGCTACAGTGAGTGAAAAATTGAGGGCTACAGTAGCAATCAAACCAAGGTCCTAAATCCAAGAGTGTGGGAAGCCAGAATGGAACCAATATTTTTAGTGGAATATTCAAGGCCTAAATGGACAAGGACCAGGAGAAGAAAAAAGTTAAGAAACTTTATTAAGGCTGCAGAAAACATGAGAATGTTCCATTTTACTCCAGTAGTAGCACTGAGCACCAGCACTACTATCACAGCAAAATTATCAGTTTCCTAAGCCAGTACGTTAAATAAACACATTGCAAAGACAAGCATCAAAAGGAATATTGCCAGGAATTTTAATTCCAGAGATGAGGATACCCTTCCTTTCATTGTATGTTCCACCATTTAGAATGATAAGGGCAGCAGATATATGGGAATACTGTCCCTGCAATTTTCCAGGCTGAGATGACAGATTTTTAACCAATGAGGAAATCAAGGCTTATAGGGCAAAGGCAGGAAAATGGAGTTAAGGACCATGAAATCAATCATGGTCTCATTGAACGGTAGAACAGACTCAATGGCCTGACTAGCCTACCTCTGTTCTAATGTCTCATTAAACCACTCAGCATTGCTGTTCCTTCACCCTCGCTGAATCAAAATTCTGGAACTCCTTCCTTAACAGCATTGTGGGTCTACCTTCACTAAATGGACTGCTGTAGCTCTTTACCACCTTCTCAAGGGCAACTACAGATGACCAATAAATGCTGGTCCATCCAGCAAAGTCCATGTTGCCTGAGCGAATTTAAAAAATGTGCTAAACAGAACACAGACTTGCACATTTTAGGGAAAACAATTCTTAAGATGCAGAATAGTTTCTAAATTTGATAGTAAATTAGAAGGCAAACAATTTAATTAACTTCTGCCTACAATTGGAATTATAGCTGATGATGTTATAGCTTGCCAAAACGTAAAAGAAGCAGCGGGTAGTTTTTTTTAAGAAATCCTGGAATCCTTTTGACAGTCACTTTAACTACAGAATAAAATAAACAAGGTTTAGTAGGAGAATTCAGCATCTAGGGAAATCTACAGGTAATTTCATTAATGCTCTGCAGACGAGTGAAGAAATGTGACAATAATTATTGAAAGTCAGAGTTCATAATAGACAAAATTGTTGTTGGAATTGCTGATGTGTCTTTAAAGAAAACCTATAGTTGGGGAAAGTAGTGAAGTTTGAAAGCAGCATAGATCAATCCTCAGAGGAGAAGATCAACCTTATCACAGGAGAGTATCAGAATCCATTCAGTGCTGAAGGTACAAAACCATAAATGAACATGTGATAAACTACTAAGTAAGACATACACCAGATACTCAAGGTCCTTGTCAGCAAAAACACCTCACAGTGCTCAACAGGAGTGAGGGCATCCAACAGAGCGCAGGAGTGAGAAGTGCCTGAGGAGGATTCTAGGAGAAGTTGGCTTGCTCACCACAACTGAGAAGGAGTTTGCAGAGGATCCCATGTAGAAGAATGATGAAGCCCTAAACATTACATTATTGCTGTGTTTTTCTCCCTTCATTCCTTCTCGGCCTATCTGGCTCAGACCAAGTGTGTCGTACCTGTTCTTATCAAGGTAGACCGGGAAGAGGATAGAGTGACCGCATCAGGAGTGGGAGGAAGATGTCGGGTTGGCTGTGAACCCCCGCTATCGGTGGATCTCAATGCTGGCTTCGGCCTAACGCTGATACAGGGAAGCAGCCAACCTTCAACCATGGCCACTCCGAGCGCTCGTGCCCCAGGACAGGGGGTCCGGAACACGGTGCGTGTGACCATGAAGAAGGTGGATGAGGGTGCACCGGTGGATCGCACCTTCTTCGTGAAGAGGGTCCTCCTGGACTGCTGTGGTTTCATCGCTGCGGACATCTACTGCCTGCAGGACTTCCCCGGGGGTGGCTTCTTCGATGTGATCTTCAGGAGTGCCAAACTCTGTGAACGTCTCCTGAAGGTATTCGAGGAGAAAGGAGGTCAGGGTCCCCTTTCTGTCCTGACCGCCGTCCCGTTGTTTGTGCTGCCTCTTCAGAGGAGTCGATTGGTCACTGTGCACATGTACAATCCACATGTGCCAGCAGCCGATGTCCTGACCTTCCTCGGAAGGTATGTGAAGGTTGAAGAGGACCTAACTGACGTCATGGACCCCTTCGGGATTTGGACCAGCAAGAGGCAGGTCAGGGTGACCCTGAGGACAGGCGCGGATGGCAAAATCCTCCACCTGCCGTCCACCTTTGCAATCGGCGGGAGCAGGGGCTACCTGACCTACACAGGGCAGCCCAAAGTCTGCCACATCTGTGGAAGGTCAGGGCACGTGGTGGCGGACTGCAAGGTGACCGTGTGCAGGAATTGCAAGGAGGAGGGGCACCTCGCAAAGGATTGCCCCAAAGAGAAGAACTGCAACCTTTGCGGGGAAATGGGCCACCTTTATAGGGCGTGCCTACGGCAGGGGACTACCTACGCCCAGGTTGCGAGCAGGGGCAACGTGGGGCAAACCCCCCCCGGGCGAGAGGAAGACGCCATCCTCCTGCAAGGATACGGACCACCCTCGCGTGCAGGAGAGCCAAGCCCTGCAGGATGGACCCGAGGCCTGCGGAACAGCCCTGCAGACTCCTCTCCCCCCGAGAACCTGGAGTCGATGGAGGAGGAGGCGGCAGGCAACCCAGGGGAGTGGACGACGGTCCGGAAGGCGAAGAGAAAGGCATGCCGGAGGGCCCCCGCACCGCAACCACCAAGCGGGAAGAGGCAGCTACAGGGGGGCTACAAGAGCTTCTCCGACGAAGGGGAGTCAGAGGAAGGCCACCCGAAGCAAAGAGTGAAAATCGCCGGGGGGAAGGAGAACAGTACACCCCTGCCTGCTGACGGTGGATGTCTGGGGGCTACTGCCAACACCCTGGCAGGCCCCTCCGCACCAGAGCCCCAGGCGACCAGGAGTAGTGGAGCTTCAGGTGGGGAACAAGGAACAGCGTGCCCTCAGCCTGACCCAGAGCCGGATACTCCTGCCCTCATCCCTGCCCCGGCGATGCCGGACAGAGACAGTGACCCAGAAGGCAGCACGGATGCCTTCCTCAGCCCGGAGAGTGTCCAGCAGTTTGCCTGTGCGACAGGGATGCAGGGACTGCCCGGGGGGGCTGGACCTTGGACTCGGGGAGGGTACCGCGGTTACCACTCTCAATGGGGGTACGAATTGCGAGTGTTAACGTGCAGAGTGGTAAGTCTACCGCGCGATGTGTGTCTACGTTGGCCTACCTGACCAACATCAAGGCGGACCTCCTGTTCCTGCAGGAGTGTGGGATACCTCACCTCAGCAGGTACGGGAAATGGTCCGGCGCCTGGACCCGTGGGCCTTCGATTTGGTCGGGGGGTAACGACTGTCGCTCCTCGGGCCTGGCTATTCTGCTGCGGGGAAGCAACTTCACCATCTCCCAAGTTCAAGAGGTGGTGGGGGGGCGCCTCCTGCTGGCGGATGTCACTTATAAGAACGCTCCTCTGAGACTGATAAACGTGAATGCCTCAGCGGTACAGAGCGAGCGGTTGGCCGTCCTGCAGCGGCTTCTGCCCCTGCTGGCTACGTCCAGGTCGATCATCCTGGCCGGGGACTTCAACTGCATCATAGATGCAGATGGAAGATCCGGTGTGGGGATAGCGGGTGGGGGGAGCAAACTTGACATCACGTCCAGATTCCTGAAGGACACGGTGAAGGACGCCAAACTGCTCGACGTCTTCAGCACCCCTGCAGACGGAGCGCAGCAAAGATACACCTGGTCGCGGCCAGGCGGGTCTGTCCGCTCAAGGATAGACTTCCTGTTTGTGTCCGGAGCGTTCTCGGTCAGGTCCACCAGCGTCGAGCCGGTGTTCTTCTCTGACCACCGCCTCCTGCTGGCTGACTATCACTTACAGGACGACCAGCAGGCAGGCAAGGGAACGTGGAAGCTCAACACGACCCTGTTGACCCCAGAGAATATCGAGGAGCTCAAGAGGGAGTACGCTGGTTGGAGGACCATGAAACCCCTCTTTGAGTCTCCGGGCGACGGGTGGGAGACGGTCAAAGAGAACATCAAGGGGTTCTTTGTCCTCAAGGGTGTTCGGAAGGCGAGAGGGAGGCGGGCAAAGCTGTCGCGACTCCAGAAAAGGATGCAGAACCTGCTCCTTCTGCAGTCGATGGGGGTCGATGTCACGGAGGACCTCCGGGAGGTGAGGGGCCAGCAAGCCTCGCTCTTCACCGCGGAGGCCTCCAGGATAATCTTCCGGTCCAGGGTCCGCTCCGTAGAGCAGGACGAGACGTGCTCACGTTTCTTCTTTCAGAAGGTGCACAAAGAGAGATCTGTGCTCAGCCAGGTGAAAGAAGACGATGGCTCAGTTACGTTGTCTCGGTCCGACATTTTGAGGATCAGCAGGTCCTTCTATGCCGGACTGTACGACACCAAGCCTACGGACAGCACAGCCTCCGAGTCGTTCCTGTCGTCTATCACGGAGGTCTTAGACGACGGCACGCGGGAGTGGCTGGACCGGCCGGTATCCCTGGACGAGCTGACCAGAGCCCTCAAGTCCTTTGAGAGGAAAAAGACTCCCGGAAGCGATGGCTTACGGGTCGAGCTGTATTCTGCTCTGTGGGACTTGGTCGGCCAGGACCTGCTGGAAGTGTACGACAGTGCGCTTCGGGCAGGGGAAATGTGCAAGTCCCATGAGGAAGGGCATCATCACCCTCATTTACAAGAAGAAGGGGGAGAGGGAAGAAATTAAGAATTGGTGACCGATTTCTTTGTTGAATTTAGATTACAAAATCCTGGCCAAGGTCATAGTCAACCGGGTCAGGTCTGTCTTGGAGTCGGTAATTCACCCTGACCAAACCTGTGCTGTGCCGGGCAGGAGGATCGCTGAGAGCCTCGCGCTCGTCAGGGATACGATCGCCTACGTGCAGGACAGGAGGGTGGATGCCTGCCTCGTCAGCCTGGACCAGGAGAAGGCCTTTGACAGGGTCTCTCATGCTTACATGAGGGACGTTCTCTCCAAATTGGGGTTTGGGGAAGGGATCTGCAATTGGATCCGACTGCTCTACACCAACATCGTTAGTGCAGTCTCGATCAATGGGTGGGAATCGGACAGTTTCCCGATCAGGTCTGGAGTCAGGCAGGGCTGCCCACTCTCTCCTGCCTTGTTTGTGTGTTGTATGGAGCCCTTCGCCGCATCCATCAGGAAGGACATGAGCCTGAAGGAGGTGACTATCCCTGGCAGCGGGGGCCTGCAAGTCAAGACCTCCCTGTACATGGACGATGTCGCCGTCTTCTGCACCGATCGCCGGTCGGTGAGTCGGCTGTTGGACATCTGCGGCCAGTTTGAACTGGCCTTGGGTGCCAAAGTCAACAGGGGCAAGAGCGAGGTCATGTTCTTCGGGAACTGGGACGACCGCTCCTTCATCCCCTTCACCGTCAGGACTGACTACCTGAAGGTGCTGGGTGTTTGGTTTGGAGGAGCTGGGGCGTGCGTCAAGACTTGGGAGGAGCATATCTCCAAACTGAGGCAGAAGCTGGGCAGGTGGGCGCTCCGGTCTCTCTCCATCGCGGGCAAAAACCTGGTCATCAGGTGTGAGGGGCTTTCGGTACAGTTGTACGTGGCACAGGCCTGGCCTATCCCCCGGCCCTGCGCCGTAGCGGTTACACGGGCCATCTTCCACTTCATTTGGGGGTCGAGGATGGACCGGGTCCATGGACCGGGGGAATGGGGGGGAAGGACATGCCGAATGCCGCCCTCGTCCTGATAGCTACCTTTGTGTGTGGCTGCATCAAGCTGTGCGTGTGTCACTACTTACTGAGGTTCTACCTGTCCCCGGTGTTGCAAAGGATGGGCTTGGCCTCGCTGCCGCGGAACGCTCCGAGTAGTTGGACCGTTCCGTACCACCTATCCTTCGTGGAGAAATTTCTGAAGGGAAACACCTTTGACCACAAGGCCGTCAGGCAGTGGTCAGCACGTAGTATCCTCGAGACCCTTAGGGAAAAGGAGAGGGTGGATCCTGTCAGGTGGTTCCCCACGCAGACTGCCAAAGTCGTTTGGCAGAATGCCTCATCACCAGAGCTTTCTAACAAGCACCAGGACATCACTTGGCTGGTGGTGAGAGGGGCGTTACCAGTGAGATCATTTATGCATGCCCGGACTCTCTGCGCCACCGCACGCTGCCCTCGAGGCGGCTGCGGGGGGGAACGAGACTGTCAATCACCTCCTTCTGGAGTGCGCCTACGCGCAGGAGGTCTCGAGGTTCGTCCCGAGCAGCTCCGTGACACGGGACTCCGTGCTCTACGGGCTGTTTCCCGGGACGCACACCGAGACCAATATCAACTGCACCTGGAAGACCATCAATGCGGTGAAAGACGCTCTTTGGTCTGTCCGCAACTTGCTGGTCTTCCAGCTGAAAGAACTTACCCCGACCGAGTGTTGTAGACTGGCACACTCCAAGGTCCAAGACTACATGCTGAGGGACGCGCTAAAGCTTGGGGCGGCCACCGCCAAGGCGTGATGGGGAAAGACCACCGTGTAAGACCCCTCGGCCAGAATATAACAGGGGCCCTTTCAATAACTGGGTCCAGCTGGGGCCTCGTCCAACTGGTCAGGGGGCCAACTGGGACTGCACGGTAAGACAACCGCGGGCGTTTTTTCTTTTGTTTTTGTTTTTTTTTCCTTTAGTTGGCGTACGTACCCCCTGGGTAACCCAGAGTGGACAGTATGACTGGGTGGGTCTGTAAATTTGTTTATTTTTATATTTCGTGAATAAAGTATATTTTTTCAAAAAAAAAAATTGGCTCAGACCAAGTGTTGTTCTTAGCCTTTTGGCTAAGGCCATTTGGCTGCGATCACGTGCTGGGGCTTTTGCCTCAGTGATGAGACAACTTGTGTGGGAGCAACAACTTAAATACCTCCCCCCCCCCTCCCCGTCTCTCTTTCACTGTCTCCAGTATGGTGATCTTAAAATCTTAACATGGGTTTGCAAGACATACAAAACTGCACATGCTGAATAAATTCCATCATGCAGTGTGTCTCCACGTTGACTTCCCTGGCCAATATCAAAATGGACCACATGTTTCCACAGAGATGGCAGGAACTGCCGATGCTGGAGAATCTGAGATAACAAGGTGTAGAGCTGGATGAACACAGTTGGCCAAGCAGCATCAGTGGAGCAGGAAGGCAGACATTTCGAGCCTAGACCCTTCTTCAGAAATGGGGTAGGGGGAGGGGGATCTGAAATAAATAGGGAGAGAGGGAGAGGCGGATAGAAGATGGATAGAGGAGAAGATAGGTGGAGAGGAGACAGACCGGTCAAAGAGGGGGGGAAATGGAGCCAGTAAAGGTGAGGGGAGGTAGGGAGGAGATAGGTCAGTCCAGGGAGGACGGACAGGTCAAGGGGGCGGGATGAGGTTAGTAGGTAGGAGATGGGGGTGGGGCTTGAGGTGGGAGGAAGGGATAGGTGGGAAGAAGGACAGGTTAGGGAGGCGGGGACGAGCTGGGCTGGTTTTGGGATGCAGGAGGGGGAGGGGAGATTTTGAAGCTTGTGAAGTCCACATTGATACCGTTGGGCTGCAGGGTTCCCAAGTGGAATATGAGTTGCTGTTCCTGCAGCCTTCGGGTAGTATCGTTGTGGTACTGCAAGAGGTCCAGGATGGACATGTCGTCTGCGGAATGGGAAGGGGAGTTGAAATGGTTCGCGACTGGGAGATGTAGTTGTTTAGTGCGAACCGAGCGCAGGTGGTCTGCAAAGCGGTCCCCAAGCCTCCGCTTGGTTTCCCTGATGTAGAGGAGGCCACAACGGGAACGGTGGATGCAGTATACCACATTAGCAGATGTGCAACCACACCTCACCCGACACTTTTCCCTGCAACTGCAGGAAGTGCTACACCTGCCCTTACACCTCCCCCCTCACCCCCATCCCAGGCCCCAAGAAGACTTTCCGCATCACGCAGATGTTCACCTGCACATCTGCTAATGTGGTATACTGCATCCACCGTTCCCGTTGTGGCCTCCTCTACATCGGGGAAACCAAGTGGAGGCTTGGGGACCGCTTTGCAGACCACCTGCGCTCGGTTCGTACTAAACAGCTACATCTCCCAGTCGCGAACCATTTCAACTCCCCTTCCCATTCCGTAGACGACATGTCCATCCTGGACCTCTTGCAGTGCCACAACGATACTACCCGAAGGTTGCAGGAACAGCAACTCATATTCTGCTTGGGAACCCTGCAGCCCAATGGTTTCAATGTGGACTTCATAAGCTTCAAAATCTCCCCTCCCCCTACCGCACCCCAAAACCAGCCCAGCTTGTCCCTGCCTCCCTAATCTGTCCTTCCTCCCACGTATCCCCTCCTCCCACCTCAAGCCCCACCCCCATCTCCTACCTACTAACCTCATCCCGCCCCCTTGACCTGTGCATCCTCCCTAGACTGAGTTATCTCCTCCCTACCTCCCCACCTACACTCACCTTTACTGGCTCCATCGCCCCCTCTTTGACCGGTCTGTTTCCTCTCCACCTATCTTCTCCTGTATCCATCTTCTATCCGCCTCCCCCCTCTCCCTATTTATTTCAGATCCCCCTTCCCCTTCCCCATTTCTGAAGAAGGGTCTAGGCCCAAAACGTCAGCCTTCCTGCTCCTCTGATGCTGCTTGGCCTGCTGTGTTCATCCAGCTCTACACATGTTTCTGCAGGAGTGCAGGATACCTCAGCTCAGCACCTATAAGAAATGGTAAAGCTTGTGGGGCCATGGCCATTGATTTGGTTAGGGATAAAAATTGTCATTCCTCTGTCTGGATATTCTGCTGCAAGGAGGCAGCTTCACATCTCCAAAGTTAACGAGGTGGTGGGCGGACGCCTCCCCGTAGCAGACGTTATGTACAGAAATTCGCCCCTGTGATGCATTCATGTGTACACTCAAGTAGTAAAAAGCATCCACTGCTGCTGGTGATGTCCAGGCCAGTAATTCTGGCTGGTAAATTCAACTACATCATCAGTGTGGTTGGATGATCTGGAAGAGGGGTTGACAGCAACCTAGACACCATGTCCAGATTTCTGATGGAAATGGTAAGAGATGCCAAGCTACATGATGTCTTCAGCACTCCTGCAGATGGAGAGCATTGTTAATACACCTGATTGTGGCCAGACGAGGCTATTCATTCAAGGATAAATGTCCTGCTTGCGTCCCAAGTACTCTCAGATCCACTATTGTCAAGCCGGTATTCTTCTCTGACCACTGTTTCCTGTAAGCCAACTGCCACCTACATGAAAGCTAGTAAGCTGGAAAGGAAATGTGAAGGCTGAGCCTGAAACTGTTGAACCCTAACATATTGACAAACTCAAAAGGGAGTACACAGGTTGGGAGCAGTGAAGCAGTTCTTTGAGTCTCCTGTGACTGATGGAAAACAAAGGGGAACATGGAGAGGTTCTTCATCCTCAAACATGTTCAGAAGGTGAGAGAGAGAAATGGAGTAAACTGTCCAAATTCCAGAAGAGCATGCAGAACCTACACCTACAGACGATGGGAGTCAATGTCAAGGAGGATTCCAGGAGGTGAACAACCAACAAACCTTGTTCTTTGCCTCAAGTTTATCTTCTGAGTCAGGGTCTGCTCTGTAGGCCAGAATGAGAAGTACTCTTATTTCTCTTTCCAGAAGTGCACAGGGAGAGGTCTGTGATTAGGAGCCTGAAAGAAGAAGGTGGCTCGGTAATGTCATCTCAGTCTGACATTTTGAGGATGAGCAAATACTTTTATGCCAGACTGTTTGACATGAAGCCCATGGACAGAACACCTTGCAGTCATTTCTGTTCTCTGTCACGAAGGTCTTAGATGGCACAGGAGAGGCTGGACCAGTTGTTATCTCTGGAGGAGCTGACTTGAGTCCTTTCGGAAGAGTAAACTTCCCAAAGTGATGGCTAACTGGCTGAGTTATATTCAGCTCTTTGGGATTTCATTGGCCAGGACTATATTGTACTATCTGATGGTGAACCCTGATTAAAAACATTATCCTGCAGTTACAACAGTGCAGTTATATCGTCCAGTAGGTATATCACTTAACATTAAAGGCATGCTACAAACAACCCTCCAACACAGAGCATTGGTTACTGTAAAACTTATACATTCTTGACAATCAAATCACATGACTGTGCATCTTGGCCTCTTCTTCTTCAAATAGCAGAAGGAGTCAAGCTAGTTATAGTCAATAAACAACTGGCCCAGTAACATCCAGGTCAAGGAACATTCTGTTAAGGAACACTAGTCACGGAACAACTGATCAAAGAATGATTGGTTGAAGATTACATTGGGCTCCCTAGAATAATTACGGATTCCAAACAGGAGACGGAGTCCATTGAGATTAGGTATGTTAGTATAAGAAATTTATTTCATACTGTAAGCAGGATGAGAACCTACAACTATACTGAATTGGCAGAAATATTTTCCACTATTCCCAACATTGAAAAGAATTCAGCCTGCAAGTATCAGCAAGCTTCATGAGCAAACACTAGCAACTGGATATCAATGAGGAGTTGAGCTTATTGATGTGTCTTCAACTAAGGTAACTCAAGGTTCAACACAGCTGAGCAAACAAATAGTCATGACAAGTTGAGGATGCTGAGTGAAATCCATATTCATGAGGAAATGGTATTAAGGAAATTGATGGGATTAAAACCCAATAAGTCCCCAGGGCTTGATGCTCTGTATCCCAGACTACTTAAAGAAGTGGCTCTTGAAATAGGGGATGCATTGATGATCATTTTCCAGCATTCTGTAGACTCTGGAAGAGTTCCAATGAATTGGAGGGTAGCTAATGTAACTCCACTCTTTTAAAAAAGGAGGGAGAGAGAAAATTGTAGGCCAGTTAGCCTGACGTCAGTGGTGGGGAAAATGCTGGAGTCAATCATTAAAGATGTAATAACTGAACATTTGGAAAGTGGTGACAGAATTGGTCCTAGTCAGCATGGATTCACTAAAGGGAAACCATGCTTGACAAATCTTCTGAATTTTTTGAGAATGTGACCAGTGGATGGACAAGGATGAATCAGTAGTTGTTGTGTACCTGGACTTTCAAAAGACTTTTGACAAGGTTCCAGACAAGAAGTTAGTAAGGAAAATTAAAGCCCATGGTTTCGGAGGTAATATATTGACATGGATAGAGAACTGGTTGGCAGGCAGGAAGCAGAGAGTTGGAATATATAGGTCCTTTTCAGAGTGGCAGGCAGTGATAAGCTATGTGCCACGTGGTTCAGTGCTGGGACCTCAGCTGTTCACAATATATTAATTTGCATGAAGGAATTAAATGCAATATTTCCAAATTTGCAGATGAGACTAAGCTGGGTGGCAGTGTATGCTGTAAGGCGGATGCTAAGAGGTTGCAGGGTGATTGGGCAGACAGGCCGAGTGGGCAAATACTTGGCAAACAGGAGCAAGATTAGATTTTACAGCCCTTTGGTAAGATCAAGACTGCACTTCTACATCAATCCCATTTTCCTGTTCTGTAGTAATATCCTTTTATTAGTGTTTAAGCATCCATTGATGAATCAAAAGGTTCTGGGTTCAAGTCCCACCACAGGATGCCAACGCAAAAATTAAGGGTGGTAGTTCATTGTGATACTTTTTATCATGTTGCATTATCAGAGGTGCTATCTTTTAAATGAGATACTAAATTGCCTGCCCTCTCAGCTTGATATAAAAGATCCAGAGGCAGGATTTTGAAGAAGAGTAGGAGAGTTCTTCTTAGTGATTTCGACAATATTTAACCCAAAACCTACATCATAAGGACAGATTGTCTGGTCATAATCACACTGCTGGGATCTTTCTGTCTGCACTTTGGCTGCATGTTTTACCAACAGTTGAGACTTCAAAAGTAGCTCATTGACTTGGAATGAACTGCTGGCTGTGAAAAGCCTGCATGATCTTGTGGGTTAGAAAACTGCAAAGATTCACAACCCTCTTAAGAAATTCCCCCCGTCCCGTTCCTAAATGACCGACCCCTTAGGTGTGGATGCTACTGTCAGGCTATTGCACATTTACTCCGCCAATCCCTCCCAGCAACTTCAATCTTTGGACGATCGACACTCGCTTTCTAAAATCCAAAGTGTGATCTTGGAAGTTTTACTGCAAAGGAATGCGTTTGGGGTTTCTGTACAGAAACAACATTTCAAACAAATGAAACAGTTGTAAACATGTTATGGGCGAGGTGGTGATTTTGTATTTGGGCACTACCGAAGTCGTTCTCGCTACCTGTTCCCTGCACTAAACATACCCTTTCAGTTTGCAAAGTGTCTTTTCAGGCGAAGGTCGATTTCATCTCCCTTTAGATGGACTACCTCTGGGGAAAAAAAAAGTGTCTGGCTCAGGAACCCGGAAGGGTGGGGACAGTGCAAGGAACAGCTGTAAGTTCGGCGTCATTTTACAGTTAAATTATTATAGCTCAGTTTGAAATTCAGGAAGTGACATTGGATTTCTCACATCCTCTATCTGAGAACTGAAGGAGGAATAAAATGTACTTTCGGTCTGACTGTCATTGGTAGCCCGACGTCCGAACAACTGCGAATGAACAGTGAAATGGGAAGAGGCGAATCGTCTTTGCTATATATATATATGTAAAACGGGTCAAAATCCAGGTGTAAAGGGAGAAATTCCTGGTCCTAATGAAAACTTGCTGCTGGAACTGGCGTAGGAATCGATCGAATATGTCCTTGTGACCAGCTTCCGGTCTTTAATCAGTATTCCTGGTAAGAGAACGTAATTCCTAATTTTTGAAGAAAATTGGGACTTTGACTCCAGATTTTACTTGTTCGCTTCGTACTTAAAATCAGTGGCTTCCGTGTTTGTTTTCGCTTTTTATTAATATGATCACACGAATCTTCCAGTTGAATCATGGTTTTACCTGTCACACGCCTAGGAAGACGGTAGTAAATGTTGGGAATTGTCACTTCCTTGGGGGCTTTTAACATGTTTTGAATATGTTCTGTCATTTTTGGAGTGTACTGCTGTTTACATATCACGCCCACCGAGGAAATTTGATGCGAGGTCAAAATGCCTAATTCTGAATTAGTTTGGGTTTATTTAGCTCCAGTTCAATTGACTGTGGGACTTATTGAGGATTATTTAATTCATTTGTTTTCAAAATATGTCAAGAGGGAGGACCAGAATATGAGATACCATGAGACGCTGAATTCGTAGTTGACTATATATTGTCTGTACAAAAACAAAGCTGCTGGAAAAGCTCAGCTGGTCTGGCAGCATCTGTGAAGAAGAAAACAGAATTAACCTTTCGGGTCAGTTCTGAAGGAGTCACTGGACCTGAAACGTTAACTCTGTTTTTTTCTTCACAGATGCTGCCAGACCTGCTGAGCTTTTCCAGCAGCTTTGTTTTTTGTTCCTGATTTACAGCATCCGCAGTTGTTTCGGTTTTTATATATTGTGTCTGTGTTGGACCTGACAATATAAAAACAGAAAGTGCTGGGAAAACTCAGCAGGTCTGGTTACACCTGTGGAGAGAGAAACGGAATTAACGCTTTGAATCCAGTATGACACCTCTCTCTGCTGGATTGGATTGGATTGTTAGCGTTTTTTCATAATCCTGACTGTAGATTTGGAGATATAAGAGCCATCCCAAACATAACGAACATAGAAACCAGTCTGCAATAAATATTTACTGAGGATCATCAGAGGGTAGTAAGTATGTGAGAGAAAATGGACTAAGACAAGATGCAATTGAAGTAAAATTAAGTTAGTGTTTTTAGGGCCTTTTATTTATAGAGAGTGAGAAGGACTAAACATTTTGAGCTCCAGAGAGAGAAAAGCAGAGGGAAAACAAAAGTTTAATATATGGGGTTAAGGAAATGGGAAGGAAGATAGGATGATTCAAGAAGCTGAATGTAAGAATAAGGGATAAATGTGTATGGGAGGGGAGAGAGTAGAAGGTGGTACAATCACTCAAGGATACTAAATAATACTTGGACATTAAAAGGTGGTAGTTGGTGCTACATTCTTGAACCCCATACCCTCCTACCCATAACAAGAGGATCCATGCCGACAGAAATTGAGATACAGCTGTTTTCCAAACTTGTAATCCTTCTTTAATGCTGTGCATTTCCATGTCTTCTTTTTTCAGGCATATGGAATATAGATGTAGGGATATGGAAATGATAGGAAGAAAAATCCATCAAGCCTGTCCCTCAAATCAAATTGTATGTTTTAATTACTAAAACTTTTAGTACGTCTCTTCCTTAACCAGAAGTAATTGGGTAATTTATAAATTGGACTATTCTTTGCTGCCCTACTCAGCAACTATAGTGCCAAGTAGGGGATACAAACCAGAAGATCATGGGCTCAATGTCAATTTGTGTTGAAATATATAAGATCTATATCAGACTTCTGCAACCATGGCTTAGTGGCACCAAGGCAACAGTTCTGTGATTCTGAACCCCCCAGTTCAGCTGGAACTTTCATACTCTGTCTACTGCCATTCCCTGGAATATGTGGAGGTGAATACTAATGCAGATTTAGTGTTGTTTGTGGTGGAATTACCTACCAGCTGTCATAAAGACTGATCATTTGTAGGAAGTACCATATGGGTCAGGGTGAAGGAATGTGTCATTCTGACTTGACAGCGTCAGTGGTTCAGTATTGTTTGTTGCCATTCCTCTGAAGTGTAATGATTAGTGTGATCACTTGGCAATGGTACATTTATGGATTTTAACTTTCCAAAGTTTTTTTTTTGTCTAGAAGCCAGATCAAATGTAGTGAGGATCAAGTGTAGTGTGTCAAAGTTTGCAGATGATACAAAATATGAGTGGTAGAGCAAAGTGTGCAGAATACATTGAATTTCTGTAGAGGGATATAGATAGGTTAAGTCAGTGGGCAAGGGTTTGGCAGATGGAGTACAACGTTGGTAAATGTGAGGTCATCCATTTGGTAGGAATAACAGCAAAATGGACTATTATTTAAATGGTGAATAATTGCAGCATGCTGCTATGCAGAGGGACCTGGGTGTCCTTGTGCCTGAATTACAAAAAATTAGTTTGCAGGTGCAGCAGGTAATTAAGAAGGCAAATGGAATATTGTCCTTCATTGCTGGAGGGGTGGAGTTTAAAAATTAGGGAGGTTATTCTGCAGTTGTTTAGGGTGCTGGTGAGGCCACAGCTGGGGTACTGTGCTCAGTTTTGGCCTCCTTACTTGAGATAGGATGCACTGGCACTGGAGGGGGTGCAATGGAGATTCACTTTGTTGATTCCGGAATTTTGATCGTTGCTTTTTGAGGAGAGATTGAGTAGACCAGGATTATACTCATTGGAATTTAGAAGAATTAGGGAAGATCTTATAGAAAAATAAAGAATTATGAAAGGAATAGATAAGATAGAAGCAGAGAGGTTGTTTCCATTGGAGGATGAAACTAGAATTAGGGGACATTGCCTGAAAATAAGGCAGAGCAGACTTAGGACTGAGTTGAGGAGAAACTTCTTCACCCGAAGGGTTGTGAGTCTGTGGAATTCCCTGCTTAGTGAAGCAGTTAAGGCTACCTCATTGAATATTTTTATGGCAAAGATAGATTTTTGAACAGTAAGGGAATTAAGGATTATGGTGAGCGGTCCGGTAAATGGAGCTAAGTCCACGAGAAGATCAGCCACTATGTTATTGAATGGCGGAGCAGGCTCAAGGGGCCTGATGGCCTACTCCTGCTCCTATTTCCTATGAATTTATGAAAGTAAATAATTGAATTGTATGGCTCTCGGCTGTTGATTGTGCCCGTAGAGTATTGGCAACAAACTGAGATTGATAAATGTTCTTTTAAAAAAATTACTACAGATTTTGGAAATGTGAAACTAAAAACAGGAAATGTTGGAAATGCTCACCCAATCAAATAGCCTCTGTGGCAAAAGAAACAGAAGCAACATTTCAAATCTACGTCCGTTCGTCAAAATTCGAAAATGTTAGAAATGGAACATTTTAAACAAGTACAGAGGCAGGAGAGGGGAAGGAAAGGAAAGAATTATAAAATTTATAGTTGTAGAAAGAAACTATTCAGCCCATCATGTCTGTTGGTTAAAAATATCTACTTTGACTAACCTCAATTTCCAGCACTTCGTCTACTGCCTTGTAGGTTACAAGACTTCAAGGGCATATCCAAGTACTTTTTAATACAACCAAGAACTCTTCACTATACCTTTTACACTGATTCTATCCCACTTACTGTTGGGATACTCCTGAATGGCATTGTGGGCCTACCTACAGCACATGGATTGCAGCTGTTCAAGAAGCTGCTCACGACTTCGTTTGCATGGGCAACTTGGAATAGGCAATCAATGCTGGCTTGGAGATAACAAGCATGGGGCTGGATGAACACAGCAGGCCAAGCAGCATCATAGGAGCAGGAAAACTTGACGTTTCGGGCCTAAACCCTTCACAATGCTGGCTTGGTCTTTGATGCCTACTTCCCACAAGTGAATAAACAAAATTGAAGTCTCCCAGTATTCCTGCCCTACTGTTTTTTCTCCAGTCAGAAATTTATCTATGTATTAATTCTTCGACATTCATCTATTTGAGTCTGTAATACACTTCCAGCTCATTTGCCGGTTTAATCTATATAGTCTCATCTGATGGTCTTTCCTGCTTATCAATCCTCCTAGCTGTTGTGTCTATCTGTGCTTTCAGCTCATTCACTAGACTCCTTACATTGAAGTATATACCTTTAAGTACTGCCAACCTCTTTTGTCAGTTTTCTAGGATCTATTTCCTCTAAATTCTGTGCTTATTTACTGATCTTTTGTCTTTCATTTTCAGTTTTGCCCGTCTCCCTTCTTAATCTATGTTCAGCTTCCAATTAACCTGCTTAATCACTTTAAACGTTCTCCAACAGCTCTAGCAAACCTGCCGACAATGACATTGGTCCAGGCCCTGTCTATATGTAACCCGTTGAACTTGTACAAGTCTTGCTTTCAGCCAGAATCAGTCCCAGAACCTCAGGAGTCCAAAGCCCGCCTCCTGCACCACTCTTTCAGCTCCACATTCATTCACTATATCATTTGATTTCCGTATTCACCAGTATGTGGTACCTAGAATGGTCAAATAGTTATTTGGCAGTACAGAATTTGAGTATTGCTGAAAAAAAAACATTTTGTTGAAGTTTCTTCTCATCAGGACATTTACAAGAATACCATTATGATTCCACAATTGGACAATATTTGCTAAATTATTGTGTGCATATTAAAAATTACTCTGACAACTAATTAAGATTGTCCGTTGGGCCTGCAGTGTGACACACTTGTATATGCTGGAACTGCATATATTAATCCACAGGCCCTATTCTTTGCAGAAAGAACACGTACACACATTGCACCTGTTTCAACTTAATTAGGTTCTCTGATTAATTTCTTAGGGCAATGCCTTGACCAATAAGAGTCAGCTTACCTCGTTTAAATTTAAGTGAAGCTCAGCAGTTTACTGCAGTCCTCATCTAACTGGTGCATTCTCCATGGTAACACCTCTTTAAATCAGATTTCATTAGCCAACCAATCAACTCTTCTCATTCAATATAAAATGTTGTTCCCTTATACGTTACTGGTCTAGTGAGTGTCCTGATGAATGCAAGATGAAAATCTTCATCAAAATGTGTCTATTCTGCAATATGCAAGAGCAGTTCAGATTATTACCTTTGAAGTTCTATGTTTTATTTATTTCTTTATTCCACAAAATCTTCCTGCAGGAATGTATCCTTGTTTCTATCTGTGTCATTGATACTAATTTTGACCATGAGCTTTGGCAGTTGCCCTTCCCCATATACTGGAGTCATACAGTGACATCCTGGGACCAAGGAGGCAACATACCTTCCTGGAATCATGCCTGCAGTTCAAAAAATATCTCTGTCCCATAACTATTGAACTTTGTTTTTCTGACCTATATCTCTCACCCTTTCATGTCTAAGCCATCCATAGTGCTATGGATATGCCCCTGGCTGCCCCCTCCACAGGAACCATCACTATCTCTAGTTTGTAGTATGGAATATTGACTAGGGAGCACAATACACTTATGGCTTCTGTATTAATTGCCAGGTCACCCTTTCTGCCTGCACATATAAACGACCAGGTGAAACGTCAGCCAGTGGTGGCAGCTGCTGTCAAACTACAAAACCTGGAGTTGGATCTCCTCTGGCTTGACAACACTTCCTGCACAAGAGTGCCTGAGACATAAAAAGTGTCCTGGAGTTCCTGCCTGGCACAGATGCACATCAATAGGGCAAAAAGGAAAGCTTTGTGATAGGGTGGCAAGCAGACATGGTTAAACAAACAGCATGTGAAAGGCAAGAATATTAATTGTTACAGTATCAAAGCAGGAATTAAGGTATATATCAACTTGGATGTAATTGAATAGTAGAGCAGAGCTCAATCACGTCTTCTTGTTCCTATGTTTCCAAATTTTCTAAGTAAGTCGTCATTGCTGGAATTCATTTTACTGCAATAAAAAATACATATATTCATCTAACATATTCAATGTAATAAAATATTCCAAGACTCTTCACAGGATTTTATGTAACAAAATGAGATGCTTGGTCAGGTGAACAAAACAGTAGCTGAAAAGTTTTTCAATAGTATCTTAATGAAGTATAGGACCAGGTGAGAGCAATTTGACCTGAGACGGAACTTGATGACTGTGGAGAGCTATTGAAGCAGGATGGTGCGATCATGTTAAAGGCAGCAGGCAGCTCAAGAAGTATGAGGCAGAAAATGTTATCTTTGTCATAGTCACTTGTGATTTTGGAAAGAGCCATTTTAGTAGCTTGGCAGTGGTGGAATCTGAATCAAAGAATTCAAATTTGAAATTCCAAGAAAGGTCACCTTCAAAATTTATTCCAACAACACATTCAAGGAATTTGGTAAGAAAAAGAATGTTGGAGATGGGATGGTGATTTACAGAGATAGCGTGGCCTAGTTTTGGATTTTTAAGAAGCGTGTTGACAACGGCAGATGTAAAGGAAAAGAAAATGAAAAGAAAGAGCCATTCACAATGTTGTTACGTACAGAAGATGAAGTTGGGTGATTGGCACCTGAGTGAGAATAGGATTAAGGAATCAGAATGTGGACCGTACGGGCAAAATGAGCTAAGAGGGTGCGTAGCAACATAGAATCATAGAAAATAGGAGCATGGGTAGGCGATTTGGCTTATCCGCTATGCAATATGATTATGGATAATTCTCTAACTCAATGCCATACATCTCTACTCTCTCCCCATACACCTGAAGTCTATAAATCTATCTTTTTCTTAAGTGGCCTCCATCACCTTCCATGGTGAAGATTTCCACAGGTTCACCACACTCCAAGTGAAGACATTGCCCCTCATCACAGTTCCAAATGGTCTAACCCGGCGTCGGAGCCTGTGACTTTTTGTTCTAGACCTTCCAGCCAGGGAGAATATTATTCCTGCATTCAGCCTGTCCAACTCCACCAGAAGTTTATGCATTTCATTGTGATTCCCTCTTATTCATCTAAACCCCAGTAAATGCAGTCCTGATCAATTGATATCTCCTCATATGACAAATGTGACATCCAGGAATCAGCCTGGTGAACATTTGCTGAACTCCTTGTATGCCAAATATATTTTTTCTTAGGTAAGGAGACCAAACTGTGCACAGTACTCCAGGTGTGGTCTCACCAAGGCCATGCACAGGAGCAGCAAGACATCTTGTTCCTTTGCTGAAATACCCTTGCAATAAAGAACAATATGCCGTTACCTAACTGCTTGCTGCACCTGCATGCTTGCTTTCAGCAATTGCTAAACAAGGACATCCAGGTACCTTTGCACATCAATATTTACCAGTCTATCACTGTTTAAGTTCTACACTGCTATTCTATTTTTCCTATCAAAGTAGATAACTTCACATTTTATCCATGTTATGCTGTATCTGCCATATATTTGTCCAACCACTCAACTTGCTTAAATCGCCTTGAAGCCTCTTTATTTCCTCCTGGCAATTCCTCCTTGTTTTGTACAGTCAACACACTTGGAAATATTACACATTAGTCCGTCATCTACATCATTGATATATTGTGAATAGCTGGGTCCAAACTCTGATCCCTGTGATCCCTGCTAGTCACTGCCTTCCACTCTGAAAAAAATACTTATTTCAACTCATTGTTTCATGTCTGCTAAATAACCTGTGCCAGTACATTACCCCAAATTCCATTTGCTTTGATCTTGCATGTTGATGTAGCCTCGTATGCAGGATTTTAGCAAAAGTTATCTGACAATCTGATACACCCATGAAGCATTACTGGAGGTAGAAGAGAAACCAGAGGAAGATGTGAGTTCAGAGCTAGGGCAACAGGGAACTTTAGAGAAAGTTTAGCCATCCTATATAACAGACATTGCCTGCAACCAGCGATAAATATGCATTTTTTAAAAAACATTTCTTTTGGGATGTGAACATGAATGGCAAGCCAAAATTTATTACCATCCCTAATTACTCTAAATAGTGGTGGTAAACCACCTATAACTGAATGGATTATATATCAAAAGGTAGTTAAAGTCAATATTTAGGTCAGACAGATAAGGACAGCAGATTTTCTTCCCTGAAGAGCATTAATGAGTTAGATGGACTTTTATAGCAGTTTGGTACTTTTATCATTATTATTAATAATTCTAGGATTTTACTCCAAATTAGTAATTAAATTAATTTAAATTCACCAAACTCCCATAATGGAAATTCAGACTTATATGTCCAGAGCTTTGGTTTGGGCCTGTGGGTTACTAGGCCATTAACATTTAACACTATGCTATTGGCCTCTGTATACTCCTCTCCAAATAAAAAAAGGAGGTAGAGGCAATGACAAAAGTGCCCAAAAAAAAACTCGAAGGTGATACCAGAACTAAGAGGATGTACTCGTGTTGCGGTTCTTTGAAAAGAGAAGCTTGAGGGTGACCGTGTGTGTGTTTTTTTTATCGATATTTGTTGAGGAGGAATTTTCTACTGATTTTTTGGAAGTATTGAGAAGTCTTTCAGCCGGTAGACAAAATTGTTTAAAATTTTAACTGAAGGATAAATCTCTCCAATAAATCAGTACAGCAGAATCACTGACACTACTTATTAGGGTTTAAGGAACTCTTTTAAGATGATGATATGTACTTTGTATAATTATCTCACTCAATATTATTATTCTCACATGGAGTCAATAATATGTTGGTATTGTCAATGAACTGGTAAGCCAGACATCCGGGTAATGTTCTGGACATCCAGGTTTCAAATTCTGTCATGGCAGATGTTGGTAATCAGATGTAAGTTCTGTAGTTCTGCCACATCCAGTTGTGAATGTTATAGACAATTAAACAACTCACTGAAGGAGGAGGCTCCACAAATATCCCCTTCCTCAATGATGGGAAAGCCCAGCACATCAGTGCAAAAAATAAGGCTAAAGCATTTGTGACAGTCTTCGGTCAGAATAAGCAATGGCCTACTCATTGATAACAAGCATGGGGCTGGATGAACACAGCAGGTCAAGCAGCATCATAGGAGCAGGAAAACTCGACGTTTCGGGCCTAAACCCTTTA
>JAHRHZ010000046.1:19633218-19706834 GCA_024137785.1 Ginglymostoma cirratum
TAAAGGGTTTAGGCCCGAAACGTCGAGTTTTCCTGCTCCTATGATGCTGCTTGACCTGCTGTGTTCATCCAGCCCCATGCTTGTTATCTTGGCCTACTCATTGATGTTCAGTTTGGGTTCCACCTGAGGCACTCAGCTCCTAACCTAATGACAGCATTGGTTCAAACATTGATAAAAGAGTTGAATTCCAGAGGCAGGGTGAGAGTAAACACCGTTGACATGAAGGTAACATTTGACTGACTTATTGTCCATTGCTGGTTGCCCTGAAGAAGGTGGTAGTGAGCTGCCTTCTTGAACTGCCGTAGTCCATTTGGTGTATGTAGACCCACAATGATGTTAGGGAGGGTGTTCCAGGATTATGCTGCAGTGACTCAGAGGGAATGGCAGAATATTTCTGAGTCGGTGTGGAGAGTGGTTTAGAGAGGAACTTGCAGATGATGGTATTCCCACGTATCTGCTGCCATTGTCCTCCTAGATGGTAGTGGTCATGGATTTGGAAGGTGCTGTCAAACGAGACTAGGTGAATTTCTGCAGTGCACCTTGTAGATGGTACACCATGCTGCTGCTGACCACCAGTGATGGAGGGAGTGACTGTTTGTGGATGTGGTGCCAATCATATAGCAACTTTATTCTGAATGTTGTCAAGCTTCCACCTCCAACTTCCCCTCCAAGCCACTCACCATCCTGACTTGGAAATATATCACTGTTCCTTCACTGTTGCAGGGTCAAAATCCTGGAATTTTCTCCATAATGGCATTGTGGGTCAACCCACAGCAGGTGGATCTCAGCAGTTCAGGAAGGCATCTCACCACCTTCTCAAGAGCAGCTAGGGACGGGCAATAAATGCTGTCCAGCCGGTGACACCCACATTCCACAGAATAAACTTTAAAAAGTGCTTTGACTTTAACCTGTCATCCATTTTCAGTCATTTATTACAACCTAACCAAGGTCAGCATTAACTTTCATGACTACCTTAACATGTTTAAGACTGTCATTGGTCAACTCTGTCTATAACTATGGATTTCCTCGGATACTGTTATAGTATCAGGGAATGGTTACAATGCCGAAGACGTCATTTGACTTATCATGTTCCTGTTAGTTCTCTACAAATATAACTCAGCTCGTCTCACACACCTGCCCTTCCCCCACAACCCTGTAAATTTTTTCTCTTCAGGTTCTTCTCCAGCTTCCTTTTGGAAGCAATGATTAAATCTGCCTCCACTACACTCTTGGTCATTATATTTTGGATAATTAACTAATCACTGTAAAAAGGTCTTCTTCAAGACACTCTTAGTTCTGTTGTCACTGATATTATATCAGTGTCCTCTGGTTCTCGATCCTCCACCAATGGGAACAACTTTCCTGTCTTTCTTTCCAGATCATAATTTTCAATACCTCTATGAAATCTTCTCTTAGGGGAACATTCCCAGCTTCACTAATCTATCCATGTAATTGAAGTCCCTCTTCCTTGAGATCATTTTTGTAAATTTTCTGTACACTCTAAAGTCTTCACATTCTTCCAAATATATGGTGATCAGAATAGCATGCAATATTCCAATTGAATTCAAAGCAGTTTTTATAATAGGTTATTGTAACTTTTTTGCCTTTATACTCTCATATGTCTCTTAAACCACTTCCTCAACCTGCCCTGCAACATTCATTTATTTGTGCAATATACTCCCAGGTTCCTGTAGCCCTGTTAGAATTGTATCCTTGATTTTATGTTGCCTTTTCTCATCCTTCCTATTAATATGTATTACATCACGCTTTTTTGCATTAAAGTTTAATCTGCTGTTTGTCATCCCATTCCGTCAGCTTGTTAATATCCTGTTGAAGTGCATCATTATGATCTCATAGTTCACAAAAATAAAAAGTTTTGCCATCTAAAAATTTCAAAATTATGTCCAATGAATTCAAAATTTTGGAACTTCCTCTAACAGCACAGTGAGAATATCTCACCACAAGTACTATAGTATCTCAAGAAGGTGGCCAACTTCCTTGAGGCCAATTAGAGTTAGTCAATAAGTGATGGCCTTGTCAATGATGTTCACATTCCTAGAATGGATAATGTATAGGTAACTAACATATATCAAGAAAAGCACTGATCCTAGTACCAACTTCTGGTAAAGCCTACTGATTACCTTTTATTCAGCCCAAAAACCAACCATTCGACAGTGCTTCCCATTTCTGGGCACTCACCTATCATATTCACAGTTCCTTTTGCCTGTTGGTTTCAATCTGTTGGGTTGCTTTAAATGTACCATTAAGACACCTTTCCTAAATCTATATTTTGCACTTTAAATGAATAAAGTGGTTTATAGCAGATAGTTATAGTGTATGTAGCTCAAAATTTCCTGCTATTTAAATCTCTCTCATTGTAGCACATGCTTGTGCTGTGGATGCCTGCCCATTATATATGACAAGATTATCCCTGAGAATTTGATCTGTGAAATTTGAATCATACCTTTATACTATTTTCACTGATGCATGTTGAATTGTTTTACTTTAGCTTAGCTCACATCCTTCCCAGGAGTAAAGTGTATACATGCAATAAATTTAGGCATCTTTGTTTGCCTTTTAGTGGAAAAAGACGATGCAAGGCTATCCTCAACTTGGTTCCATGATGGTTAGTTTCATTAGGATGTGGGACGGAATCGCTGTTTTGGTAGATGGAAGGTGATAGTACAGCGTAAAAGGAACAGTGTACAGTTTGACCTCAGACAAGATGCATGGACAGTTTTGAGGGATGTTTAGCACCATGAATAACAGTTTTATAACTACCCCAGGAATCCTGGTTGGCTGTCCAAAATGGAAAGTGTTCCATCCCCATTCCCTAGTACAGACACACCACATCACAGTCAGCACATATTTCACACAAATATGCGCACAGTGCAACAAAAATTTCCTACATAGCACTACGCACTTGGAGCTATGAAGGGGATTTCCACACATGTCTGAGTTCATATTCCAGGCACCCCACTCCACCCACACAATAATACAGAGGACTTTCCTGTTATGGCAGGTGTGCACATTTCCAACAATTACATGAATAGCACTGAGTCACTGGGTGGAATCTGATCAAGGGATCGAGTCATTTATATGTAGAATAATGGATACCCATGAGTGAATTGGAGGTTGGAATTTAATCAAGAGGTTTAAGTAGTTTATATATAGAACAACAGATTGACCTGCTATTATACTTTGGAATCTAACCAAAATGTTTGGGTAAGTTTATATGTAGAATGATAGCAGTTGAGGAATGAGTCACAGGTTGTAAGAGATTTGATGGATTTATATGCAGAATAACAGAAGCCCTAGAGTGAGTTATAGGCTGTAACCTAATCATGGGGTTTGGATGATGTAGAAGCAGATTTTAACTTAGCTATCTGTGATACCTCATGGTCTCGGGGTCCATGGCATACCTGAGCTAGCGATATGATCTGGATAACTACGGGAAGGGTCAAGGCAGAGTATTTTCAAGGTCCACGGGACAGAAGTGGGGAGATTGGAGGTCTGTAATGTACTAGTAATTGTATAACAGGCCGCAAAAGACACTTAGATACAATTTGTCAGTTTACTCACTCATGGTGTTTTCTTCACAAGATCTGATGAAACAGAGAGTGAAAAGGGAAACTTTACTTAAATAAACCACTAGATTGCAATCCCTGCAGAACACGTACTCAGAATAAAGGGCTCCATTTGAAATAATAACCTCTTTCTCTGTACATGTGTTAACATGTATATTTGTAGCACTTCCTGGTTTTATTTTAGATTCACAACATTTCGTTTTTACTCGTCTCTGTGGCTGGTGATATACATTTAAAATCAGGTGAATATTACAGAGTAGATTTGTATTTATATAACATTTTCACACTTTCTGGATGTCTCAGCATTTTTGAAGCGTGGTCACTGTATATTGTAGGAAATGTGGCAGCTAATTTGTGTATTGCAAGCTCTTACAAACAGCAATGTGATAATGACCAGATAATTTGTTTTTGTGAGGTTGGTTGAGGGAATAGATGTTGCCCAGGACATCACAGGTATAACACCTTTGCTGGGGTATATGAGAGAACATATGGGTCTCAGCTAAGCATCTTATCCTAAAGGTAGTCCCTCCAACGCTAAAGATAATATCCCTAACAGCATTACCTCCGTTCTGTACTGAAGTGTCCACACTGGTTAAGGTGCTTACCCCGCAACTTTCTAATTGTGAGGTAAATGTGCTGTCATCTGGACCATGCATTTTATTCAACTTTGGATCATTACTGAATTCAAGTCAAAAGGTAAGGTGAATTAATCACATAAGGAGAGGTTTTGCATTTACTTAGCTTGTCATACCCTTACAATGATTTGTGGGCAAGCATCGGGATCAAATTGTATGGTCAACTCTCTGTGTAGAAGATGCAATGGAAACTTGCTGTGAAGCCTCACCATTGAATAGATTGCTGATCCAAAGCCATGATAGGGCCTTGAATAATAGCCTCATGGATGAGCTGATGACAGAAATGTCACTATATCATAACAAAGAGCACAATAGCACAAATTGTAAGGTGATCAGTTCATTATATTGACAGTAATCACAGAGACTGTTCAGCTCAACATGAGTCATACCTGATGAATGAATAGTTGACTATTCTAACTCTTTAACATCTAAAAATACATCAGGCATGAAAAAGTTTAGTTGGTCTTGGCTTCTTGAATCTCTCTTTAGAATACCATTATGCTAATCAGAGTGATTGTTGTCAACTAGGAATAAAATGTTTTACTTGAAAAGGCTTGTGGGACACAGAATGCTATAAGCTCTCAGCAAAGCAGGTCCGCCTTGTACCAGACTTGGGAGAAGCTAATGACTGTGTCCTGACTAATATTAAACCAATATTGCCAGAGTTGTAATTCCTGTCGGCTGCTGAACCTCAATGACCATCACAGTGAAACCTAACCCTGTCTTCAATAAACATGTATGCACAAGCTGTTTCCAGGCATGGTCACTGTACAAGGTGCAGGAACTGTGAGTGATTGTCCTTCCTCAGCATGAGGCGGTTCTCCTATCACTCAGTCTAATGTCTGCTACCTGGGCATAAATTGGAAATTCATCTCACTCAGTTACATATAACCATTGCTAGTGGAAGCCCAAAGGAAGTTACTTATTATAGCATGGGAAAAGATATTTGCACACTTGAAATATGTTCTTAGCCTACTGAGACTCATAACTTGAGTGTGATGGACCTGGTGGGGACAGCCTCTTATTGGTGAGGGATTTGTTTCCATTCATAGGATATCTGTGACACTGGAAAAGCCACATTGTTTTTATGACTTCGTGGCATTTAGGCATTGCTCAATAGGTCAATATTTATCGCCCATTAATAATTTGCCCTTATGAAAATGGTGTTGAACTGCCTTCCTGAATCACTGCAGTCCATGGAGTATAGGTATGCTTGTATTACTGTTAAGGAAAAAGCCGTAGTATTTTGATGTAGCAATAATGAAGGAACGGTGATATAGTTCCAAATCAGAATGGTGTGTGGTTTTGAAAGGAACTTCCAAGTGGTGGTGTTCCCATGTATCTGCTGCCCTTGCCCTTCAATGAGGTAGAGGTTGCAGGTTTTAAAGATAGTGTCTAAGGAGCCTTTGTTGTTGAGAGCGTCTTGTAGATGATACATATTTCTGTTACTGTGCATTGATGGTGGAGGAAGTGAATATGAAGTTGTTAGATGAAGTGCAGGTCAGGTCGATTGCTTTTGTCCTGGATGATGTCAAGTTTCTTAAATGTTGTTGGAGTTGCACTCATCCAGGCAAGCGGGGGAAGTTTTGTCACTGTCCTGACTTGCACCTTCTAAATGGTTGACAAGTTTTGAAGAATCAAGAGATGAGAAACCTACCCTTTGACCTGCTCTCGTACCAACAATATTTATATGGCTGCGTCAATTCAGTTTCAGGTCACTACTTATGACCTTACTACGGGGGGAAAGTCACTGATGAAGCAGCAGAAGATGGTTGGGCATGCATGTCCCCACTGGTTATAGAAAGTCCATTAGTGTTAAAAGTTCTTTTTCCACTGTAAGGAATGGATGGTAAATGTACATAAAGAGCTAACTAATTAAATGCCTGAAAATGGGACTGGTGGTTACTAATGACCGTTAGGTTGGTAAACTGAAAAGAAAAATACTGGAAATCACAGCAAGTCAGGCAACGTCTGTGGAGAGACAGTAAACTAAGATTTTGAGTCTAGATGACTCTTCATCAACTCTCACTCACTGTGATTTCCAGCATGTTTTGTTTTCAATACAGATTCTAGCATCTGCAGTAATTTGCTCCTATTTTAGGTTGATAAAGTTTCTATCTGAAACAGTGGGCCACTTAATGTATAATCATCAATACTTCTGTAATTGATCACAATAGATTTGGGAAACAGTTTATAAATATCATTTAAATCATGGAAATTGTATTTCTGTGGCATCTATCATTATCTTGGGATGCTCTAAAGCACTTTACAGCAAATTAATCACTTTTGAAATTAATGCAGGTATTACTATGATGTAGGGGAACACATCAACCATTTAAAGCAGATTGTCAGGGCTCTTGTGACTTAGTAATAGCTATCTTTGGGCCAGAGTGTCCAGGTTCAAGCCCCACCTGCCCCAGACATGGGTTGTAACATGCCTGGGGCAAATTCATAAAAATATCTGTAAAGCAGGCTGAGAAGTATGTAATACAGTCCAAGAATATGATGGCAGGTTCCCCTCACATCAGCGATGCAGTTCATCTTCAACCACTATCTAACAAGGTATCAACTCGAGTTTGAACTCTCAATTTACGGATTTCTTATTTAGAGCCATTATTATATTAATATAAAATTGTACAGATCAAATTGGTGTGGCATGGTGACTCAGTGGTTAGCACTGTTGCTTCCCGGCTCAAGGAACCTGGGTTTGATTACACCCTCGGGCGATGTCTATGTGGAGTTTACGCATTCTCCCCATGTCTGCGTGGGTTTCTTCCAGGTGCTTCAGTTTCCTCCCATATTCCAAATGTGTGCAGGTTAGGTGGATTGGCCATGCTAAATTGTCCATGGTATCCAGGGATGTGCAGGCTAGGTGGGTTAGCCATGGGAGATGCAGGGTTACAGGGATAGGGATGCGGTGAGGTTGGTGTAAACTGGATGGCCTGGTTCCACGCTGTCGGAATTCTCTGATTCTATTCTGTGAAATGGAGACCATTCAGCCTATCATGCTTGTGATACCTTGCTTTGTTAATGCTATCCAATTAATCACACTCCGCTGCACCTTCGGATAGTCCTGTAAATGTCTACTTCAAGTATTTGTCTAATTCCCTTTTGAAAGTTACTGTTGGATCTGCTTCCCCTAGTGGGATCCAGATCACAATTCATTAAAAAAGAAGTTTCTTCAGGCCATCAATAGTTCTTCTGCCATCACCTTAAATTTGTATCGTCTGATTACTGCCATTTCTATGATATCAGAACCATTGAGTCCCTACAGAGTGGAAGCAGGCCATTTGGCCCATTGAGTCCACGCCAACCCTTGAAGAGCATGTCATCCAGACCCACCCTCCTACCCTATCTTTGTAACTGTGCATTTCCCGTGGCTAATCCACCTAACCAGCACATCTTTGGACTGTGGGAGGAAACTGGAGCACCCAGGGGAAACCCACACAGACATGGGCAGAATGTGCAAACTCCACTGAGACAGTCACCTGAGGGTGGAATAGAATCAGAGTCCCTGGTGCTGTGAGGCTGCAATGCTAACCACAGAGCCACCATACCACCCCCAATAAGTCAAAACCATTCATGATTTTGAACTCAGTCGAATCTCCTGTTGTGCTTTGCTGTTAAAGGAAAACAATCATATTTCTCTAGGCTGTTCACATGACTTCACCCCCTCAGCCACGCTACCATTCTGGTAAATCTTCTCTGCATCCTGACTAAGCCCTGACTTCCTAAACTGTGGTGCTGAGAACTGAACATAATACTCTAGCTGAGGTACAATCAATGTTTTATAAAGGATTCACATAACTTCCTCACATTTGTGCTCTTTCTTTCCAAACTTTGACCATGGGACCTCTGTGTTGGTCCATGGTTATGCTTAGCAAGGTACTGCAGTGGTTTGTGGCTACCTTCTGCATATTGTTGACCAGGAGTCTCTTTCCTTCGTATCATCTGCAGTTATGCTTGAAGGGTTTACAAATTGATACTAAACCTGTTTGGCTGCATTATGAATGTACATTCCTTGATTACAGATCCTAGGTTGGGACTTGAACCTGGAACTTCTGGCTCAGAGGCAGGGACAGTACCTAATATGGCAAAGGTCCAGCTCATTTGTACTCTCTTTCTTCATTTATAAAGCCAAAGGGCCCATTTGCTTTTTTTAACAGCCTTCTGTATTTGTTTTGCCACCTTCTTGGATTTGTGTACATGTACCACCTCCTGGCTCTGGTTTTTCACCACCTTCTAAAATGTACCCTAGGATTTTATTGCCATACCTCATTTTTCCTACTAAAGTGTATCATTTCACAGTTCATTGTGTTAAATTTTGTCTAACATGAGGCTGTACACTTCACCAGTATCTATATACTTTCCTGAATTCTGCTCCCATGTTATTAACTGTCTTTAAGTTAGCAAATAATCATTGTCAGCCCTTGGAGACACACCAATGACCCAGATTGATTTTATACTAAACTAGGTCTTTCTCACCACCCCTATTTGCCCCTTCTGTCTTTTAGTTTACCTCCCTCTCTTATATCAATCAGCCTGGTGGGCTTAGTGTTTCCAACTGTATCAGAACATTATGCATTCAAATTGTACTCCTAGGATTACTCAATTGAATGGAGCCAAGTAACCGCTACATTGAAGTTTTTGGACGAGGTAGGTTGAGATGGATTCAGTGGCAGTATGTTGGGAAAAGCAGGGAGTTCTGTGAAGTCTTGGCCAAGTTTTCCCTTAGACAATACCATAATGAATAGATTAATGTGTTATTTATCTTATTGCTACTCGGGATCTTAAACTGTGAGGTAAATATTACAGATAACAAGCATGGGGCTGGATGAATACAGCAGGTCAAGCAGCATCATAGGAGCAGGAAAACTTGACGTTTCGGGCCTAAACCCTTCATCAGAAATGGGGGAGGGGAGGAGGGTTCTGAAATAAATAGGGAGAGAGGGGGAGGCGGAGAGAGGATGGATAGAGGAGAGGATAGGTGGAGAGGAGGCAGACAAGTCGAAGAGGCGGGGATGGAGCCAGTAAAGGTGAGTGGAGGTAGGAGCGTAGGGAGGAGATAGGTCAGTCCAGGGAGGACGGACAGGTCAAGGGGGCGGGATGATGTTAGTAGATAGGAGATGGGGGTGTGGCTTGAGGTGAGAGGAAAAACAGGTTAGGGAGGTGGAGATGAGCTGGGCTGGTTTTGGGATGCGGATGGGGGAGGGGAGATTTTGAAGCTTGTGAAATCCACATTGATGCCATTGGGCTGCAGGGTTCCCAGGCTGAATATGATTTGCTGTTCCTGCAGCCTTCGGGTGGCATCACTGTGGCATTGCAGGAGGCCAAGGATGGACATGTCATCTGAGGAATGGGAGGGGGAGTTGAAATGGTTCGCGACTGGGAGGTGCAGTTGTTTGTTGCGAACTGAGCGCAGGTGTTCTGCAAAGCGGTCCCCAAGCTTCCGCTTGGTTTCTCCGATGTAGAGGAAGCCACAACGGGTACAGCGGATGCAGTATACCACATTGGCAGATGTGCAGGTGAACCTCTGCCTGATGTGGAAAGTCTTCTTGGGGCCTGGGATTGGGGTGAGGGAGGAGGTGTGGGGGCAGGTGTAGCACTTCCTGCGGTTACAAGGAAAAGTGCCGGGTGTGGTGGGGCCGGAGGGGAGTGTGGAGCGGACAAGGGAGTCGCGGAGGGAGTGGTCCCTCCGGAAGGCAGATAAGGGTGGGGAGGGAAAAATGTCTTTGGTGGTGGGGTCTGATTGCAGATGGCGGAAGTGTCGGAGGATGATGCGTTGGATCCGGAGGTTGGTGGGGTGGTATGTGAGGACGAGGGGGATTCTTTTTTGGTTATTGTTGCGGGGACGGGGCGTGAGGGATGTGTTCCGGGAAATGCGGGAGACACGGTCGAGGGTGTTCTCGACCACTGTGGGGGGAAGTTGCGGTCCTTGAAGAATCTGCAGTACCTTTTATCTCAGGTAAATATTACAGTCTTCTGAATAATTGTGGCTACTGTACAATTCTTCCAAAAGAGGAGGATATTGGACAGGGAATAAATCCTAAATTGATTAAATGCAAGATAAGAGATAATGTATAAATAAAAAGAGTGTACAGGCAGTCCCCGGGTTGTGAATAGATTCTGTTCTGGCGTCTGGCAAATCAATTTGTACACAGGTCTGAACACAATGCAGAACAATATGAAGGAACTGTTTGTAAATATGTGAAATGTTTGTATGTCAGATCTTTAAAATTATACCCCTGTATGAGATTACATTTTAAAGTTGGACGTTCCTAAATCAGAAACCCCCATTCCCCATATTAGACAAGTTAGCGAAGCTAACATTGCCAGCACCCGATGGGAAACATCCAAATATCCTGAGTGAAAGGAAGGAAGAAACAGTACAAGATCAAGACGTTATAGACAAAATTTTACAGTCCCCACCTGGATTTGAAAGCACAGAAGAAGTCTTTTTATTCATTTATGGCATGAGCCCGTCACTGTCACGGCCAGTGTTTAATGCCCTTCCCTAATTGCCCAGAGGACAGTTAAGAATCAGCATTCCATATGGGTCTGGAATCACATGTTGGCCAGACCAGGTAAGGATGGCAGTTTAAGGATCAGGTAAGATTGGAGTACTGGAGTACACTTTTGGACTTGTGCGAGAAAGATGGAGAAAAAAATGTGTATTTACATACCACCTTCTATGAAGTCAAGACATCCCAAAATCCTTCCAGTGAACAAAGTACTTTTTGAAGTGTAGTCAAGACTGTGTTTATGAAAGTTGCCATGATGTGGAGGTGCTGGTGTTGGACTGAGGTGGTCAAGGTCAGATGTCACACAACACCAGGCTAGAGTACAACAGGTTTATTTGAAATCGCAAGCTTTTGTAGCACTGCTCCTTCATCAGGTGAAGTGAAGAAAAGCATACAGGCACAGAATTTATAGGCAGAGAGATCAATGGGCAGAGACATCAAATGATCATACAAATCACGTGAGTGGAGTGTCAAATAATAAGTCTCTGTAGGTGATCAAGTGTCAGACGGTGTGAGTAAATGTCAACAGCTGAATAGTAAGTGAAGGGAGTGATCTAGAACCCAATTATTTGAGCCAGAGAGATAATTACAAAAAATAAAAAAAAGGTGGTGTGCTGGGGACAAACCGAATGACTGGAATAACATGATAGGTATAAGAGTCGCATGCTGAGGGTCTAACCAAAGTAACAAGTAATCCAAAACTGTACAAACTAATCAAGGTAGAGAGGTTACAACAAATTATCAAGGTAATGGTGTTAAAACAGGACAGTGAGGAAGATTTTACAAATATAGAACAGTATGGTGGGGTCACATGTAGTGTGACATGAACTCAAGACCACGGTTGAGGCCTCTTCATGGGTACAGAATTTGACTATCAGTTTCTGCTTAGTGATTCTGTGTTGTTGTGTACCTCAAAGGCCGCCTTGGACAACGCATACCTGAAAATCACAGGCTGAATGTCCTTCACTGCTGAAGTGTTCCCCAACTGGGAGGGAACATTGCTGTCTGGTGACTGTTGCGCAGTGTCCATTGATTTGTTGCCGTAGCGAGTGCATGGTTTCGCCAATATACCATGCCTCAGGGCATCCTTGCTTGTAGCATATGAGGTAAACAACATTGGCTGAATCACATGAGTATTTGCCATGTATGTGGTGGGTGGTGTTCCCACGTGAGATGGTAGTATCCATTTCGATGATCTGATATGTCTTGCAGAGGTTGCCGTGGCAGGGTAGTGGGCCCTTCATCATCCAGTACTTCCCTGGAGCAGAGAAACTACGCCATGTCCTTCGCAGCCTTCAACATGTCATTGATGCTAACAAACATCTCGCCAAGATCATCACTAGACCTCTACTTCTTGCCTTCAACCACCAAACCTTAAACAGAGCATCATTTGCAGCAGACTACCCAGCCTTCAGGAGAACATTGAACACAACACCACACAATCCTGCCCACGGCAACCGCTGCAAGACATGTCTGATCATCGACATGGATACTATCATCACACATAGGAACACCACACACTACATACACAGCAGATACTCATGTGACTCGGCCAATGTTGTCTACCTCATACACTGCAGGCAAGGAAGCCCAGAAGCATGGTATATTGGCAAGACCATACAAATGCTACAGCAAGGATGAATGGACATTGCACAACAATCGCCAAAGGGGATGAGCCCTCCCAGTCAAGGACCACTTCATGGTCAAGGACATTCAGCCTGTGATCTTTGGGTAAGTGTCATACAAGGCAGCCTTCGAGATACACAACAATAGAGAATTGCTGAGCAGAGACTGATAGCCAAGTTCCATACCCATGAAGATGGCTTCAACTGTGATCTTGGTTCATATTGCGCTACATGTAACCCCACCATACTATTATGTATTAGTAAGATCTTCCTTACTGTCCTGCTTTAACACCACTACCTTGATAACTTGTTATGATCTCTCTACCTTAATTAGTTTGTACAGTTTTGGATTACTTGTTACTTTGGTTAGACTCTCAGCATGCGACTCTTATTGTTATTCCAGTCATTTGGTTGGTCCCCAGCACACCACCTATTTTTTATTTTTTGTAATTATCTCTCTGCCTCAAATAATTAGGTTATAGATCATCCCCTTCACTTACTATTCAGCTGTTGACGCTTTACTCACACTGTCTGACATTTTTGATCACCTGCAGAGACTTAGTATTTGACTCACACCATCTGTATGATCTTTTCATCTCTCTGTGCCTGCATGGTTTTCTTCACTTCACCCGACGAAGGGGCAGCACTCCAAAAGGTTGTGATTTCAAATAAACCTAGTGTCGTGTGACTTCTGACTGTATTTACGAAAGTTGGCAACTAATTTGCACGCAGCAAGCTCCCACAAAAGCAATGGGATAGTGATATTTTTTAAATGTTTATTTAGGGATAAATTTGGTCCAGACATCACAAATATCTCCCCTGCTTTTCAAAATAGACCTACGGGACTTACTATATTCACCTGACAATGCAGATAGGGTTTCAGTTTTGTGTCTTGTGCAATAATTGCACATTTGACGTGCAGCTGTCCCTCAGCAGTGCAGTGGAATGCCAACCTTGGCTTTTATGCTAAAGTCCTGGAGTGAGACTTGAACTCACAATCTTTGATTCAAAGATGCATCCAACTGTGGCATAGCTCATATCTACATAAGTGACAATTATACCAAAATAAAATACTGCAGATGCTGGAAATTTAAAATAAAAACAGAACATACTGAAAATACTCTGGGTTCTTCCTCACAGACATTGTCAGACCTGCTGAATATTTCTGGAATTCTGTGATTTGTGTCATGAGCTTGCTGCCTAGAATACGTACAATTATACAATCATTAAAGACAGATCTCAAGAATTGGATTGGTTCTGTTTGACTAAAAAAAGGGGTCAAATTGATGAAGATGTTTAAAGTTATGAACAGTTATATGACAGGATAGGTAGAAACTGACAGGTTCTCACTGATTGGGGAATCTTGAATAAGGAGATATACATATTAAGATTAAATCTTGGAGCTGCAGCAGACAAGATAGGGAGAGACTTCTTACAAATAAAAGTCAATGATTGGAACAGAGACCATATTAATATTTAAGAACAGAGTGAGATATGTTTTTGAATGATAGGGGATTAAAGGTCAGGCACATGAGATTGTGAGCACAAGAAGACAGTATGTAGACACAGGAGTAGGTCAGTGCTTTTGTTCAGATAAATACCAACTACTTTATTTGTATTAATTGCATTTGAAGCACTTTTAGGGTGTTAAACTGAAAATACCAGTTTCATTTTTTAAAAAAAGAGAAGTGTGATTTAATTCTATTCGTGTGGAGTAAAAATGGAAATTTGAGACAAAAAGATTATTCAAGATGAGTGCTTATAGATGGGTTTTGTTATTATCAACTTGAAATTTGAGGGGCTTCCAAAGTTAACTGATTTGTGATGAGGAAGTTCCTTCTGGGTAAATGACATTTTCATTTTTAGTCTAACTAAATTATTCCATAGGAAGTTGTTACTTCCTTTTAAAAATTTCTTCTGTATTCAAAAAGTAAAAGGGTTTCAAGCAGCAAATCTCTGGTTTCCTAATCTTCAATCATCCAAGATTGCTGATTTCCTCTAATTCTGTCCTCTTTCACACTCCGAATTTCCTTTGATTCATACAGCAGCCTCAGCTCTAAGCTCTGGAAATTTTCCCTAAATAATTTAAAATTAAAACCTACTACTTTGACAAGGCTTTTATTACATGCCCTAACATCTCCTTATGTGATTCAGTGTCACAATTTCTTTGGTAATTGTCCTGAGAATCACTTGGGGATGTTTTACTGTGTTAAAAGTGTTATCAGTTCTGCAAGTGTGCACCCACACAAGTAATAAATAGGCTGCACACATGCAAAAGTCTTGGGGAAAATGATGATTAAAGGCATGCTATAAATGTAAGTGGTTGTTGTTGGAAATATTTGAGTAATATTGTGTCATTGTCTTCATTAATTTAAAGTCAGACATTCCAAGGAGTTTACAATGATGGCCATGCAACCACGGAGGATTCGCTTGAAACCATGGCTTTTGGCACAGGTGGACAGTGGGCAATATCCTGGGCTTCAGTGGCTGGATGATCAAAGGAAGCATTTTCAGATCCCATGGCGGCATGCTACCAGACATATCCCTGCCCAGGATGATGAAAACACAATTTTCAAGGTGAAATGGATGATTCTAATGGCTTCTGGTTTGCTTTGTGCCAAACAATTTTGCTGTAAATTGTTCTCCTTCTTCCATCTATTTAATGAAAATACTCAGGGGAAGACTAATTTGGAGATTACTCACTGGGCATGAAATCAGTGGATAATATGTTATGTTTATTTTATACTCATTGCCCTGGAGAAAGTAGTGGAGAACTGCCTTGAACCTCTGCGGTCAATGGCATGTAGGTTAAAAAAACATTAAATTCATCTGTTTGGACATGTTATGACAGAGATCCATGGCCATTCCATCCTGGCACTTGAAGCTGCTCCTTCTGGCCCATAGATAGGGAAACTATCACTGCACCACAACATGGTTTCATGTTTCCTGTAGGTATATGCACTGCTGTTAAGGATTTTGAGCAACATCTTTAAAATAGACAATAAAATCTTTGCACATAACCAAAAGAACAAAATCATAACTAAAACTTTTTGCTTTCAATCTGGAACTGCTTCTGTGAACTCCTCTTTGGAAATAACCTACTCCCTCTTAACAATTCTTGTTGGTATTCCCAATTCTGCTGATACCATACCCAGCTTATGAAACATGGTGGAGCTGTCTTACTACATTTGCAGTATTTTTTATATGTGCAAAGGAAATAATAAAGAAATTGCATTTCACAATCTTGATGTCCCAAAGTGCTTTACAGTCAAGGACTGGTTTTGAAGTATTGTCATTTTTGCAAGTTAGGAAAAGTAGTAGCCAAATGGCACAAAATAAGCTCCCACAAACAGCAGTGTGAGTAACTACATCAGCAGTTTAGGTAGTATTATTAGTGGATGAATAAATATTGATCAGAACAACAGGGATAACTAATGGTGTTGCGGGCTTTCTCACACTTTCCTGAGAAAGCAGACAGGATGTGTAACATCTCATCTGAAAGATGTTTTTTGTCTGGAGAACCAACATTGGTAGCCTGTGGTTAAAGTAAAATGCCACCAATCCACCATTCTACTCTTTTTAAATGAACAATAGAAGTTTGGACAGCTTTTGGTGCGACTGTAACAAAAGGTTGAAAGATCAACAGAAACTTATAACAGAAGTTTATCAAAATTCAGTGAAAATACCACTACCAGTCTGATGATGTATCCAACCCCTGCAGGGTGTTCCTTTCTAATGATTTTAATTCAACCTGACCAGACATGTTATAACACAACTCCAGGACTAGTAGGACTTGAGCCCAGACTCTTCACCGAGATGTAGGGGACTGTACCACTGCACTATAAAATCCCTTCAGGTGCTCCTTTCTACTGTTTTAAAATTAGGTGATGGTTGCCCTTTCTATCTTTTGAACAATCAAAATCAGGTCAAAAAGTCCTGGATTGGGCACTGTAACAAAAATATAAATCAACAATTAGCGGAACCTTATAGAAGAGAATGGAATGGTCCTTTTTTCTCTCTTTTTTAACCTTTATGTTAACATAATTGGGTTAAACAGCCCCTGATGGGGCACTGTAACAGAAATACTATTGAACAATTAATGGAAACTTATTAAAGGGAATGGAACGGTCCTCCATTCTAGATTGACTTCAAAGGCCCATTTGATTAACAGTGGTAGAGGATGAATCACCTGTGAATCTCTAATAAGAAGATGTAATTGTTGTAACAACAAGATGTAGTTTATTGCATGATAACAATAGGTACAGTTTACATTGTCAGGTAGACATGTTATGAAGACTATCAAGGGAAGACACATCTAGGACCATTGGAATCTGGAGTTGGACTCCTTAATTCTGCACCCAAGACTGTATAACACCATCAGATTTGGTGGAGTGTAATGTATCTTCAATATTAATTATTTCAGAATCATTAATTTATACAACAGATGATGTTTCTGATAATACAGCACTCCCTCAGCACTACAGTTAAGAATCAGCATCAAGTAGGTGCCAAAGTGTCTGGAGTGGCACTTGAACACATAACCTTCTGACTCAAAGCAACAACTTGGGTTTATATAGTGCCTTTAAGTGGGATAGCCTAATGGTAATAACAGACATTGAGCTAAAGAAGGAGATTTTAATGGTGTGGGCTAAAAGCTTGATCAAAGAGAAGTTTTCTGGAGAAGTTTGGAGACAAGAGTTTTAATACACAACCTGCTGTCAGCTGTGGCTCTATTTGTTTTATATTCCATTTTGTCATAATGTTCTTTCTATAACTAGGCTTGGGCAGTGGAGACAGGCAAATACCATCAAGGAGTTGATGGGCCAGATCCAGCAAAATGGAAAGCAAACCTCCGCTGTGCCCTCAACAAGAGCCGGGAGTTTAAACTGATTTATGATGGCACTAAGGAGACCCCCATGCAGCCATATAAGATCTACCAAGTGTGTGACCTTCAGCAGTCCAATGGAGGAAATGTCACTCCAGGTACAAGCTGCAGAAAATCCTTCAATCCCTCTCAGGTCTTCCTTCCCTCTTCTTTCCCTTTTTGCTTTATTCTGCCCTGAAACCTAAAACAAATGTCAAACTCATTTGCACCATGTATTGATCTTTCTTCATTCCCCTCCCCAACATTAGTGCAAAGGTTTATAACTGTGATGTGTAATTATTGATACTGGATCAGCAACCGAGAGATGATGGACTCAAGATTCTACCATGACAAATGGTAATGGTAATGGTGAATTCAGTAAATGTTGTTAGTAGTGGGCATCAGGCAGAAAATAAGTGGAAGCTGCCAGATTATTGCAAAACCCAACTGCTTCCTTAGCCTGCCAGTAACATCCAATCCAGTCTCAATATGGCTCCAGTTCCACATTTTAAATTGGACTCTCAATTGCACTAGGACTGCGAGGCAATAAATTTCTACCTCATCAGTGCCTCTCTTATCCAAAAAGAAAATTGAGTTGGATATATTTCAACCTTTGCAGCAGATTGTTTGCCTTGTGTCAAACTCACCTAGTTTTCATTCCATTCAAAAATCAATAGAATAAAGATCAGCCCATCTCCAGTCCAGTGTAGGGGAGGTAACAGCCTGGTAATATTATCACTGGACGTTAATCCAGAGACCCAGCTAATGTTCTGCAGACCTGAGTTTGAATCCAAGGAGATGGTGGAATTTGAATTCAGTAAAATATCTGGAATTAATGGAAATTAAATTAATCTGAATCATTGTCAGGAAAAACCCATCTGGCTCACTGATGCCCTTTGGGGAAAGAAACTGCTAGCCTATATGTGACTCCTGACCACAATGTAGTTTCCTCTTAACTGCCCTCTTGGCAATTGGGAGTGGGCTATAAATCATCCTTCATCCTGTGAAAAATTACAAGTACAGATTGAAAGAGAGAAATTCAGGACTGCTATTCAGAAGCACACTGAGTAATTCATCACTAAGTGTGAGGTCTGGGTATAGAAAGAGAATCCTGTAATTATCAGGGCATTTGGACATTGCCCTGAGAAGATTGTTGGTTTTAAATGGAAGAATGATCTCCATCATTCTATATATCTACGTAACATGGCCAATCTCTACAAGGTAGTGACTGATACAGCAACCTGAAAATTTAACATCAAAAACACTAAAGCTGTCCTCAGTGGCTAAAAAAATCTGCTGTGAATACTCAGATGCCTTTCCCGTGTCTCTGGGGCTCTCAACCAGATGGGTGATACTCTCCATCGCTGTGGGATTTTCACACTGTCTCTTTCTTCCCTCCATCCTAATTACCACCCCTCTCCATCTCTCTAGTCTATTTTGTGCTATCAGCAAATCATAAATTTTAGTATCCCAATTGTCGAATGACCTGATGCACAATACCAATGCTCTGCTATTTTCAAAAGCCTTGTTGGTGTTCCCTGTTGAAAAATTTTCATTGAATCACATAACACAGCACAAGAGAAGGCCATTCATTAAGTTTGTATCAATTTTTGAAAGATCTGTCTATTCAGTCCCACTTACATGCTCTTTCCTCATTGACCTGTAAATTCTTTCTTTACAAGTAAAAATTAAGTTCCTTTTAAAAGATAACGTTAAAATGTGTTTCCACCACCCTTACAAACAATACATAATTACAACTTATGAAAATTTATTTTACACCTTCAGGTCTCCTGTAGATTAGAAACCTGCAGCATTTCCCTGTAGGAGAGTTGATGGCCTGGTGGTATTATCACTGGACTGTTAATCCAGAGACCCATAAAACATTCTGCCGTTTAGGGAAGGAAACTGCCATCCTTACCTGGTCTGGCCTACATGTGACTCCAGACCCACAGCAATGTAGTTGACTCTCAACTGCTGTCTGGGCAATTGGGGATGGGTAATAAATGCTGCCTAGCCAGTGATGCCCTAATCCCATAAATGAATAAAGGAATAAAAAAATTTAATGCTTGCATTGAGTTATGGGCAAGTGTTATAGTATCAGCCTATGGAGATGAAGGTTATACCATATATGTCTTCCTGGAATTGAAAAACTAATATAGAGAAAAGTGAACCTTCTTTTGGATAGAGTAGAAAGGAAAGGCAAGCTATAAATGCTGGAAGTACATGGCAGGGTTATGGCAAGAAAGACTGCTAACCATTTTGAATTTGACCATTTATCAGAATTCAGATTCTTTCAAGGGATCTGGAAAGAATCAATCCATTGTTCCTTTAATTATTATCTGTTTCTTTTTTCTTTCCTTCAGAGACTATTGACTATGAAGTGGACGATGAGGAAGAGGTAAATGAATCAATAATTTTAACTAGTCTCTTAAAGCGCCAGCTCAAGTATGAAGGCCAAAGAGTCTCCTTCTGTGCTATAACATTTTGTTATTGCATGCCCAGCTATCTGGAACTAATATTCGATTGACTCCAGCCTTGCAATTTGAAACACTGACTTTCCTACATCTGAGACCTCTGGACATGAAGTTCTTTCTAAGTTTGATAGGATCCAGCTACGTGATTGAAAATAAACCCATTACAGAAATGGCTTCAAATTTGGAATGGAAAGGACTAAATAATTCGGACAGGACTCCAAATCTTGTCTTGTATTCCCTTGAGTTAAAAGGTCAAGAGGTGTTTAAAATGATCAAGGGATCAAATAGTCTGAATACAGAGTAATGATTTGCTCTGGCCAAAGACATGAGGTGAATGGGACCCAACTTGAAGAATATAGCCATTCAGAGGTGAAATTAGGAAACCTTTCACAAAAGGTGGAAGTCTAGAACTCTATCCTGAGACTTTAGTTACTAGGAGTCAATTGGGGCTTTCAAGATGTGATTGCTAAGTTACTGTTTGATAAGTATATAAGGGACGTCGAGCAAAGGCAGGCGAATGTAGACGAGTTACAGGTCAGTCATGATCTAATAGAATGTTGGAACAGGCTTGAGGGGTAAATGACTTCCTCCTGTTCCTAGAACACTATCTTGATCCTGTTCCTAGGTTAAAGACACTGAGGCCAATTGTATACCCCACCAGAGACCAGTCTTACACATCAGGAATAGAAACTGGGATCTTGCTGATAGGTATTACTCAGATCACCTCAGGCTGCACCTGCCCAATGAGCCAGGGATACTGCTAATTATTAACTTGGTGCAATTTGCAATGTCTTTTTTTTTGACAAGTAATGTTTCATAACGTCTTAACAAACCTCTACTCAGTGACTGATTTGTTTCTTTTATTTTTGCAGCAACAGCTCCAAGCTTTGTTTCCATCAATGACCTTGGAAGGTGAGAATGGGCTTCACAATTATTTTGTGGTTTTTGGCAGGGGATTTGGGACAGTGAGTTATTTAGGATGAAATAAAGTTACTTCTTCTCAGGCATTTCCTCTGAATCAGGAACTCATGTTCAATGGGCTTTCAGATAGCCAATAATTGCAATTCATGATCTGCCACAAGTGGGGGCTGACAGGTGCTTGCAGTACGGGTGGTTGAGTTGCTGGCTGGTTTGTGCACTCCCCAAATGGTTCATCACTGGCCAGGGACTCTTATGAGTTGGGAGGGGAGGGTTGTTTGACCCCTTCAGTAATACTTTGAGGACATTGCTCAAGTGTTTCTGTGATTCTTTGCAGAGTCTCCTGTCGCAAGATTGCAAATGCAACAGTTGCTTCAGGAGTCTGGGGTGTCAGAACTTGGCTTGGTCCTTGAATATGGTCACAATCACAGTGTCTCTGATTTTCCCCAACGCACTCCATTTTCCCGGATGAGGGAAATGAGGTCATGCAGTTATTGCCAGAAATCTATCTCTGTCGTGTTGTAGTTTTCAGCAGGGATTCCATCAGCTCCAGAAACCCGTCCTGGCAAACAGTAAAACCAGTGCCTGACTCAGTGTTTTACTGTGCTTTATTTTGTCTTTAAGGACAATATTTTCATTTTATTTTTCCTCTCTTTTTGATTTGTGCCAGATAATGCTAGCCTACCACCATACCCAACGCAGACTTGGTCGAAACAAGAAATTACAGTGCCTGATTCCTGCATGAATGGAAGACTTGCTAACCCGACACTCCCGCAAGGGGACCTTTCCCATGCAAATCTAGATCACAGTGAACTCTCTCAGCCCAACCTTACTCATGGAGGCCTCATTCAACCGAATGTCCCTCCAGTCACTCAAGAAACTTTTAATCCACTCCCACCGCAGCAAGTGGACCAGTTCCCCTCAATGACCACATCTGAAATGTTTATCAACTCTCTGCCGTGTAAGTTACTATTTCTTCTTCTTGGCTTCCTCCTGCATGACGTGAGAAATGTTGGCAGTTTGCATTCGGGAGATGTGTTGACTTCATAAAGGATCAAAAATTGGTTGTTTAAAACATTTAGAATAGAATTTTGACTTGTGCATTAGTACTAGATAGGTATGGTGCAATATACACTCCATTTGTGATTCAGTTCTGTTGAAGGGATTGGATCTAAATATCCAGAAGGTAAAAGAACTAGTGGTTCACACAATCCCATCTGTGTGGGGATGGGAATAAAACATTATGCTAATAGGGTGGAAAGAGGTCTATGTGTATCACAAATATTGCCATAGGCCAGTTGAGCCGAATAGCCTGTTTCTGCACCATATATTTGATCTCATTGTATTAGGCCTGGAATGAATTTGTTAAGCTGTGTGGGGATGGAGTTTGTTTACATCACAGCTGAGTTTCATTCTGCCTTCGCTGAAGAACTGTACAAGTGATTTGCCAGGAGCAATTAAAATCTTGGGATATTTAAACTCTCCTCCATTTTAAAATAAAATGACATAGTTTGTTTTATTATCGTGTCCCAAAACACTGCCGTAGCAGTTTTTATACAGTGAAGTCACTGGTGTAATGTAGGAAATGCAGTAACCAACTTGCACACAGTAGGCTCCCAGAAATTACAGCAAGATAAATGACCAGATAGTCTGTTTCTTTGGTGATTTTGGTTGATAGACAAATTCTGATCTTTGTGCTGTGCTTTGAAATAGTGTCACAAAATCTTTTTCCTAGGATGATGTTGTCGGCTAGTACGAGGGGGCATAGCTGCAAATTGAGGGGTGATAGATTGAAGACAGATGTCAGAGGCAGGTTCTTTACTCAGAGTGGTAAGGGCGTGGAATGCCCTGCCTGCCAATGTAGTTAACTCAGCCACATTAGGGGCATTTAAACAGTCCTTGGATAAGCATATGGATGATGATGGGATAGTGTAGGGGGATGGGCTTAGATTAGTTCACAGGTCAGCGCAACATCGAGGGCCAAAGGGCCTGTTCTGCGCTGTATTGTTCTATGTTCTATGATCTCTTAATATCTTATCTGAAAGTCAGCACCTCTAATTGTGCAGCTTTCCCCATAGCTGGAGTCAGACTTGAATATACTCTGACTCGGAGAACAAGAACCGACAAAACTATGGCTAACACTGCATAACGTTTACTTGCTGTAACACCTGTAGCATGAGCCTCATAAGCACCATCTGTGTCATCCTTTTCACATACTGCAGTATTTACAGTACAAACACAGGTCTTCTGTTGCAACTGTCTGCGTTTATGTTCCACATAAGACTCCTCCCATTCCTTTTTACCATCTCTAGCTTCTTTACCATTTTCCTTCCTGTGGTTATCTAGTTTTTCTTTAAATGCATCTGTGTTATTTGTGTTAATTACTCTTTATGGTAGTGTGTTCAACAGTTTTTTTACGATCTTGGGCAAAGATTGTTCTCCTGAATTCTCTATTAGAGTTAATAGTGACCACATGATATTTATGACCACTAAAGTGTTCTGCTCTCTAAGTGGAAACACTTCCACAGCTACTTTATCAAACTGTCCCATAAACTTAAAAACTTCCATCAGTTAACCCAACAGCCTTCTCTCAAGATCCAATTTTTCCAGGTAGATGTAACCTCTCAGTTCTGGTGACATTAATGTTCTTTACACCTTCTCCAGTGTTTCTATATTTTTATAATTTAGAGACCAGAACTATTTACAATACACCAAATGCGGTCTAACCAAGGTTCTGTCTCTTCCTATGGGGCAGTGACTGACCTGGATGTGAAGTTCCAATACCGGGGCAAACAGATGGGATCGTTGATCACTGTCAGCAACCCTCATGGCTGCCGTCTGTACTATGGGGACCTAGGCCCTATCCCAGACCAAGTGGAGCTCTTTGGACCCATTACCTTGGAACAGGTCCGTTTCCCCAGCACGGACCAGGTCTCTCATGAGAAGCAGCGATATTACACCAATCACTTGCTGGATGTCATGGACCGGGGTCTCATCCTGGAGATCCATGGGCAGGATATTTATGCTATCCGCCTGTGCCAGTGTAAGGTGTACTGGTCTGGGCCCTGTGCTATTGGAGCACCAGGACCCAACCCCCTTGAGAGGGAGAAGAAGATCAAACTCTTCAGTTTGGAAAACTTCCTCAGTGGTGAGTTGGTTGATTTTTTAAAAATTTGTTTGTTTTGTTTTGTCTGTTTGAAACAAAGTCAGGGATGTAAAGTGGGAAAGGAATATTTCCCATTTTGGGTGCTCACTATCTACATAAAGCTTTCCCAGCTTGGGTATAATGTGATTAAATACAATGTAAAGGTCACTGTCATTCATTCAAATAACTTGCTTTAGCCCCAGTCTCAAAAGAATGTTCTCAAACAGAACAAGGAATACAGCACCCCTAATAACATCAGGATATCTCAGACAGCTTTACAGCCAATGAAGTTGTTATTTTAACATATAGTCACTTTCATAATAAAGAAAACACTACAACCAACTTGATCATAGCAAGGTCACACAAACAGCAATATGACATTAACAAGATTTTGGTGACTGTGGTGGTTGAGAGATAAGCATTGGCCAGATACTGGAGATTAGTGCCATGGGATGTACTTTTTATTTTCACCTGGATGGATCAGCAGACAGATTTAATACTTTTTTGAAAAGGTGGCAATAACGTGCATTTATATAGTACCTTTAACATAAAAAAAATCCCACAGTATGCCATAGATGAGAATTTAGACCTAAAGGCAAGGCAGCCAAATGCATATCCACTAACGGTGGAGCAAAGGAAACTGGTGAAGAGTAGAAATCTAGGAGGATCTTAGGGCTGGAAGAATTTACAGAGATAGGATTTAGCAATGTCATGGAAAGATTTGAAAACTGGGATGGAAGTTTCAAAGCTAAGTTGCTCCTTCATATATGCATGGGAGTGCCTGCACAGATTTTGTGATCAAGATTTTAGATTAGGACTTAAACCCATAACCTTCTGACAATGAAATATATGGTCCCCAAGGATCTGGCCATTGTGCTGCAACAATTTTTTATCAATGTTGTTTATCATAAACGACATTGTACATGATTGTGCTAAGGATAAACTATGTTTCCTCTTCCTCCTCTTGAACTGTCTTATGAGCTACCTGCAGCCTTCAGCATGGTTGGTCATGTCATCTTCTTCCAAATCTCTCATCCAGATCCATTCTTATTTTCCTAATCATAGCCAGAGTGTCATTTGCAATGGTTTCTCTTCTTGTTCCTACATCTTTACCTCTGGCATCTCCCAAGGATCTATCTTGCAATCAGTCCAGCAACACCTCTGCACCTGCTGACCTACGTTACCTTCTGTTTAAGCAGCATCTGGATTTTAACATTTTCAACCTTTTTTTTTCAGTTGCTCCTTCCAGGCCCTCCAGGATAGCTACATCGGTTTCTTTAGCGTCCTCTATTTTAATTGCTACATGATTGGCAGCTGCAAGTTCAACTTCCTAGGTCCAAGCGCCGGAATTCCCTCCCTAAACCTCTCTACCTCTCTCACTTCCTTTAAGACAATCTCTTTAACCATGTTTGTGTCTGTGTACTCCAATGTCACCTTACAGGGTTCAATGTCAAATTTTGTTTTATAGCAGTCCTATGAAATGTCTTGGAATGTATTATTCAGTTAAAGGTATTTATGTAAATCTAAGTTGTTCTCTTTCTCCCTCTTCTTCTACCCCACCCAACTCAAACTACAAAACAAATATTGACACACTCCTGGCATCTTATGTAAATGACACATGACAATAAACTTGATTAAAGAGGCAACTTTTACACACTGCCTTGTAGAGGATATTTAGGGAGAAGATTCCAGAGTTTAAGGCCCTGACAGCTGAAGGCACAGACACCAACATTGGTACAATTAAAATAGGGGATGCACAAGGAAAGAGAATTGGAGGAGTACAGCAATCTCAGAAGAATGCTGGGTAGAGGTTACAGAGATGGGGGAGGGAAGCGAAGCGAAGCCAAGCCATGGGGGTATTTGAAAATAGGATGAGAATATTAAAGGAAGGATGCACATTTTTTCTACATTCATTATTTTCCTTTTCTTCACAGAATTGATAATGTACCAGAAGGGACAGACTAGTGTTGCCCCACTTTATGAGATCCAGCTCTGCTTTGGTGAGGAATGGCCAGATGGTAAACCCAAGGAAAAAAAGTTAATCATGGTGCAGGTAACAGTTTGGGATAATGCAGCCAGGGTGGGGAGTTGGCTTCTCTGATGTAATGACTCTGTAATTCTTTGGGGTTTGCTCACATCCCTAGGCTCATACACATATGGGCAGAGTACTGGGTTGCTGCTGTCACCTTAGAATGGAGACCCCACCCTGGGGAAGATCACACAGTCTGAACACTTTCCATATGAGGAATACAACTCTCTGGATACCCTTTCCTAATGTCTAGATACACATCCACTCCTGTGAGTGGATTCTCTTCCTTCGAGAGAAAAGGATTTTGTGCCAAATATTTGCTGTTTATAAAAGTGCCTGTGTTGGTAAGTTAGCCACTTCAGGTGTTGCCAAGAATATGGTACCCAGTATAAAAGAGATCCTGATCAGAAGCTGCCTTTTGGTAAACTCCATACGAAGATAAAATATAGTAGCACATGTAGGCCATTCAGCCCCTCAAGTCCATTCTATCATTCAGTGAGATTATGGCTGATCTGATAATTCTCAACTGCACTTGCCTACCCTATTACAATAACCTCTGGTTCCCTTAACAATTCGAAATCTGTCTCAGCCTTGAATGTATTTGATGACATAGCCTCAACAGCCGTCAATGTTATAGAATTCCACAGATTCACAACACTCAGAAAAGAAAAAAATGCTCCTCGCCTCTGTCTTAAATAAGTCATTCCTTACTCATTCAGTTATACGCATTGGTCCAATACTCTCCAACAAGGGAAATAACTCCCTAATGGGAGTTCCACCCTAATGGCGTTATGGATCTATCTACACACATTGACTGCAGTGGTTTGAGAAGGCAGCTCACCACCACCTTTTCAAGGGATACAAGGGACAGGCAATAACTGTTGGCCCAGCTTGCAATGCCCACAACCCATGAGTGATAAAAAAAAACTGTCCTTATCTACCTTCAAGCCTTCAATCTTGTATGTTTCAATAAGGATTTATGAACTCCAGTAAGTGCATGCCCAATCCACTCTCTTGATAAGAAAACCCTTCTCTCTGGACTACCTCCAAAGGCAATATATCTTTCATTACATAATTGAACCAAAACCACAGTATTCAAGCTGTTGTCTGGCTAGTGCCTTTCATAGTTTTAGCAAGACCTCCCTATTTTTATACCCTATTCCCATTGAAATAAAGGCCAACCATTTCAACTTGAATTACAAAGTGCAATATGGTGATTTGACACTTAACCTTTTCCTTTTCATGATGTTTCAGGTGATTCCCGTTGTGGCAAGGATGATGTTTGAGATGTTTTCAGGAGAGTTGTCATTCGACAGTGGGAGTATCTGTCTGCAAATCTCAAATCCAGACCTTAAGGACAATGTGGTGTTTCAATTTAAAGAACTTCATCGATTACTTCAGTCCCAGCAGGGCCAGGGCCAGGGACAGTGGCCAGTACAGCCTACCAATCTACAATGAGGTTACAAAGTACCCAAGAGGAGAATATAAACATTCCAGAATGCTGCCATGGTTCCCGGGCTGTAATTCTAAATTTGCTGCTGACAAGTTTTAAAAGAAAACCAGGAGTCGGACCCTAAAGAGGCAGTAAGACAAACCCTTACTTTATGCTGTTTAATGCTGGAACTCTGAGTGGGAACATATAAGACAAACAAGCTCCCTTTATTCCTTTAGTACGGATTTATGCATTTCCTTTTTTATTATTACCTTCTTTTTAAAGGATCAAGGGCCGCTTCATCCTGCTTCTATCAGATTGCAACATAATGGATGGCATAGCAACTACTCTGAGGCAACTCATTCTTAATCCTAATTTTAATAAAAAAGCACCTGTCAATGATTTAAGACCTCGGATCTGGGTGTCTAAAGATGACCAGTTTCCTTTCTATTTAGAAGTCATAGCTGACTATGTTTACCTATTGCGATCTTTTGAGGAGATTCGCTGTATATCACTTGTATAAGTAATAGTAGTTGCTACTGTGATGATCATTGGTTTGGATTGGAAAAACCTGCAGCATTGCTAACGGTAGAATCAGGAACCATCCATTTCCAGGTGTGTCCACCAGTGTACTTACCTTCAATACTTGCTAGTTTTTGATTTACATGTTTCTGCAAAATAAATATTTTGGGCTTTTTTAAAAGCGTTTTTATACACTTGCTTTTTGGATTGACCTGTTGGGAAATCTGGCACTTCAGGATTATTTATGTCTTCAAAAATGAATAAATGTTAAAGTGAGGCTGAAGAATACAACTCACTAGCATTCAGTCTGGGTTCACCCTGGCCACTTGTTCTGTGGAGCAAGTACTGAGTTAATGGATACTGTCAGTGGCATGACCTGACTAGTGAAACTCACTCACAATCTCAGAACAGTCATGGTGCTTCCAATCATGAAACGTGTCTGAAGAGAGCACTTTGAGTTGTATAACACCAGGGCACAGTACTAGTGAGTAAAGGTCAGTCACTGAGTAACATTGGATCAGTACTGACGAGTACAAATCCAAATTTGTATAACATGAGTAAAGAACTGTTAAGCACAGGACTTTCACTCCATAGGACTGAACTCGCTAATTCTGTACTGCAGTGTTATCATTGGTAAAATGTGTACATAGATCTCTCACAATATGACGCTGACGTGCAGTACAAATAGCTACAGCTTCCTAATTGACGTTTCATTCGACAACTCTCTTCCGTACCATTTCAAGGCTTTGACATCTTAATAAAGTTTGGTGCTCATATTGGAATACAGTACTCCAGCTGAACAACCAGTGATTTATAGAGGTTTTGCATAATATGTATGTTTTTATTTATAAAGTCCAGGAATAACGTATGCTTTAATAGAATACATAGTTTGGAAGCCTGCAATTTGGCCCAGCAAGTCCATACCAACTCTCCGAAGAGCATCCCATCCATACCCACCCCATTACCTTACATTTCCCATGGCTAATCCACCTAGCCTCCACACCTTGGAAACAATGGGAAATTTAGCATGGTCAATTCACCTAAACTGCACATCTTTGGACTGTGGGAGGAAACCAGAGCACCTGGAGGAAACCCATGCACACACAGGGAGAATGTGCAAACTCAGGACCCTGGCACTATGAGGCCGCAGTGCTAACCACCGAGCCGCCATGCAACCTCAATAACATTAGTGAGCCAGGCAGATATTTACAACAATGATTACATGGTGGACATAAGAATAGCTTTCAATTCCATATTTAATTTAATTTTCATTAGCTGACATGGTAGGATTTGAACCCATGACCCAGAACATTAGTCCGAGACTCTAGATCATTTCTCCAGTGACATTAACACCATGCCACTGTCTCACCTTACAAAGACGTATAGTCGTGCTACCATAAATTAATTACTTATTTCTTACTCCCTTGATGCCCAAATTTTAGGGTTTAATCTATATCTGAACTCTGATCTTCCTTCTGGCCTCCCATTGCTTATTTCCATAGACAGAACTCATGTAGCTGAATCAAGACTATACCAGATAACAAGCATGGGGCTGGATGAACACAGCAGGTCAAGCAGCATCATAGGAGCAGGAAAACTTGACGTTTCGGGCCTAAACCCTTCATCAGAAATGGGGGAGGGGAAGAGGGTTCTGAAATAAATAGGGAGAGAGGGGGAGGCGGATAGAGGATGGATAGAGGAGAGGATAGGTGGAGAGGAGGCAGACAAGTCGAAGAGGCGGGGATGGAGCCAGTAAAGGTGAGTGGAGGTAGGGGGGTAGGGAGGAGATAGGTCAGTCCAGGGAGGACGGACAGGTCAAGGGGGCGGGATGATGTTAGTAGATAGGAGATGGGGGTGTGGCTTGGGGTGAGAGGAAAAACAGGTTAGGGAGGTGGAGATGAGCTGGGCTGGTTTTGGGATGCGGTTGGGGGAGGGGAGATTTTGAAGCTTGTGAAATCCACATTGATGCCATTGGGCTGCAGGGTTCCCAGGCTGAATATGATTTGCTGTTCCTGCAGCCTTCGGGTGGCATCACTGTGGCATTGCAGGAGGCCAAGGATGGACATGTCATCTGAGGAATGGGAGGGGGAGTTGAAATGGTTCGCGACTGGGAGGTGCAGTTGGCCCAAGCCTCCGCTTGGTTTCCCCGATGTAGAGGAAGCCACAACGGGTACAGCGGATGCAGTATACCACATTGGCAGATGTGCAGGTGAACCTCTGCCTGATGTGGAAAGTCTTCTTGGGGCCTGGGATTGGGGTGAGGGAGGAGGTGTGGGGGCAGGTGTAGCACTTCCTGCGGTTACAAGGAAAAGTGCCGGGTGTGGTGGGGCCGGAGGGGAGTGTGGAACGGACAAGGGAGTCGCGGAGGGAGTGGTCCCTCCGGAAGGCAGATAAGGGTGGGGAGGGAAAAATGTCTTTGGTGGTGGGGTCTGATTGCAGATGGCAGAAGTGTCGGAGGATGATGCGTTGGATCCGGAGGTTGGTGGGGTGGTATGTGAGGACGAGGGGGATTCTTTTTTGGTTATTGTTGCGGGGACGGGGCGTGAGGGATGTGTTCCGGGAAATGCGGGAGACACGGTTGAGGGCGTTCTCGACCACTGTGGGGGGGAAGTTGCGGTCCTTGAAAAATGAGGACATTTGAGATGTGCGGGATTGGAATGTCTCATCCTGGGAGCAGATGCGGCGGAGGCGAAGGAATTGGGAATAGGGGATGGCATTTTTGCAGGAGGGTGGGTGGGAGGAGGCGTATTCCAGGTAGCTGTGGGAGTCAGTGGGCTTGAAATGGACATCGGTTTCTAGGTGGTTGCCCGAGATGGAGACAGAGAGGTCCAGGAAGGAGAGAGAAGTGTTGGAGATGGTCCAGGTGAACTTCAGGTTGGGGTGGAAGGTGTTGGTGAATTGGATGAACTGTTCGAGCTCCTCGTGGGAGCACGAGGCGGCGCCGATGCAGTCATCAATGTAACGGAGGAAGAGGTGGGGTTTAGGGCCAGTGTAGGTACGGAAGAGGGATTGTTCCACATAACCGGTTTTTCCTCTCACCTCAAGCCACACCCCCATCTCCTAACATCATCCCGCCCCCTTGACCTGTCCGTCCTCCCTGGACTGACCTATCTCCTCCCTACCCCGCTACCTACACTCACCTTTACTGGCTCCATCCCCGCCTCTTCGACTTGTCTGCCTCCTCTCCACCTATCCTCTCCTCTATCCATCCTCTATCCACCTCCCCCTCTCTCCCTATTTATTTCAGAACCCTCTTCCCCTCCCCCATTTCTGATGAAGGGTTTAGGCCCGAAACGTCAAGTTTTCCTGCTCCTATGATGCTGCTTGACCTGCTGTATTCATCCAGCCCCATGCTTGTTGTCTCGGATTCTCCAGCATCTGCAGTACCTTTTATCTCTCTCAAGACTATACCAACTCACTTAATCTCAAACAATAGAATAACTCCCTCCATTCTGACAGAACAGGGCTGGAACTAACCTTGCAGTTTTTTATTCTATCGTCAGATGATTGGAATAGTTAACTGTGCTAATGCCACCTCACTTGATAGACTATATAGACTTTTTGTATCACGATGCAAGGCTTGGAAGAGGCCAACGTCCCAATGAATCCCATACGACAGTATCCCATGTACCCTTAGATTTCTGTTTCACCGGCAGTTCCCTCTTCAGAATAGCACAAAGTTATTCTGCCCCTCCAGCTTATTGCATTATTTAATTAGATCATGACTGAGACAATTTATTTGTACATTCTCCAAATTTTGTGTAATGAAATCTAAACTGTTCAGTGTCCCTCTAAACCTGGGTCATGCCTCTAGGTACATTGTTCCAGACTGCAACATATTTGAGTTGTCCTTGTTACAGTAAATAGTTAGTTAACTGTTTTATGTTGCAATGTTGATTCAGAAGATTTGTTTTTGCATTAGGGGAATTCTTAACTTCCTCTTTTTCTAAAATCACTGTTCTGCAACATCACGGTCCTTTTCCCTTCCTCTTTTCAGAGACGAGAGTCATACAGCTACTGTAAAAGTTTTCTTAGAGAGAAAAAAATTGTTTTGTTCTGGTCTGTATTGCTGTTCTGTTTGGAAGATTCTGGAGCAAAAATTCAGGGTAAAACTATGCAATGATAAATTGTGTACCCAGTCTATCTTAGTTACTCTTCAGCAGGTTTAGATACTGTGCAGACTGTGTTACAGTGTGACCCATTATACCAAGGGTTGAGCACTGAGCACAAACACATTCTCAACATTTCCGAGCTGACGTGTATTTGAACCATTGATGTCAAATTTTAGTGTGAAGTGTTCAATACTTTTGCAACATGTGGAAACAATTTTAACTTAACCTTCCTGGTAGGGAATCTAAACAACAGGATGAGCAGATTTGTTCTCCATTGGTTACAATAGTTGGGTTGACAGTCCCTACCTGAACCAGGGTTGCATGATGCTAATAGAAACTTTTGGGGTGAGTAGAATGTTACCAAAGATTATCTTACAGATTCAATAATGAACTTCCAATCTGCGCAATAAATATTGTCTGAACTTGATAAAATATTTAACCAGCCAGGGAGCAGGGCTTCAGGATTGCCTTAGGCATTAAATTAGACTTGTTTCCATAGCAACAGACACCTCTTGTATTTCAGGTTTGATCAGTGTTTAAGGTTTTTGACAATGATCTTACAGAAAAGACAGGAATGGGACAGTCTAGTTGCTAACCAACTACTCGTACCCCATTTAATTAATATATTGACCTACAAAAACAAGTACTGTATTATCATTTCCAGAGGACAGTACATAAATTATTGTAGTGCTATGAGGAAGTCCATCACTCCTTATTTATCCACAAGTTAAACAACCTCAAGATGAGAGGTTTGGCAGATGCAGGTTGAGTTTGAGGCATAATTGCTGATTACGATTCCCAATCGCTGTCTGAAGCTTTGTAAAAATGTGGAAACATGACAGAAAAGACATGAGGACACAGAGGTTGCAATTGGGGAAAAATATCAAAATATAAATTGAACTTATCACATGCTCACTGAGAAAGCAAAAAAAGATGGGTACAATTATGAATGGATTAAGACAAATATATAATTAAAGACTGATAAAGGCTTTTATGGTGCAGTGGTAATTTCCCTAACTCTGACGTTGCCTAGGTTCAAGTCCCACCTGCTCTAAATGTGTCATATGTCTATACAGGTTGATTAGAAATATCTATGATTAAAGATTTTCAGTTTGAGAAATTATAACTAGGAGCCAAAATAACTGCTTCTGTTCATACATTTTCTAAGTTGGTTTGCAGGGATGCTAGGTAACAAATCAGAAGAGTGAGGAGAGTAGGAAGGTAAAAAGATAGGATTTAAGAGAGTATGAGTGCCAGAAAGGGTCATGGAAAGATTTACAGCATCATGCTTAGCCAGCTGAAGACACAACCACTCAGTAGGACAGTAACTGATGTGACATGCATTCACTTATTATAGAGCACATTACTATAGCAGTGGCACAGCATGCATCCTGTGCACTAATCCCATTTCTAAATTCACACCACAATGTTAAAAAAAACATCTAAGGTGGTCTCCTAAACCAGGTCCCATAATTGGGTACTCAAATGGCTGTTGGAAACTCCATGGAAGAAGTTGTTTCTTTCAAATGTCGATGAGCAGAACATGTGTCTTAAAGACCTACATGTAAAAAAAAATCCTAAATTGTACACACATCGTGGTTTACTATTGTAAGATTCAAGATAACAATAGTTCTGCAGCAATTAGAGACCTACAGCTTTGATTCTGAAAGAATAAAATACCAGGTGCAGAAAAAAAGTTCTACAGAAACGATGTATAGTCAAGATCCCTGGTTACACTGCTGCACATGTACATGTATGGTTTAACAGAGGATCAAGTATGCCTGTCATTCCTCTAAAATTAACCAACCATCCCTTACATTGGTGCATTTCATGTGTTAAGCGTACCTATGGGCCTAGTGAATTAGGAAGGTTACAGTCCTGGTCTTGTGCAGGTAGCTAAGCAGCAGTGTACAATGGTAGGCTCTTGAGAACATCCAGCTAGGGGCTTGATTCACTGTGTTCAGTCAGATGTGCAATTTTAAGAGTGGACAGACTCAGACTTGAATATGACATCCCTGACATCAAATAGGTGGACGCCTACCTTCCACTCAAAAAAACATTGCCTAGGATCCAAGAGAGTAAAATACTGGTTTCAGTAAAGCACTCCCAAATTTTGCATAACTTAAACCCTAGCAAGAAACTGCAGCGGAAGGCAGGAAAGGAAATTTTATAAATACAAAGTCAGCATTCCTCCAATCAGACCCCAAGCAGAACCCTGAGCTTCCATTCAGTTGCCATTTTAATTCTCTATCCTCTATCCTCTATCCTACCCTATTTGAACAAAACTTGAGGAGTAACATCACCTTTCAATCCAGCAGTGTACAGCCTTTCGGACTTAACACTGAGTTCAATAATTTCAGATCATAATTATTCTTCCCAATGTTTTTCTGGCACATGCTGATGATTCTGCTTCCAACCTTAACTCTTGTCTAATTAACACTTTTCTTTCCCCCCTTGCACCTCACACCTTTGTGATTTAAATATTTCTTCCCAACCTTTTTGGTTGCTTTAAACCTGTTACAACTCTAAGATTTTCCTGTTTAGGGGGTCACAGATTACAAACAACTGTTTTCTCTCCAGAGATGCTACCCTGTTCAGTTAAGTGTTTTCAGTGTTTTGTTTTCTCTTAATAACATTTTTATTTACTTGCTACACAAGACGTCTTTTCCAGCTCCTGCAAACGCAGCCTTCCTCAATTTTTTCACTGCAGCTCAGATCCACATCTTCTCATTGCACGAGACTGTGCCTCGACAAGGAACTGGCTTTGGATCATCCCTAACTCATCATCCACACAATCACTGTGTCCTTGTAACACTTGGTAGTCTCTCTACCTCTGGGCCAGGAGGCCCAAGTTCAAGTCCCACCTGCTCGAAGGTGTGTAATAACATCTCTGAACAGGTTGATTGGGAAATGTCTACACCCATGCAAACATTACAACCAACAGACCTTACCTCCCATCAATCTGAATTGGTTTACATCAAATTCCCAGAGGGGAATTCATATTAATTGACTTTCTGAGACAACCAGAGAGGCCCTTGCAAAAGTCTCCCCCTTTCCAAAGCAGCCCGACTTTCCGTCAGGACTTAGATTATGACAAAGACAAGAAATGTCATTTATTTTAAACACACCAAATCTTAAGTTTCTTTCAATGCTTTTTTCTATTTAAAAAGTCTTAGCATTAACGTTTCTGAAGAGCAAGCTTATAGCTAACAGTAATAAAAATCAAATCAAGAAGTAAAATTGCTCAATCATAATGCAGCATCGAATGAATCACATGTTCCTTATTTTAGGAAGGCAACTCCCTTTGCCAGTTCAGTGACTCATGAGCATATTTTGCAGCGTATTATGGAAGCAAATGAAGCATCCTTTCATTGGACCTCTCCTCATCAAAGTCCGAAATTAGCTTCTTTCCTCTCCCAAAGGGTATGGCACACTAAGGGAAGAGGATTTTTCAACTCTTCTAATTCAACAAAGGGGTGAAACTGACACAGGTTGCAATGACCTGTGGTGTTTGAAATTGAAGCTACAATGCCCAGGCCAAGTTAGGAGCTGCAAGGTCACGTTAAAAAGCTTCTTAATATTGTTAGCCGGAGAACAGTGAACATGTGGAACTTGCTCCCACGGAATAATATAGGCAAAAAGCGGATTCACTAAGGGGAGACTAGGGAAGTACAAAAGATATAAAGGAACAGATGGATATGCTGATAGGTTGATTCGTGCAAAGCAAAAACTCCAACACAGCAGATGGGTTGAATGGCCTTCTTCACTATAAATTCTATTGTGCTGGAACTTCACTATAAAACAGGCAAACACATTTATTGGTTTTTTTTTTTTTAATTGTTCTTGAGATGGTTACAACACCAGATGGAACAGCACTTCCACGCACTCATTCCCCCACAACCCACCTTCCACCCGCCATCTCCTGGGACTCCCATCCTTCACACCCAGCTTAATAGTGCTGTCCACGTACGCCTGGGTAAACAGTCACTGTCCACACACCCCTTCACGCTTTTGTTTTTATTGACCCGTTACTCGGTCTCAGTCAATATCTTCACAACCAATGGAAACTCATCCACCCCCTCCTCACTCAAGGTCAGGCTCAGATCCACAACTCCACATCCCAGAGATCCATGGCTCTGTTTCTTTATTAATGCTCTTCCTAAATTTTTTTTTTTAAAGTTGTGACACAGCTGAGGTTTCATAGACCCTTCTGTCATTTGTCCATTAACCATGAACACTAAATATGATTTTCATTTTAGAAATCATTAAGAAAGTCTCTTGTGCTAAGCACAATAATCGCCCCAGGCCCATCCCACCCTCCCCTCCCTCCCCCAAAAAAAAAACAAACCCCTCCCTGAAGGAACTCTGGCTGATTTAAAAGCTGGTTTATTCTAGATCCTCCTTTTACATACAAGCTTGAGGCAACATAATTTCCACCACCTGTCATTTTGGCATGCTGTTGATCCCCTGCTGAAGCCATCTTGAAGCTGGGAGGGGGGCAAAAAATCCTGGACTACCCCATTTCTGCATGCCCTGATGCACAATGCCAGGGAGGCTGCACCCATGTGGCGTTATGCAGTAGGGAGTTTGGCACTTTTCTCCCAGCCTACAGACCTCTGCTTGTGATTTTTTGCCCCATTTGCTCTCGCTGGGAACCGGCCATGGCATTTTGGGTTCATATTGATTGCATTTCCGGTCTTTTTTTTTGAGACACAGTCCTCTGTGGAAATGAAAAGCAACAATTTTAGAAAACCTTACAAAAGCATTTAAGAAATTACCTATGTTGAATAGAAATGAATAAAATATATTGATTATGAAAATACAGTTTTCAGTATTTCCATGAAACCGTGAATACCTCTTAACTCTTACTAAATCATCAGACTGCTTATCCAAGATACATTGCTGGATGAACAGAAATTTTCTCCAAACACTAGTAAGACTGAAGCCATCTGTTTCCATCCCTGTTACAAATAATATTCCTCAATTACCAACATCATTGCTCTCCCTGACATTTATAAGCAAAGCCAGGCCAATCACGATCATTATGTCATTTTTGACCACGGAATTGTTGCAAAACTCCAATTCATGCCTTTGTTATCTTTAAATTTGACTATTCCAAACCAACTGACCAGGATGCCACAATCTACTCTTCGTAAACTTAGGATCATCCACAACTGCTGCCTGTATCCTTATGTATCGAAACCTGTTCCCCGATCACCTGTGCTTGCTGATTTACTACATTAACATCCAGCTAACCAACTTTTCAATTTTAAAATTCTTATCCTTTTCAAATCTCTTACATACTAGGGGTACACAATGGAGCCCACAAGGTCAGAAAACATGACTGTAAGATGACTTAAATAGGCAGGATGGAAAATGTAAACGTCCTGCTGACAGGTCGAGATGCATAAATAAAATTAGTGAGGTGTAGAACTTTGCTGCCTACGGCAGGTTGCTACTCATAATAAATTTGCAAGCCATGAATACTCATTATTTTTAAGAAGGTTTTACACTAATGTCCTGCATTCAAGGTAAAGACACAGGAGAACTTTGTGGTATTCAGCTCGCAATCATTTAAAGGTCAGCTTTGTGCAATTGTATACGAGGTCAGCATGTTTCCTTGTTTTAACTCTATAGCACAGAGTGGGAAGCAGATGAATGCACACCTGCACTGAGCCCAAGACTCATCAGGAATCAGTGGTAAGGGGGATTTTGAAGTAGGCAGAGTTCTGATGTAATGGGTAGGAGTGGAGTTGAGAAAGGGCAGGGTGGGAAGAGAGAGAGAGAGAGAAAAGACATGCATGTCCACTTTGGATGTTGGCTAACACAGTCCTTGAAAAGGGCTCTGAGTTATAGAATTGGAGGTTTATAGCACAGAAAAAGGCCCTTTAGCTGACTGAGTCTACACCAGTCAAAAACAACCACTTAACTATTCTAATGCCATTTTCCTGAACTTCGCATGTAGCCGTGTATGCCTTAGCACTGTACATTCGTCCGTAACATTTCAATTTCTCCCACTAAGATTGTTCTCAGACGATATCCTTAGCTTGCAAGTTCATCCATGTCCCACAGAGTTGCAACTACAATCTTGGACACTAATGTGAACACACTGAACAACAGAAAATCGCACTGTAGTTTTCACATTAAAGGAAATATCCCATACTCGCCTGTAACCAATGAATGTCAACTATATGGTGTGCCAATATATTTAGCTCTCTGACTAAGTGTCAACAAGTTAGGATAATACACACATGAATAGAGGTAAAATGAATGTAATGTGAAATATTTACAGGCTAAATTTAATTTTGCAAAACATTTTTGCTCTCAATTGTTATGTTGATAGTGCTATAATTAGGCAGTAAAGCGGCTACCATGATGCAGAGACTCCCTACTTGACCAGGAGATTCTAATGCGCTGCCCGTTGATGCAGCATCGTCAACAGACAGCAGGTTTCACTAATGAAAACCTTCCCCTGTTGTTGTATCAGCCATGCTTTACATGCACTCTGCTGTCACTTTGAATTTTAATTGTCATTGGATGGGAAACAACAAAATGAAAGAAAATAGGAGTAACACACATGCAGTTGACAAAATCCTGGTCCTAATCTCTAATTCCTCCAACCAAAGAGACCAGAGTTAACCACCATCATATAGTTCTTGACGATCCTAATCTTCAAAACTCTATTATTGGCAGCTGTGCATTTAGATGTCGAGGATCTAAGCTCTGGAATTTCCGTTTATTCTTTCCTTTTTTAAAGACCTACCTTAAACCTACATCTTTGACCAAGAGTTTTTTTGGCCATTTGCCCTAATATTGCCCGTGTCAAATTTTACTTTACAGTGCTCCACTGAAGCACCTGTGGAATGTTTAATTTTCCTGAAGATACTAAATACAAGTTGATATAGAAATTTAATCAAAGCTGGATGGGGCAATGAGTCAAGGATTGACATCTCATTGCTGGAATCTGAATCCCAAGCAAACTGGTCTGTTTGGTTCGTTTGTAATATCATTTTGAACAGTCCCAAGCCATTCACACACCACAACAGAAGCGTGTATTTACAAATCCTTCACTACAGGCAGAGGAAGAAGGGATCACCAGCGGTGACTTAAGTTTCAGGGGCAAGATTTCTTCCAAAGTGAAGTCAAGGATGGGTGAGCCTCCTCCCACTGAGTGAACATTGTGCAGAATAAAACAAGCGAGGATTCTGTGGTAAGAGTACAGAATGGGTAATAAGACACCACTGCTTATACTCAGGATTCTTTGAAATGGGACAATTACTTCTTTAAGTTTAGATAATCAGATCAGCCCTGGTCTCATTGAATGACTGAGCAGAATCGATGGGCTGAATGTCCTACTACTGTTCCTATGTCTTCTTCAAGTTTTGTATTCTTAACAGGCTACAGCTAGCTCAGTTGGCTGGATAGCTGGTTTGCGACGCAGAGCGAAGCCAACAGTTTGGGATCAATTCCTGTATCAGCTGATGTTACCGTGACCGATGCTCCTTCTCAACCTCTTCCCTCACCTGAGGCGTGGTGACCCTCAAGTTAAACCACCACCAGAGGATTCTCATAGGCAGCATAGTGACACAGTGGTTAGCACTGCTGCCTCACACTGTCAGGGACCCATGTTTGGTTCCAGCCTTGGTCAACTATGTTGAGGTTGCATGCTCTCACCATGTCTGCTCTTCAGACGGTTGAGATGAATGGCCTCTCTCTGCACTGTAGGGTTTCTGTGAATCTCCTTCTCAGCCTCTACCCTTGCCTGAGGTTAAACCACCACAGGTCTGACTGTAAAGAGACAGCAGCCCTATGATCTGTTGACTGGAACTTTACTGACAAGCAAGTTAGTCGAAAACTTATCCAGGAATGCTTGATGTTGAGACTTCATATAAAATCCATTAATTCTGACAGAGAACCCCTCTCTACGCAAGCAGGCAATCTCAGTGAGTTTCAGAAAGACACGGCAGTTTGATAGAAAGTCCCCGAGTCACAGTTGAAGGTTGTAAGATGAGGAGGCCATGTGGCAAAGGCACCATAGGATAAAAAAAGCAATGAAACTTCCCTCAGTGCCTCAGTGAGAGACTGGAAGATTCTCAGTTGACGGACCTCAGGAGAGATGCCTACTTGGCTATTACTACTTGTCTTGGTGGTGACGAGTTCTGAAGAGGAAATTTGCCAATGCTGCAATAGGATGGATCCGTACTAGATATGGTATGCAAGTGAGGACAGTATGTAATATCTTCAACTGCTCAGTGGGGACAGAGATAAAAGACGGAGGGAAGAAGAGAGACACAGACTTTAAACTCTCCTCAAACAAGAAGGCGAATAAGAGACATACATCCATAATTCCAACATGCTCAGCTCATCTTGGGCTCAGGGACCGAATAACATTGAAGAGTTATTTTTGTGATGAGAAAGACTATTACATGAAGTCAGGAGGGGCATATTAGAAACTTACAACAAGACCAACCTTAAACAGAAATAGCCCAGAGTCATTTTCCCCTCCCCTGGTCCTTTACATATGGGGGATTACAGAATAGTTGATTGGTCCAGATGGACCAACAGTTGCATTTTATGGAACCCCTGGACCAGGAGGCCTGGGTTCAAGTCCCACATGCTCCAGAAGTGTGCAATAACATCTGTGAACATGCTGATTAGAAAAATAGGTCCAAGTTCTTACCTGGGAGACTGATGCAAGTCATGGATTTGTGAACACAGCTATCGGAAGAGGCGTGTGAAATCTCTCAAAGCCCAGCAAACTTTCTTACATTCATCAGCACTGCAAAAGGTTAAACAGATGCATCGGAAATCAACACAGCAGTAGGTTAACACCACAAGAGTATGGAGTTAAATTAACATCCATCTATATAAATTACTAGCACAGAGCAGTAGATTAAATTAGCAGAGCAGTGCGTTAAAGTAACATGGGGTAATGGATCTCATTACACTAAATTACATAAAAAGTAGCACATAGCCGTAGGTTATAGTAATGCTCCATTTATCTAGGCTCACAACAATAAATGTACATAATCACAAAGGTTGCCACTGGAACTGCTATAAAGTGAAAAAGATTAAACATTAACTCTATAATGTGCATAGGAACTTGGACAAAAAGTTCAATGTTGATGATTCTATGACTGAAAGATCAGGTAATATATAGTAAAGGCAAGTGTCAAGAAAACATGTCTTTTTTCTTAGATGAATGAGCCTCAGCTGAGGTGAACTCTGCAGTCAGAATTAACTGCTCCTTCAGACAAACCTCCTGCCCAAGGGGATTTTTTCCTAAGCTTTGATTGCCCATGTCAATTTCTTTTTCTTCTATCTCATGCTGGGTGGCAGTGATGGTGGGAGTGCAGTGAGTTGCCCATGGTTAATCTCAAGTGTGAGGGACATTGGGTCTTAAGGGAGATAATCATTGTCTGCACACATTTACACTATCCAGCAGGGAGGGTCAGTGGATCACTATCAGGAACCCTAGCTATCAGCAACTTCTTGACCCAAAGTCAGAATCCCACAGCTGCCCACTAATGTTAATATACTCCACTCTGATTCAAAATCAAACTCTCAAACTCCCTGATTACTGGCTGACTGAACTGACTCAATGAGGTCAGTGAGTCCACCCAGCTCACCATCCAGAGCATCTTTTGTACAAATTATTAATAAAAAAATCCAACTGCAAAACCCACTATAGTGAAAAAGCCATTTCCTCTACATGAGGAATGAAATGAAGGCTTTTGTAAGTGAGCCAACTGTCCAAAAGGTGGTGGTTTGCTTTGTTTAATTTGGCACATGGGTAAGGATCATGAAATTGTCAGTCATGTTTTGACCAACCCAATCACAAGTTTAAATGAGTAAAGTTTAAGTCGAACGCCAGAGAGCTATCATTCATTAAAACACATATGGATTGTCAATGAAGACCACAGCTTCGATGTGAAGTTTATAAAGCTATGATTTACATTTAATACCTGAAATTATAGCATTGCCATACTTTTGGGTGAGGCCGTATTGAAACAACAAAGAGGTTAATTAACTCTTTCCTAAGCAGTAGAATAAAACCATAGAACAGTTAGATAGAAAGAGGTGATTCAGCCCACTGCATTTGTGCCAGTTTAATAAACTCACCACCCATTTATCCCACTTAACAGCAGCTGCTCCATAGCTTTGCATGTTACAGCACTTAAGGTGCAGATCCAGATTCCTTTCAAATGATGAGTGTTCCACCTCAACTAAATTGGGCTGCAAATTCCAGACACCCACTACTCTCTGGGTTTAAAAAAAAGTTAATCTCACATCCCTCCTAATCCTTTCACCAATCACCTTAACTCTGTGCCACTCGGTAACTGACCGTTCCACTAAGAGAATCAGATATTACCTGTCCAGTTTATCCCTCATTATTTTGTCTACCTCAATTAAGTCACCCATCGGCCTCTCTGTTCTAAGGGAATGAAACAACCCCAGCCTATCCAATCAATTATCGCTGAAGTAAAGAGGCAAAAGGTAAAATCAACCAATGTCACCATTATTGCTTCTTGGTCAGCTTGAGTGACAGCAGAATCCAGTTTAGGCGTAATGCTAGATTCAAAAATCAATCTTGCACAGAAACACAAACAACCACTGACTTATCCACCATAACCATTTTCTTTCAGCTTATTAGCATCAGCATGATCTCAACCTTTTGATTCAACTCTCTACTGTTCAGAGTTAAATAATATAGAAAGCATTTTCAGATCACGAATAACTCAGGAGGCATGATTTCAATCCGAGCCATTCCTGACTACAACGTGTGATCACACAGACTAGTCAGACCATTATGTATAATTCAAGTCAGAACTTGCTCAGTACTAACATTGTACCATATGAAGAAACCTCATGATTGTTCGAAGGTAGAAGTCAGTCAGCTCTTACACAGGTCTGAGCATGTTGCTGATTGTTAATTCATTGAATGCTTTCTTACTCTGTAGCTGGCCCCGTGTTAGTTTGGTTTGCATTGATAGAATAACACTGGGAAAATGTCATGTATTCAGTGAGCTGCAATCTCTGAGTGCCACTACCTTATTTTGCTGTGCTAGACCTATTAAGAAGACCTCAGTAAGGTAATCTCACCAGTTCCAGAGAATGCTGTAAACACTAGATGTCAAAGGGGGAAATCTTCCCAATTCTCCAAGTGGCATCTCCCACCTTCCCAAAATGTCAGTGAACCTATTAGGACATGGCTAGCTTTGCAAGCCCACTGACCAGTTATGCTTACACCTGCTCTCACCTGGTGACTTGCTTGTGGAAGTCAGTCAGCTGCTTGTGTGTTACTGTGATAGCACCCCCTGCTGTCTCTTTAGGTAATGACTTGAGTGAAGCCTCCAACCATCGGCAAAAGGTCTAAAGGAGACAAGAATGAAAAAACAAAGATTTATGGAAAGTATCCTGAAAAGGCACTAGGGTTAAGGGTGAGAGTTGGGAAGGAATTAATACACATTCCCCGAATACACTGTCTAAGCTTCAGCGAGATGGGACTTCTTGGTTTTGATAAAAACAGATGTCCTTTAAACAGGCAACCTGGTACCCAATTGAATTAATTTTTTAATATAAATATGAAGAGGAAGTGCAATCAGATTTCTGTAACACGTAGTCACACATATATTGTGCTTTCACTCATTCAGACAAAAACATGCGTTAAATGCTCTCACATACACTTTCAGATAGCAGGAGTGCAGTTTAACAGAAGACATTGATTAACTTGCCAGAGACACCAGGTTATGGAGCAAAGCACAGCAGCAATATTACACCTGAATACACACAGACATTTGCATCTACTCCTGATTCAAGTATACAACAGCCTGGTTACATGGGCAGATCAAAAGGCAGAACACCAGAGTCTAACCTTGGACTAGAATGTTAAATTGAAAGATCTCAAGACACTACAAAATTGAAAATTTCACAGTAGTTGGTTGGTTCTGCTATAGAAATAAATTTTCAGAGTTGCTGCACCATGTATTGCAGATGAGAAAAACACTGCTCTCTGCACAACTGTTCCATTAATGCACTGTTGGAAATCTATGAAATCCTGCTTAGCCAGCTATCACTAATTTCAGAGCATTTAATATTCAAAGCATCACAGAAGGCCAACATTTGGTCCCATAATATTCTGCACCAAAGATGTGACTCCAAGAATTTCATTCTCTAGTTCTTAGTCCACAGCCCTAGAGGCTAAGATGATGCAAAAGAACATATAAATAACACTTTAATGTTACAAGAGTTTCTGACTCAACTACCCTTTCAGACTGTGAGTTCAAAACTCCTACCACTCCTAGGCAAATAAAGTGCTCAACTTCCCACTAAGCCCTGTATCCCTTAGCCTAAATCTATGGCCCCTAGTATTGGCCCCTCTACTAATGGAAAGAAATTGCATTTTTATCCATGCTATGCCCCTCAATTATATACACCACTATCAGATCTCCTCTCAACTTTTGCTCTTCCAAGAAAAACAACCAGCCTATCCTATCTTTCCTCACCGTTCTGACCATCCAGTCCAGGCAACGTCCTGGTAGACTTTGCCTGTACTATCTAGTTCAATCACGTCATTCCTACAATATGGTAACCAGTACTACTCATAACCTGACCACATTTTATAGTTGCAAATACCATCCTAGTTTTTGTGTTCTATGCCTCTGCTAATAAAGCCCAGTATTCCATCTGCCTTATTCACCACAGCTACCTGCACAGCTACATTCAGGGATCTGTAAAGATGCACACCACGATTCCTCTGACCTTCAAAACTCCAACATCTCACCATTCATAGTGTAATCCTTTGCCTTGTCAGCCCTCCTAAAGTGCATTACCTCTCACTTTTCTGGGTTGAATTCCATCTGTCACTGTTCTGCCCACCTGACCAATCTGCTGACATCCCACTGCAGTTTACAGCTATCCTCCTCAATTTTCATGTTACATGCCAGCCTTTTGAACACATCCCCCTACATTTAAGTTGAAATCATTATCATTAACATACACCACAAATGGAAAGGTCTCCAGCACTGAGACCTAGGGAGCCCCACTGAAAACGAATATCCTTTAAAACAAATATTTCTCAATCATCACCATCTTACTTCTTGCCTCTCTTACAATTTTGGATCTAAAGTGCCGCTTTGTCTTGATCCATTGGGCTCTTACTTTCTTGACCAATCTGCCATGAGGGACATCATCAAATGCCTTGCTAAAGGTCATGCAGACCACATCAAATGCATCATTCTTATCAATATTCCTGGTTATTTCTCCAAAAGAATTCCATGACATCTGTCAAACATGACTTTTCCTGAAGAAACTGCAAATATATTCTGCTCCTCAATTCTTGCTAATAAAATTTTCCACCACTAAGGTTGGACTGTCAGATCTGTAATTTGTCTATCTTAGGTCTATCCCTTGCTCCTCCTTCCTTTTTTAAAAAATACTTGGGACAATTCCAGCAGATTTCCTCTCCTCTGACACCTCACCTGTGGTCAGAGACGATTTGAAAAATTACTACTAGGAATCCTGATATCTCCTCCTTTACGTTTCTCAACAGCCTCGGATTTCTCTCAACCAGGCCTGTGGATTTATCCATTTTAAGGCTGCTAAACTCACTTGTACCTCCTCTCTCTTGATATTAATTTCTTCAGATGTTTCACAATCTGAAGTGAATTGTATTCAACAAGGACAGTGGCCACATCTTCCAGGTCCTCGCACAGATTATCTCTATTGTCCCAAACGGGCCCTACTTTTTAACTTAGTTATTCTCTTGCTGTATATTTTTTTCCTCTTAAAAATGACTTTTCCTTTATTCTACATGCCAATGTTTTTTCATTCACTCTTAGCTTACCCAATTTATTTTTTGAAATTAACCCCTACAATTTTTTTATACTCCTTAAGGGACTCTGTGATGTGGAGGTACCAGTGTTGGACTGGGGTGGACAAGGTCAAAAATCACATGTCACCAGGTTTATTTGAAAACGCAAGCATTCAGAGCCTCGCTCCTTCTTCCAGGAGTTAGAGAGCAAGGTGGCATCAGACAAAGACTTTATAAGCAAAAGATCAAAAGTTCATAGAACAGATGTGAATGTATTGAACAAACCAATGTTGGCTGTTAAATCTTCAATCAGTTAGAAAGGAGATACAGATTTCAATTAATTAATATGCAAATCTCAGAATTTCCTCTGAGTCCCTCTCCCATGAACACACACGCTCACACACATATAAATCAATGGGGTGAATTTGCATTTGCAGAACATTCTAGTTTGTTCAAAAAGCACACACACAATTTATAGAGAATGTGGCAATTTAGAAATTCCTACTTTGGAAATAAAACCAGTCTGACTCCAAGTTAAAACACAGACAAATTCTATATAAGGCCTCACACTTAAAATGCATTGTCTGACCTGAGATGTTACCGCTGGTATACTATTAAAACCTTTAGTTATCTTGGGGCAGTGACTTGCAAGAAATTCTGGGACTGGCATTTTAATCAATTGAAACCAGCATCTACTCTACAACTGATTAAAGATTTAACAGCCATCTTGGGTTTGTTCAATACAGTCACATCAGTTCTATGATCCTTTGCTTTTGCTTATAAAGTCTGATGCTACATCTCTCACTAATACCTGAAGAAGAAGCAAGACTCTGAAAGCTTGTGTTTTCAAACAAACTTAAGGGACTCTGTGATATTGAGTCCTCAGTATCAGCTACAGCCTGTTCTTTTTTTCTTACTCCTAATGCTTATCTCCCTCCACAGCCAGGGCTCTCTGGTCTTGGTGCCACCGTTTGTCTTTACAGGGACATTTTTGCCCTGTACTCTTGCTATTTCCTTCTCAAATGTCTCCCACTGCTGACAGTTTAATCTGTAGTAACTGCTCCCAGTTCACTTAGGCAAAATCGTATCTTAGTAAAATTAGTCTTTCTCCAGGTTACAAATTTTATTCCCAGCCTACCCTGATCCTTTTCCATAACTATCCTAAATCTGTGTGACTGGTCATTTAGTTCCTCACTGTGCAACCACTTTGTTACATGGAGATACTAAAGAAGCTGTAGTTATTTTCCTAACAGCAGAGAAGGGGAGATCTAGGGACTTTTTCAAAATTATGAAGGACTTTGACAGATACGATTAAAAACTGTTATCACTAACAGGCCAATTGAAATCCAGAGGACACGGATTTAAGGTGTTCACTAAAGACTCAGGGAAATTGGAAGACTTTTTACAAAATGAAGCGAGTTGCTAAGATCTGGAATCGTTTGTAGGAAGAGCTGTGGAAACAGTTTAATTAAAATTTCTAATGATAATTGGATAAACACTTGAAAAAGTAGAATTTATAGGTCGAAGAGGAAAACCCTGGGATGGGGGGTTCTATTTGGATGGATCTTTCAAAAAGCAGCAAAGGCATATAGGCCTGAATAGTCTCCTCCTGTGCTTTATGGTTCTATGACAGCAGAATCTTGCTTGAAGATCATAAGATCAGTGAGTGAATCAGAAAATGCCATGCCATGAAAGCATTTTGAATAATATGCCCATCTACCCAACCTTAATTAGCAAGATAAAGCCTCCAGCCATTAATCAGATACAACTGTGACCTTACCGCTCTGTCGATTTGCATGATTTCCCATATAACCTCTGCTAGATCCGGCAAGGTATACGGGGGAAGGCAGAAGCACACAGCCTGTAGCAGTTGATTGACTAGTTGTTGACCATGTTGGGTCATCACCTGTTTGATTAGTTCCTTTCGCAGTTCAAAGTCATCCTCGTGCTGTGGAAGCGAGATCCAATTATAAATATTTTTTATTGTTAAGTCCATTCAGCCATTGTTGTGAAGTTGATTCATAACTGTGTGCAGGTATGAAAACTCCATTCTTTAAAACTGAGAAATCTTTATGAATTCCACATTATAAAACAGCAAGCGAAACTACAGAGAAGGCATGATGTGTCAGTGCTGAGGTTGACTTCAACCTTGGCTTTTGAAAGCGTTCAGAGCGTAACACTAAGCTTTGGTTTTGTAGGACTTTATACTGCAACAAGGTTGGATTTCAAGATTTTAGAGACTGCAGACATTAATGGCAGATCAGAGCAAAGTCCCACAATTTTGGAGAAGGGCAAGTTTCAGTGTGGGACAGGGAACCTTATTTTAAGGTTAGTAGTTCAGTAATGTGACAGTACTGATATCCTAACATCCATATGTGGTGTATACAAATACAATTATACCTTCAGTACATGGACAAAGATGATATATGCACATATGGTGAAGGCTTAAACAGCTCATCATACCTAGCAAATATTTTACTGTTTTTCATACAGGATCTATGTTGAAGTAAAGAAATAAGCCATATTCTAATGACACTGGATTAGGTATTCATAAATAGAGGCTATTTCTAGAACCTGATCTGTAATAGAACCTTGACAATAAAAGTTTGAGATTCAAATGTTGAAAAATAAATCTTTTCTGAGCAAAGTTCATGCAGCACTCAGATGCAAGAAGCCATTTTTCACAAGGCCCCACGATTAACTATCATTGGGTATTTTGGCTAAAGGTTAAAAATTGGTCAGGACACCCTATACGCATTCAGACAGTGCTGTGTCATCTTTAACATTCATCTGAACATACAAAGGGTAGTGCTCGTACAAAGGGACACCAGATGGAGTAGTGAGGGACAGCAGCACTGACTCAATTGCATGTTGAAGCTGCACAGTGGGTTCTGAGCCTACAAACTTCTGAACCTGGAGTGAGAGCGCTGCTACTCAGCTGTCTTAATCAGATTCAGGCACCACTTTTCTTTGCAGATTCTGGGCTCAGGCATGGCACAAACTTACATCTTTGGCAACACCCGTGTGGATAAGATCCCTCAAGAACTTCATGATACTGCAGTTGGCATCCCGGTGGTCAAGAATGACAGCTGCAATGGCACAGTTCAGGATGTGAATGATGATCTGACTCTGTAAAAGTGTGGTCGGGCTCCGCTGAATAAATCTGCATGGGGAAAGAAAGGGGAACTCCATAAATAGTTGCAGGGACATTTCGTTTTACGTGAAACTCTAGAAGATGCAAAAATGATTTAGAAAAGTGGTACCGAGAGATCATACTGATCAGAAAAAACTGAACATGCTGAGCAGTTTTCTCTTGGAACAGCCTGAGAGATGACCTGTTATGACGTCTTCACGATTATAAAAGGGTTTAATAAAGAAGGTGTAGAAAATATTTCCCCCACTTGTGACCCTGAGCAAAATCAAGGAGTATATAATACATGGTACCCTTTGGGGTCTTGTGGCACAGTGGTAGTGTCCCACTTGCCTTGGAGGTGTCATATAACATGTCCAAACAAGTTGACTAAAATAACTACAACCATGAGGCAGCCATTAATACATTCAATTAAAAATACAAGAGACGGTTCTTTGCTCAATGAGTGGTTAGAACGTGGAACTTGCTACAAATTCAAATGTATATGGGGTAATTAAGACAAATAGCAGGAAACTGAATATTTGAAACAGGAAACATAGAAGAACGTACTGAGGGTGTTAAAAGGCTGATAGAAAAATAAGTCCATCATTACAAGAATGAAACATTTTATTAGCATACCACATGTTTGGAAGGTAAGTTCTGCAAAATATTTTTGCAAACTTGCACAGATTATGAAACATGACAATATTGACCTACATTTACAATGCCACTATTTAAGTTTGCTACCAAGCATTCAAGAGATTAAATGCCAACAACCTCAGCAGACAGAGTCAAGTCAGTATGTAATGATCCTTCTAATCTTAGAAACAAAGATCTGAATAAATATCTGATTTGGAATAGACTGAAGTTAACTGACACATCAAATTTTAAGTGTACATCTATTACTTGGCGAAAACAAAAGCCTGGGGACACAAGGTTTTTTTTTAAATAGAGTGAATTTGTTATGGGCTGGTATGCACTGCCTGAAAGGATAATGGAAGATGATGCAAGAGTAAATTTCGAAAGGATAATATAAAGAAAACGTTTGCAAGGCTGTGGGGAAAGATGTGGACAGTGGTTTTAATTGGATCCTGCTTTCATGAGGTGGAGGGGTTCAATTGGTTAAAATGGTCTCCAGCTGTACTGCATGATTCTCCAACAGGCACTGAGGTCAGATGTTAGAATCACAGAATCAAGGAATCCCTGCAATGCAGAGGGAGGCCATTTGATCCATTGAGTCTGCACTGTCCCTCTGAAACCATCAGAGTTTCACCAGCAGCTTCTGTTTTTGAGGCAGGACTAAATACTTCGCTCAGGCAGATGAAATGATAGAAACACCTTCCCACAGAAGAGTCAATGCTTGGGAGATTTGGTCAAAGAGAGATATACAAATATATTAAACAACCAACAGTGCCAAGCAAGTCCTATCACATCCTTGCCAGACAAGAGAATACTCTACAAAATCTTCAAAGTACCTGGTTGCTAGACGGAAAAGATCGTCCACTGTGTCTGGGTGATCCCGAAGGCCATTTGGCTGTTCGAGCAGTTGAAATGTTGGCATGCACAAGGCCTGCAAAAAAATAGTCAAGAGTTAAAGGGACATGCCTGTTGGCCAGAGAAAGATAGTCACCACTGCTGCCTACCAGGGAAAGATGGCCCATCTTGGATGCCCTTTCTCACCTGTAATTTAGTAATGCTAAATCCAAATGTAGCATACCTGCCCCTGACAGATCAGACGTTGCTTTCACCAAGTTGTCAGCCAAAGGATAAACATGGAGACTTGTCCGAATGTAGCACAGTAAATCACCCATTCTGTTGTGGCAAAATACTTCAGACTTTTTAAATACTGAGAAAGAATCAATGAATCAAAACTCATTGTGCAGGATATCACTGAGGCCGCAGAGCATGGTGCATCAGTGTTAGAAACACAGGCCCCATTAAGGGGAAACCAAACAGTTCCAGGGTTGATTGAGAAACAGTGATGCGTATTGGACAAGTTTAGTTCTTTGGGCTCCAGTAAGGGGTCTTGTGGCACAGTGGTAGTGTCCCTATCTTAGGGCCAGGAGACCAAGAGGGATGTTGTAATACATCTGAATAAGTCAATTAAAAACTGGATTCTCCCTCAATGTGGGCAGGGAAGGGGTCAATAAGGGAAAGGCAGAAACTGGTGTTTGTGCCAAACTACAGACTCACACTAAAATTCTTGTAAATCTTAACATTTTTTACCACTAATTGAACATATGGATATCGGTCAGTTAAACAGAGGGAGGCCAATCAGGTGAGACAGTGTCCAGCTCTAAAAGGCTGCAGAAAGGATGAGATAGCATTGAGGAGCTCCACAATTCTGCAAAGTCCAAGTCCAAGCCCAAGCAGGAGACTATGAAGAGTCTCAACTCTGTGGATCCCACTTTCAATAGCATCAACACCTACTTTCACGCCTGCTGAGCAATTCACTCTGCTGATAATGTGCATGTGTAATTGTCTTCACCATTGTAAATGTTCCAAGGTGACTTATTCCAGCATTATCACACAAAAGTCAACATATTCAGATATACAGATACTAGCACTGGTCTCAAAATGCTCAGTGAGAAGAGATTTTTCCACAAAGCAGAGAGGGGTAGAGAGCAAAGATGTTTGGGAAGAAATTCCAGAGTTTACGGCCTAGACAGCACAAAGCATAACCACCAATGGTGGAATAATAGATGTTCAAAATGCCCAAAGAATGCAGGTAACTGCATGCCTCTCTCATTGATGCACTAATACCTCTGTCCTACCCTCTAAACCCCTCCGGAAAAGTTGACACAAAGCATCCAATTGCAAGGAGACCCCACACCATGCCTCCTCGAGGACTAATTTCGTCAGCAATGACAGGAGGTTTCTTGTGGCACTGGGCTACTAAATCCTACCTGCACCATGTCCAGAAGTCCCTGTCGGCAGCCTTCTTCCATTCCATATTCATCAACCAGAATACTGCCCAGGTAGAGGAAGCAAGAATGTGGATGTACTCGATAGACATTAACCATCTACATGGAGTGGAAAAAGAGGAGAATGAGTGGGAGCAATAACAAATATTGCACCTCCACACTGATAATACACAGCCCCAAGTCTTAAATTTGCAACTTCTTTCATAGAATACCCTTCAGTCTTTGTCTGCTACCAGATCATGCAGTCATGCTTCATCTTGATTTCTCACTTAAATTTCTGATGTTGTCGTTTTGCACTTTAAGGAACAAACAAACCTCAAATTTAAGCATGTAAAGTTTCAAATTACTTCTGGACAAGGGCTAAGTATCCTGTAACCACGCCACCCTATCATGAAGGTACCTATTAAAGTCAGAAGTCACTCTCCCGTCTTCTACTTTTCAATGTTTTGCTTTCATCATTTCTTAAGAGAACAAAAAAATCATCCAGTTGACCTGGTTTAAAAGGCTCTGAGTGATGAGGGCAAAATTAAATAGCTTTGGGCTCTCCAGCGTTGAAACAGAGCAACTGAAAATTGACTTTATAGGAGTTTATAAAACAGCTTAAAACAAGTAAATCCAGAAACTAATGACACTGTCAAACCCAGGCATATTCAGAAACAAAGACAAAATACTCAACAAACTTAGCAGGTCCAGCAGCAACTGCGGAGAGAGAAACAGACTTAATGAGGAGTTCTGCAGAACAATCGTACTTGGATTCCAAACGTTAATTCTGTTTCTCTCCACAGATGCTGCCAGACCTGCCGAGTTTCTCCAGCAGCTTTTGCTCTAGATTCCCAGTACCCATAGTATTTTGTTTTTATACCTGGCACATTCAGAACTAATTTCAGGATGCTCGTCACACAAACTGTGAGGAACCATTAGCATAGGAGACAAAAGCTCAGCAATGATAGTGTGGTGGTTATGGCACTGAGCTAGTATCCAAAGGCCAAAATCAATAATCCAGAGAATGTGGGATTAAGGTGAACATAGGGCAGCACAGTGGCTCAGTGGTTAGCACTGCTGCTTCGCGGTGTCAAGGACCCAGGTTTGATTCCACCCTCGAGTGACTGGAGTTTGCATATTCTCCCTGTATCTGCATGGGCTCCCACCAGGTGCTCCAGTTTCATCCACAGTTCAAAGGTTTGCAAGTTAAGTGGATTGACTATGTTAAATTGCCCATAATGTCCAGCCTAGATGGATTAGTCATGGGAACTGCAGGGGTAGGGTAGGGGATGAGTCTGAGTGGGATGCTATTCGGGCCAAATGGCCTGCTCTCACACTGTTGGGGTTCTATGGCAATCTACAATTCAGCTTTGAAAGCCTAATCCAAAAGTAATAAGATGTCAAGAAAAGTGATAGCAAAGTATCAATTGTTGTAAAAGCTGACTGCGACGTTCTAGCAGGATGAAAACTTGCAATCTATACCCTGTTTAAACTACGTGTCAACAACAACACACCATCATGATTGGTCCCTAATTGCCTACTTTAGTGGGCAAGCAAGATGCTCTATTAATGCGATTAGGGATGTGCAATAAATATTGATCTTACTTGCACTCCCTGTACCCCAAGAACTAATTAGTAAAATTTACAAAACAGATTCTGCGATGATGGTGGGAGACAGCAGGTGGTAGGAAAAGTTTGTGGAAATTTTCCCAGGTCCTCATTTGCAACCGAGTATGTGAACAAGCACAATGGCTAAAGTGATCTACAGTACCTGACAGCACAATGGGAGCACTGTGGCTCCTGTTTCACATGGTCAACCATCTTAGTTGGGTAAGTATCAAGTTGGAATCCTGCGTGGGTTTAGAAAGATACACTATCTTGCACTTACTTCCAAACCAGTCACAGCTGGATTAAGAATTTGTTATGCCCATGAATCCATACCATAATCATAATCGAGTAAGACACAGAAACAAACTTATATAATACTTGCACACTGCCTCAATATTAAAGCAAATACAGTCAGAGTTGAACAGCACAGTCCAACCCATCCATGCTGGCAGATATCCTAAACTAACCTAGTCCCATTTGCCAGCAATTGGCCCATATCCTTTTAAACCCTTCCTATTCATATACCCATCCAGAGGCCTTTTAAATGTTGTAATTGTACCAGCCTCCACCACTTCCTCTGGCAGCTTGTTCCATACACACATCACCCTCCGTGTGAAAATGTTGACTCTTAGGTCCCCCTAAATCTCACCGTAAACTTATGCCCTCTAGTTTTGGATTCCCCCACACCAGGGAAAAGACCTTGGCTATTCACCCTATCTATTCCCCTCATGATTTTATAAACCTCAGCCTCTGATGCACCAGGGAAAATAGCCCCAGCCTATTCAGTCTCTCTCAAAAATTCAAACTCTCCAACCCTGGCAACATCCTTGTAAATCTTTTTTGAACCCTTTTAAGCTTCACAACATCCTTCCTATAGCAGGAAGACCAGAATTGCATGCAGTATTCCAAAAAGTGGCCTAACCAATGTCCTGTACAGCTGCAACATCACCTCCCAACTCCTATACTCAACCACTGACCAATAAAGGCAAGCAAACCAAACACCTTCTTCAATATCTACCTGCGACTCCACTTTCAACGAACTATGAACCTGCACCCCAAGGTCACTTTGTTCAGCACATTCCCCATGACCTTACCATTAAGTGTATAAGTCCTGCCCTGACTTGCCTTTCCAAAATGCAGCTCTTCACATCTAAATTAAACTCCATCACTCCTTGATTAGGATTCCTTTGTACACTGAGGTAACCTTCTTGGCTGTCCACTACACCTCCATATTACAATACAAAATCACATTTTATTGTTGAGAGATCAAGTTTAATTTACTTAAAGCCAATTTGCATTTCTATGTGCCCTTGACAAAAACTGTGCAAATGATTATCTTGAAATATGGTTCCTAATGGAAGCAAATACATCAACTATTATGCACCCAACACAAGCCCAAAATCTTCAGCACGTCTACTTCGGTGGCACTGTTGAGAGGGACGTGGGAACAATGGGTTCAGCCTTTGATTTACCTCACTGAGAAAAAAATAAGGTCTGTGGAACAAAGTTCCTGCTGCCTGCTAATCACCTTCCCAGGGCAAAATGCATTGCAACAGCAACTGCTTCTGATCTGCTACCTTGAAACAAAAGTGCCTGTACGGACATATCCTGCGTGCTTTGATAAAGCTGAAACAGACCTATCCTGATGTGTCTCAGTCTGACAGCTGATGATGCCCACTGGCCAAGTTTGGAACACCCTGGTCCAGTGTCTGGATATGTAAACAACTCAACAAGGTTCAGGCAGTCAGCAGTTAAGAAGTGCCCAGTATAAGCATTACTTAAAGGGCCAGGAACCCAAATTGCAGGTCTGATCTGCCACTGCTTTCAATTTCTTGATGTTTCAAAAATCCATCTACCTCCTCTTTAAATCCTTTCAGTGATCTAGCTACTACATTTCTCTGGGACAACATTCTCTCTAAATTCTGTCCCTCCAACTTTACATGCACAACAGTTAGTGTCAGCACACAAAATCCAGCAGTCACTGCCGCAGCTTATACAAAGATTTGAAGGACTGAGGCCAAAAACTGCTGTTCTGAGGCTGAGAATTCCAAACAAACACTAGCTTTTGGGAGAAGAAATTCCTTCGTCCCTCAGTTTTAAATGAGTGCCCTCTTATTCTGTAACTATGTCCCTTAGTTCGGGACTTCGCCACTAATGGAAATATCTTCGCAACACCCGTCAAGCCCCCTCAGAATCTTGTATGTTCAACATAAGATCAACTCTCATTCTTCTAAACTCCAGTGAACTAATGCCTACCCTGTTGAGCTTTTCTTGACAAAACAATTCCTTCATCTCAGGAAGCAACCTACTGAATTTCTCCAATTGTAGTGCATCCTTTCTTCAATACAGACAACCGAACTGTACACAGTATTCCTGGTGTGGTTTCACCAAAACTGCACTGTTGTAACAAGACATCCCTATGTTAAAATCCTCTAATAATAAGAGCCAAAATTCCATTGCCTTCTTAATTACCTGCATGCTATTTTTTTGTGTTTCATATGCTACACCCAGATCCCTGTGTTGCAGTCTTTTGGACTTTCTCTCCATTTGAATAATAGTTGGCCTTTTGATTCATCCTATCACATTTTCCTACATTGAACTCCATCTGCCAAGTGTTTGCCCATTCACTCAAACTATCTGTACTCCCTTGCAGATTCCTCACGTCCTCATTACAACATGCTCACCCACATAATTTTACGCTACCAGCAAATCTGGCCCTTTCTCCAAGTCAACAACATAGACAGTACATGATTAACTCCCTAGAACTGATCCATCAGGCATTCCACTAGTTATGGCTTTACAACCTGAAAAAGACCATTAACCCAACTCTACCATGTGTGTTAACCAATCCTCAAACCATGTTAATACACTAGTCCCAACACCATGAGCTCCTGCCTTGTGCAATAACCTTTCATGTGGCATCCACTTGAAATCATCTGGAATTTCAAATACAGTACATCTACCATTTCCCTTTTATCAAATCTGCTTGTAACAGCCTCAAAGAACTCAATTTTTCAAACATCATTTCCCTTTCATAAACCCGGTGACTGACTGCATTAAGCTTTTCTAAACGTATTGCTATTTCTTCCTTAATAATGGTCTCTAGCATTTATCCACTGACAAGATGTTGGGCTAACCATCAATAGCTTCCTACCTTCTACCTCCTTCATTTCTTGAACTTAAAACCTTACATTTTTCAATCTGCTAGAACCCTCCTGGACTCACGAGTTGGTCCTGGCAACTTGTCTGCCTTCAGTCTCTTTAGTTTGTCAAACATTTTGTCCCTACGGTAGAGGGCATTAGAAGACCTTTTTTCCCCCAGGCAATGCCTTGCTTACCTGATATCTTCAGGATGTTTATGGCCTCCAACATGAAGACCAATGCAAAATATTGCTTTAAATTATCCACCATTTCCCTGTTCCCATTATTAACTCTGACAGTCATATCTCCGAGGGTTCCACATTCAATTTTCATATACGCACAGAAGCTCTTTAGATATTTCTTGATAACTAATCACTTTAATAGTCAATTGTCCCGTCTACATGAGCTTTTTAAGTCACCTACTGCTAGTTCTTAAAATAATTCCCAATCCTCTGACCTGCCACTCATTTTCACCACCTTGTTTACCTTAGTTTTTGATTAGATACTGTCCTTGAATGCATTTGTTAGCCATGAATGGTTCATCCTTTTCTTTAGGCCATTCTTTTTAGGCAAGAATAAATTATTGAGCATTATAAAACATCTGCTCAAATGTCTGCTATTCATCTACTGACCTTTCCCTTAGTCTGTTTTCCAATTCCGAAGGGTTTAGGCCCGAAACGTCAAGTTTTCCTGCTCCTATGATGCTGCTTGACCTGCTGTGTTCATCCAGCCCCATGCTTGTTATCACAGATAACTCCCTCTTTGTACCTCTGTAATTGCCCTTATTTAAGGACACTGGTTTGAGACTTGAGTTGTTCTCTCTCAAACTGAATTTGAAATTCTACCAATGTTGAGACTGCTATCCTATAGGGCCCTTAACTACAAAATTTCATTAATCCTCTCTCATTACACATCACTAGGTCTAAATTAGCCTGTTCCTATTTGTCCAGTCAATCTACAGATTAAAATCATCTGTGAAAATGGGAGCATCCTTCTTACATGCCTCCATTATTTCCTGATTTATACTTTGTCCTACAGCAAAGCAACTTTTTGGGGCCTACAGACCACTCCTAACCGTGACTTCTTTGCCCTTGTTATTCCTTATTTCCACTCAAACTGATTCCATGCCACAATCTAATACTCACCACCACAATGATACCTGGCTTTATACACAATGCTAACGCACCTCGTATCCTGTTTGCCTATCTCATAGAATGTCAAATACTCTGGAATATTGAGTTCCTGATCCTGGTACCCTGCAACTACAATTCTGTAATAGCTATCAAGTAATAATCATTTAATTCTATTTGTGCCATTAATTCTCTCGATCTGGTTATAAATGCTGTGTGCATTCTGATAAAGAGCCTTAAGTTTGAACATCTTACCATTAATACTTATCTTTGGTCCAATCTTTACTACACTGATTACATTTTCAACCCCTTCCTGTGAAACCTGGATTATCATGCATCTCATCACTGCCTTGCACTTGTGCTCGCTCAATTCTTGTTGAATTTTTAAGCTTCCTTGCCATTGAACTCTTACCCCCATTAGTTTAAAACTCCATTGACAACCCTAGTTGCACAATTTGACAGGAGACTGGTCTCAGCATGGTTTGACTGAAGCCATCCCCACTGAAACATGTCTTTCTGTTCCCCAGTACTGGTGCCAATGCAACCATGAACTGAAACCCACTTCTCCCACACATCTCTAATCTTATTTACTCTGAGTCAATTTTCATGAGCCGCAGATTGCAATCCTGAGATTACCACCGTTGTGGTCCTTCCTTCTAATTTAGCCCAGAGGTGTTCATAATCTCTCAGCAGAACGTCTTTCCTAGTTCTGCCTATGTTGTTGGTACCTACGTGGACAATGACAACTGAATCCTTCCCCTCCTATTCTATGTTCTTAACCATGGCACCAGGCAAGCAACACAGCCTTTACGACTCTATCTTTGCTGCAAAGAACTGTGTCCACTCCCCTAACAGTGCACTTCCCTATTATTACCACATTTTCTTCTCCCTGAATTTGAATGGTGCTCCATACCATGGAGCTTTGGTCAGTTCGCTCATTCTCCTTGCAGTTTGCATCCTCGTCTACACTGGAAACGAGAATCTTGTATGTACTGGACAACAGTGGAGCCTCCTTTAAAGCTTTTTATTCTGGATCCCTATGCCTGCCTCGTTCTCAGTAATATCTTCCTGCCCTGACCACAGATCAAATTTGGCTGTCTTGTGTAACACTGTTCAAGTAGCTGTTCATTCCCTAATGTTTTGCAGTGTCCACAACTCATTTCTGAGCAGAAGTTCCTTGAGCGTTTGACACTTTCTGCAGATGTGGCCATATAGATTGCACTAAAATCCACCAGCTCCCACAAAATACAGCTTCAGTACATGGCCTGCCCAGCCATCTCTATTCTATTTAAGCGACTAACTTGCAAGTTAAATATATTAAAACTGAACTCTTCAGCTGTAATAAGTAACTCACTTTAGACCACTTGGCCAAAAGAGGCTGAAGAAATACCCACAAATCATCTACCAGATTTTCCTCTGATGTTACCTTTCGTTCAGACAGCCATAACAGGTTGAAGGGGCTCTCTACCACCAATTCATATCTGCTATTGCTACTGTCCTTCTCATGCAACTCCACTCTCGCATTCTGCGTCATAGTGATACTGACTTGCTGCACACTCTTCCCAGTTGGCTTCACAGTGACGCCGACCTGCTGCATACTCTTTCCTGTCTGAACTTGGACACAAATGGGATACAGTACCTCTTCTGGGTCTGCAGCACAACGGGAAACTGGAGCAGAGGCAGCAGAAATAACAGCTCTGGACAATGCCTTCTGCCACACTGGAGTCAGAACCCAACATGCTCCTTGGCAATGACAAGAGGCTGTTTGGCAGGCTGACACTGTTCAGCCTTCTACCGACTGCAAGGGATATGGCAATATGCAGAGGCAGCCAGTGGTACAGAATCCACTCAGCTCAACTTTGGCCATATCAGATTTAAGTGCTGACAACCTGCACTCAATTGATACAGTCAGGTATTGACCATGACCCAGGCCCTAAAAAGAAAGCAAAGCAATTTTTAATTCTGTTTTAGACTGAAGATCAGACTTGTAATCAATATTCCTTATAATTATTTCTTGCTGTGCCTATCCTCCTTGTTGCACAGTGCAGCCTGGCGTTTGCATTTCTTAAAGGTAACATTGGGATAATATTGCCCTATCATTATGCTTTGTAACTATATAGTACCAAGGCGGCTGCACTGTTCAACTATATTCAATATCTACTCTGTTGGTAGGTAGTGGCAGTATTCAGATACTGCAGGAGCATGAAACATTGTGAAATGCAAAGCCTGGTGGCAAAATATTGCATGGCACTTAATCAGCCATAAATCTAGTGGAGTGCCATACATAGCACAATATCACCCTCTAGTGATAGGCATAAAATATAGCAAGGGCAGCACATCCCCACTGCTCACTTTTCAGATTATCATTGCACTCGTGTCTATTATTTGTTATTGAGACTTAGTGAAGAAGGAAGGACTACAGTGAGGGTCACCACTATGTCTGGTGTGGAATAGGGCAGTTTACTGGCAGGTGACACCCCAGTATACGAACAGCTATTACATTCCACAGATGTAACAATCATTAGCACACAGGAAACGTAGTTAATAGGAGTCCATAATCCGTCTGCAGCCAAATCGACATGGTAGTAAGTTGTTGGACCAGAATCTCAATTGTTGTGGTGCAGAGGGAGGTCATTCAGCCCAACGTACTTGTACCAGTTCAGTCACCTGCTGCCAATCTCCTGACATTTCCTCATATCCCTGAATAGCATTGCTATGCAAATAATCATCCAATACCTCAGCAGACCCCGGCAGTGCATTCCATACCCTATCTGCTGTGAAAACCTCTCTCCTCATTGGCAAATAAAGCAAGGGTAGTCACTTTAAATCTTGATTTTCTTTTACAAGTGGGATCAGCTTCTCCCTATCTACTCTGTCCAGCTCACTCACGATTTTGAAAACATCTATCAAATATTCTCTCAGCTGCCTTCTCACCAAAAAGGGCAGTCACAAATTTATTCACTCTAACCTCGTAACTGAAGTTTCTAATTCTTACAGCCATTCTTGTAAATTGCTCTCCAATGCGTTCACTACTTTCCTGTAATATGGCACCCATACTGTACACAATACTTCAGCCAAGGTCTTGCACAAGTTCAACATCACCCCCTTGCTCACATACTCTGCCCCATTAATAAAACTGAGAACACTGTATGCTTTATAACTGCTCTATCCACCTGTTCCGACACCTCCGATGATCTGTGCACAAACATCCAACTCTCTCCTGCAGACCCTTTAGAGTTATATCCTCTATTTTATACTGTTTTCCAACTGACATGTATCACCTCACACTTTTCTGAATTAAACCTCATCTGCCACCTATCCACATATTCCACCAACTTGCCTATGCTTTTTTGGAGTTCTATACTGTCCTCTTCCAAATTTAGTGTTATCTGCAAAATTTGAAATGGTCTCCTGCATACAGATCTAGATCATCAGTAAAAGTAAAGGTGAAGTTGCCATTGTCCTACTGGACCATAAGGCTGCTCTCTCATTATGGAGACAAGACTGGTGGTAGTTTAACCCAAAAGTCACCATATCTCCGCTGAGGAGAGAGGGTCAGAAGAAAAACAGTTGTTCATAGCAACCTCAGATGGTGTGGGAATTGAACCCATGCTGTTGGCATCACTCTGAGTCACAAAACAGCCATCCAGCCAACTGAGCTAACCACTCTTCTACTGTTTATATGCCTAAAGACAACTTTGGTATTTCCTTTTATGTTAGCTGCTAGTCTTTTTTCATAGTTCCTCTTTTCTTCTTCCATTTGCTTTTCACCTCCAGCCTAAACCTTCAGTTTTCCAGATAGTACTCAGTTGTATTTTCTGCCTTACATGTCATAAGCACACTTTTTCTTGCTAATGCTAATTTCTACTTCCTTTGTTATCGAGGGAACACTGGATTCACTTTTCCTACCTTTTCCATTTGACAGAGTATATCTTGACTGAATCCAAAGCCATCTGCTTTTTGAAGGAGGCCATTGTTCAAATACTGCTTTTCCTACCAAATTCTTAGTCCAATCAATTGCACTCAGCTCTGTTCTTGCCCTTTAAAGTTAGATCGTCTCATTGGCACACAACAATCCATTGTAAGAAAAATCATTCTCCAAAACCATCACAAACCTTAGAATCATACAGCTATACAGCAATGGAAATAGAATCTTCAGTCCAAATCATCCATGCCGACCAGATATTCTAAATTAATGTAGTCACATTTGCCGGCATTTCGTCCATATCCCTCTAAATCTTTCCTAATTCATATACCCAACCAGATGCCTTTTAAATGTTGTAATTGTACCAGCCTCCACCACATCGTCTGGCAGCTCATTCCCCACACACACCACCCACTGCGTGAAAAAAACTGACCCTTACATCCCTTTTAAATCCCTCCCATCTCACCTTAAACCTATACCCTCTAGTTTTGGGCACAGCTATTCTGGGGAAAAGACCTTGGCTTTTCACCCTATCCATGCCCCTCAGGATTTTATAAACTTCTACAAGGTCACCTCACAGCTTCCGACACTCTAGGGAAAATAGCCACAACTTATTCAGTCTCTCTCTATAGCTCAAGTCCTCCAACCCTGGCAACATCTGTGTAAATCTTTTCTGCACCAAATTTTGCAAAGTCCTTTCTATAGCAGGAGACCAGAATTGCGAGCAGTATTCCAAAAAGTGGCCTAACCAATGTCCTGTACAGCCGCAACATGACTTCCCAGCTCCTATATTCAATGCGCTGACCATTAAAGGCAAGCATACCAAACGCCTTCTTCAGTATCCTGTCTACCTGGTACTCCACTTTCAAGGAACTATGAAGCTGCATTCCAAGGTCTCTTTGTTCAGCAACACTCCCCAGGACCTTACCATTAAGTGTGTAAGTCTTGCCCTGATTGCCTTTCCAAAATGCAGCACCTCACATTTATCTAAACTAAATTCCATCTGCCACTCCTTGGTTCATTGGCCCATCTGATCAAGATCTCGTTATACTCTGAGGTAACCTTCTTTGCTGTCCACTGAACCTTTAATTTTGGTGTCATCTGCAAACTTACTAACCATACCGCCTGTGTTTACATCCAAATCATTTATATAAATGACAAAACGCTGTGTACTCAGCACTGATCCTTGCGGCATGCTGGTCACAGGTCTCCTGTCTGAAAAGCGATCCTCCACCACCACCCTTTGTCTTCTAACTTCGAGCCAGTTCTGTATCCAAATGGCTAGTTCTCCCTGTATTCCGTGTGATTTATGCTTGCTAACCAGTCTACCACGAGGAACCTTGTTGAACACCTCCCTGAAGTCCAGACAGCTCACCACCACTCTGCTTCATCGATCCTCTTTGTTACTTCCTCGAAAAACTCAAATTAGTGAGACATGATTTCCCAAACACAAAGCCATGTTGACTATCCCCCAGCAGTCCTTGCCTTTCCAAATACACGTAAATCCTGGTCCTCAGGATCCCCTCCAACAACCTGCCCACAACTGACGTCAGGCTCACCGGTCTATAGTTCCCTGGTTTTTCCTTACCACCTTTCTTAAATAGTGGCACCATGTTAACCAAACTCTAGTCTTCTGGCACCTCACCTGTGGCTATCGATGATACAAATATCTCAGCAAGAGGCCCTGCAATCACTTTCCTAGCTTACAATGATCACTGTCTTCAAAGTATTTTCTCACTGACATGTGATCCGCTCGGCCAATGTTACTTCCAAGGATCAGGTCTAACAATGCATCTTTTCTGTTGGACTGGACGCACTGAAAACTCTTCCAAACACAATCTAGGAATACTTGTCTCTCAGTGCCCCTTACACTATCAGTATCCTGGTCTATATTTGGGCAAGTGAAGTCCTCCACAGTAACTAGAATTAATTGCAGTGGGATCGCTGTCATTTCAGGAACAAGCCCCACAAAGCACAATCAATCTAACAAAGAATCAAATGGGATAACAGTAAGTCATTGCTTTGAAGCAGCAAATGATCAACTACATTCTCCAGCAAAGCAAAACAAAACAAAACTGATCCTCAACATAGAGGCAAAGCGAGCTACCAATTTGCTGATCTGAAGAGAGGATGATAGAGATACGATGCCTCAATACAGGAACAAAATAAATGGAACTGAAGCACCTCACTCAAACCCAAGCGACGACATTTTGTGAGACAGATCTTTTTCTCAATCATGGCATGCAACATATTCTACATTTAAAGGCAGGATCAGCATGACATAATCCAATGCTACAGTAGTTTGTAACAGAGCTAAGAAATTTGCAATGGGAGTCTCATTTAAGACCGCTTTACTGATGTCCCTAAACAAGAATTTCAAGGATCAACATATGTACCTCTGGTTAACATTAACTTGGTTTGGATGGTGTCACCTCCTCTCTGTTCAAAGACAGTGGGTTTAAGTCCCCAGTCTGGAACTTGAACTAATAATCTATGTCAACACTGCTGTGCACGATTGAAAGCACACTGCAACTATCCTCCCTCAACCAGGAGGGATGCAGGCTTGCAATCAATTTCCCACAAGCCAATTACAGTCAAGCCATTCTAAGGATTGAACAGATGAAATGGTGTAAGAGTTGCTAATATCCCATTGCCTGCTTGAATGCAAGCTGCAAAAGGACCAGGAATAAGTCACCTATAGCCCTCGAATGGCAAGGACAGAAGAAAATATGGGACAGATTTCGATCTCAGTTGGGGAGCTTAATCATTGAACCTGCTGTACTAGAGAGAATCCTCCTACCCTTTAGTAGATATTAGAATGCAAGAAATTTTAATAATTGAGAAAAGCGATTAGATCCAAGTCCAACCCTTCACTTGACTATAAACAATCCACCCTCTAATCATGATATTTAACCCAGCTTCTCATCATGTCTCAGCTCACATCATAAAAATATATCTAAATTTCACCTTCTATAATGCTCACTTCAAAGTTTCTAGTTCTATTAAACAGAAGAGGAGGTGTCAATACCATTACAGAGATTTTGGATCAGAGCACATATTTTACAGGATAAGTGACGAAGTTGCAATAAGTTATTAAAAAGGCACATGGAATTTTGGTCTTTATCATTACTGAGTTTAAAAATAGGGAAGATGTGTTGCAATATTACACAGTGGTGGCAGAGTTGTGCATGGTGCACTATATCCAGTTTTGTTCCTGTATTATTTTTTAAAAGAGATATGCTGCTATTTAAAAGAGACTCAACAGGCTAATTACTGGGATGAAGGGGTTAGTTTATTCAGAACAGCTAAACAGATTAGGCCTTTATTTATTACAGTTTAGAAAATTTCAGGATGATGTTTGAAATGTACATGATTGAGGGAACTTGACAGGCTAGATATTCCCACTCCTCGGGGGATCTTGAACTGGGCTCATTGTTACAAAATAAGGAATCACTCATTTAAAACTGATATACGACAAAATTTCTTCTCTGAGGGTGGTGAATGTCTAGAGTTCTCTACGGAGTTACGGATGCTTGATTGTTGGAAGTATTTAAGGAGCTGGTAAGTAGATTTTTAAGATATCAAGGAGCTAAAGCATAGGGCAGACTTGTAATGTACTGAATAATTAACTCCTGTTCCTATTTCTAATGTTCTTAGGAAGATTGTAAGTAGCTGGGAATCAAAGAAAATTTCACATCTGCTACCACCCGCAGAGCTCAGACAAAACGAAAGAATGACATTTAAAAAAGCATCAGCTAAAGCCACGCAAGAAACTAGGCAGGGCTGGGCAGATTTGTTGCCTAGTATCCAAATGGGACTGAGTGTAACACCTAGTGGAGTGACTGGATTAATTCCATTTCAGTTAATTACAGGAAGGGCAACGAGATTACCAGGAAATGCTGTGACCAGTTACGAGGAATTAGGTACCTCAAGTTAACAGGTTAAATAATTTGTGAGAAAACAGTACAACAGCTGCACAAACTGCGACAGTAGATTAGACATCAGCAATTTCTGCACGATATAGAGGCAGAGGTGAAAGCAGGACAGACAGAGGTTCCCAGTGAGAAAGATGAGGTTTGCACCCAGGTGGGATGGACCATACATGCAATACATATGTTTACAAAGACATAAAAGGAACAGGGCACCAGAAACACTAGTCATAGCTGAAGTGTTTGGCTAATTAATTTTTAATTTTGTCTTGCAGAACTAATCCCCAATTAACTGGTGACAACCACAACATTATTTGTTTAATTTACAGAATGTTGTTTGTCATGCCAATGCTTGTAGGATTGATGTTTTTAGCATTGGGAACAAGGCATACTGTCCAACACACACCCATGTGATACTGACTTATGCTAATTGATGATGATATCTAGTCTGACAAAGTGCACCATGAGCTAACACACCCACAATATTGGTTTCCTTGAGTAACGTTCAGGTCAAACCCCAGCACTGTATACAGCTTTGGTCAAACAAGTGGCAGTACAGACAGCTTGGTTTTATGGTGGGGAGCAGAAACGGCTGCATCCCCAGTCCAGATACTAGGTCGACTGAAAGGCAATTTGGTCAATGATGTTTTTACAATATTCGACAGAGGAACCACAGTAGTAAATTCAACTGGTTTGACAACAGTAGACTGAAAGGTTTGGACTTTAAGTTATCAATCCCAGGAAATCTGAGGAAGGGGAGAAGGATCTGGGACAGGCAGCTCAGTACAAACCAAGACCTGACACATATTCAGAGCTTGGCTAAGTACCAGAGAGCCATGCCTGGTCTACTAGTAGACTGATCAAGATGCAGGCAAATTTTTCAAATGGTGCAATCAGAAATGATGTATGCAGCACCCATGAATCATGGATACTCCAGCAGACAAGGTACATATCTTTTGAGATAAATTCATAAGGGTGAGGCACCCAGTTCTGGCTATCAGCTCAAGGGTTTTACATGTGCATACGTGACGACCTTGGAAAGTATTCTTTGTGATAATATGTTGATTAGTATTGTTCTGCCAGTCCAGTTATTGCAGAGTCTACACCCATTAAGACACTGTATAGGGTAGAGAATATTAAGGCAATGGACAGGATTATTATCTGAGGTACCATAATACGCCACAGCGTGGTAAAGATGAGCCCAAGACTGAGCACTTAACAAGAAGGACTGTAAAGCTGAACTTTATTTCTTTTTTTTAAATTTTTCTGCCTTTAGATTCAATGTTTTGTATATTTTTCTGAGCTTTAAAATGGCACCGAAGAGGTGTGACAATATCAACACTTTTCATTGTATTTTGTTACAAAATACACGTAACAACAAATAAATCAAATATAATAAGGACTAGTTTAGATTGACGCAGCATACAGTTATCTGATATATATAACAGAAGGAAGGAAAGATGTGGATTTATTGCTACAATGGATACTATATGGACAACAGAAGAGTGCCACCTCGTGTGATGGGAGCTACTGTATTACCACATGGCTGCAGGGGTTTCGATACAGGAACATTCGATTGTGCCTTATCCATAATCATTGTGCTTACATCCACAGATTCCAGTTAGAAAGGTGGAACTAGTTGAAATATATAAACTGGCAAGTTGTGGAGACCGTGAAAGACAATCTGATGCAATACTAAAATCTGTTCTCCTAGGTTACCCCATTATTGGCCAAACACCTCACCCTAATCTGGGGAAAGGCATAGCGAGGGTTTAGGACATTTTGTACACTCTGGTAATGGGCCTGAGCCTTAATTAATAACATTGAACATCTAGGCTCTACCATCTGGTGTGAGGAATTATGGAACAAATATACAAATACACCAATGGATTCGAATAATCCCCCATGCCCAAGTTATTGCACAACTGTTACTAATTTTATTTCAATCATACCTGAGTTATTGCACCAGGTGGTCATATACAAGATGGGAGTGGGGATTCAGAAATCAGCCAATAGGGCATTAGGTCAAGGACCTCAACTGAACGACCAAAGCGTAAAGGTGGTTTACCCATTGTCTTTAAAACCATAAGCTGGATATCTGGTCAGAATCAATGGGTGGCAGAACATAATGGAAAAGGACAAGTCCACTGTAGGCTAGGCCAAGGGCCTAGAGAAAGGTGGGTGGGGGGGGCGGGGAAATGCGGGGCAGTGGAGGAGGCATGGGTGGGAAGCTGAAAGAGTTAAACTAGCTTGGCTAAAACTTTAAGTCTGTCAGTCATCAACTAAAATGGAACTAAAACAAACTATCCAAACTGTCAAGTCAGTAGCTTTCAAAAGCTTTAGGTGAGGAACACAAGGTTTATAAAAAAAGTGACACACCAATCCTGAAGTGTGAGAATTATAATTTTAATGTGCATGCTGTGATCTGTATAAAGCTTGAAGGTGTTCAGTAATACAGTAGAGTATGCTCTGACCTTCTTATATAAAAGTTTCTCCCCATGCCTGCATATGAAATAAATGATTGTTTACTTGTCCTCCTGGAGTCTTCTATCAATTTGTCAAGTACTTCTACAACACTCATTATCTCGCTAAAACATCTGATTATTACGAGCACAGCTATCTCTAAAATTCTTCTTCCTCACTGCTATCAGCTGGCAGGATCCACAGACCAACTTACCTGGGTGACCAAGGGCTGAAGTAATGCAGCTGACCCTTTCCCTACACATCGGACAGCAAAACGCAAACACCGACAACAGCGCTCCACAATTCGATTGTCAGCTTGGTGCTTGTTCAAGGTTTCAGATAAGACAGGCCAGATCTAAAAACAGGGAAATGGAAAGTTAAAGGGAACTTTAGAGAACTCAAAGTAACACAGAAACAAGAACTTGTCTTTAGTCCCTTTCATGACTTCAAATCATCCCAAAGCACTTTGAAGATATGAAGTACATATTCATGCATGCGCACGTGTGTTTGTGTTCACTGTTTTAACACAGGAAATGCAGCAGTCTATTTGCACACAGTAAGCTCTCAGGAGGGGCATGTGATAAAGACAAAAATAGATCTATTTCTTTAGTGATGCTGATTGAGGGATAAATATTAGCCCAGACAATAATAGTGACTTTCCCTAATCATCTTCAAAATAATGCATAGGGATCTTTTACATTCATTTGAGAGAACACACAGAGTTTTGTCTGAATTTCACTTTAAAGACCAGGAAGTGTAAGCCCTGATGTTTGTACCTTTGTCTCTGGACAGGGATTTGAATCCCCAATTTTTTTTAACATCAGAGGCAAAAGTACCAACAGCCAAGATACAGAAAAGCAAAGTATGTGAAACTGCACTGTAGGTTGAAAAAAACCAGGGACCCTTATTTAAAACATTATCGCTTTGCAGTCAAGTGTTTTGCACTTGTAATACTTTGTTCATTTTTAAGGATACAACTTTCAATTCTGAATCAGAGTTTTCATTTTAATCTCTGTTTTTCATTAGTAGAACAGAAGCAAGACTGTTCGAATTAACTTCTTGAAGGCAAAGTTCATCATCTGAGGTAAGGAATGTTCATGCTAAGCAACAGAAGACTTATTCTGGATATCCACTTTAAGAGATCAAAATCTCCTAAAATCTGATGCCGTATTTTTCTTTTGATTAAATCACGGGATGTGAGCCTTGTTGGAGGTGCACTCATTTAGGCAAGTGGAGAGTACTCCATCATACTGCTGACATGTGCTTTGCAAAATGGTGAAAGGGTGAGTTACCTCTGTAGAATTACCAGCATCTGACTTGCTGTAGCCCCAATGTGTATTTAGCTAAATTTAGTCAAATTGAGGGTTGAGACTTGGTGGGCCTGATGTTCAGAAAAATGACCATGGAAGTCAAAGGAACTTTACTCTTATCCCCTTCCACTAGCTACACCATCAACTTCCAATAACAGTGGAGTGCAACACCTACAAGTTGTATTCTAGAAATTCACCAAGGCTCCTTACAAAGCACCTTGCAAAACCATGACCGCTACCATCTAGAAAGACGGGGGCAACAATACATGGAGATACTACCACCTGCAAGTTTGGCTCCAAGCCACTGATCACCCTGACATGGAAACGTATTGCTGTTCTTTCAGTGTCACTGGTCAAAATCCTGGAACTCCCTCTCTCACAACATTGTGGGACTACCTATAGGTGATAATGGTTGGCCAAAGTTCGACAATCACATTAAAAACTTCAAACAGACAAAAATAACATAGTGGGAAATTCTGTATTCATCTGAAATCACCTAACCAGTTCTATTTAGCATCTCAATGGGCAACATCTTCAGCACTGCCAGCCTAGAAACCTACTCAAGACCTGAAGTAGGGTTTCACCCATAACTGTGCAACTCAACTCAGCCATGCTGTTGCTATGTCACTTAACTCAGTCCAGCTGTCAAACATAACAAGGACTGTGCAATATGAGCTCATGAATCAATTACAAAGCTTTGAAACATAAGGGGAGCAGCTTAATTGAAAACCAAAAGAAATCGGTATATGCCATAGGGTACAAATAAATGAGAAAAAGGAAGGATTAGGTAAGAATAAGTCTGGATTCATCTACTAAAAGATAGGAGTCACTAACACCACACAGGATAGCGTCTTTAGAAAAGAGAGGGAGAATGAGGCTATTTTTTCCAAAAAGTCATTCCCTAGAATTGGACAACATTAGCATGACTTAAACTGAATCCACAATCTATTTCCCTTTGAGGTTGGGAAGATTGCCCGTCGTTTTAAACTACTGCATGCTACATGGCAAAAGATTTCTCAATGCTGCTAGATAGGGAGTTTTAGAATTTTGCCACAGAGACAATGAAGGAACAGATGACGTGTTTCAAGTCAGGACGGTAAGTGACTTCAAGAGTATTGTCTTCCAATACCATTACTGTTTCTTCCCCTCTAAATTAAGGAGTTTGATTGTATGGATGGTACTACCAAAGGCAGTCTGGCCTAGTGGTATTATTGCTGGACTGTTAATCCAGAGACCCAGATAATGTTCTGGGCACCCGGGTTCGAATCCCGCCATGGCAGATGGTGTAATCTGAATTCAATAAATATCTGGAATTAAGATCTAATGATGACCGTGAATCCATTGTCAATTGTCAGGGAAAACCTATCTGGTTCACTAATGCCCTTTAGGGAGGGAAACTGCCATCCTTACCTTGTCTGGCCTACATGTGATTCCAGACCCACAGCAATGTGGTTGACTCTAAACTGCCCTCTTGGCAATTAGGGATGGGCAATAAATGCTGGCCAAGCCAGCGATGCCCTCATCCCATTAATGAATAAAGGAAAAAAAAACAGAAAAAAAAAGTAGTCTGCAGCCTCATGTGCGAGTGGTGGAAAGAGTGCATGCTTCAATTCTGAAGCCGATCACATTTACCTATTGCTCTCTGGTTTGCTACTCCATTTATCATGAGGGTCCGTAATATTGTTAAAACCAACATTCATTGAAGGGAAGGGATGAGATGGACAAAACACTAGAATGGATGTGTCAGAACCGACCCTATCACAGATTTTATGAAGGAGTGAATTCCAAGATGGGGGTGAAGAGCAGGTGGTTAGAATGTATTAAGTCAAACAATCCAAAAGAACATTCCATACCCACAACAAACAACTCATCCATCGTTAGCACTGACTGTGCCCTTCTGACAAATGCACTTACTTCATGTATCACCTTCTGACATGGATGCGTCTGACCATTTTCAACAATAGGGTTTGTGTGTCTGAAATGTGACCAATTTAAATTATTAATAATTCATCTGACATTCTATACAGAATTCATTAAGATAAGAAAAAGAAAAGACATTTGTTGATGCAGAAGAGAAATTAAGAACAATACTCAGTATCTGTGGTCACAAAGCCTTCTCACACTAAGTTAGCATAGTTGGGTACAACAACAATGACCATAGATAGTAAAAGCATCCAAACTGCCCACATGAAGGTCTGATCAGTTGGACATTCAATACCCTATCCTGACTGAGTGTTCACAATGGTCACACAAAGTTTCAAGTCCAGTGGTGTCTAAGTGGAGTCTCACTACACATTGTGACAGAAAAAATGCAAGTTTGAAACATCTTCCAAAACCTGGCGTTTTTTTCCCCAATTTCAATTATTTCTGGAAAATAAATAATTTATTTACTCTGTGACAATTACATAGATAATCTTCATATACAATATGGATAGCAGTTCTTCACTTTCTGCATTTTATTTGAACAGTTCTTTATTGCAAAGTCTATGAAATAGATGAAACTTCATGATTATCTTTACTTACTTGCATCTTTCGTTCCCAAATACCTTTGCAAAATTTATTCAATTTTTTAAACTCAACTTTTACAGTTCACAACCCTTTTGACCGTTCCTCTATAAAGAATTTTGCAGTGGGGTTTTAAAAGTAAATATAAGCCAGAGCCGAAGCATGGCCGCTGAGTTTAAATGCTCACACTGTTTCTCTCTCCATAGAGGCTCCCTGAGCAAAAGAATTAATCTATTTTCATCTTAAAAGCAACAGGCATGCAAATTGAATTTTAAAGACAGATATCCAGGCAAAGGTTAATTAGTGCGCTCAACTTGAATTGATCGCTCAATATGTAGCTGCAGCTCATATTCATTTCCACTGTTAATGCATAAAAGCCTTCAAAATGGTTGGATATTGTTATAAACCTTATTTCTGGTAGTTATACATGAATTCCAAAAAGGGTAAAAGGATTTATTTAAAAATGTACTCTGACTAGCTCATTACTATTCACACTTTTTTTTATTCAAAGCATTGAAATTTCAACAGCTACATCTTCAATTCTTTTGGCTCTAAGTTCTGGAATTCGCGCTCTCAACATATTCTCACTGCTTCACTCCACTTTCCTCCCTAATATTTACTTTTGATCACCTGCGTCACCATCCCCTCACAAAGCCTGATGTTCAATTTTGTCTAAATTGATCCTATGAAAGAACATCAAGACATTTTAATACACTAAAGGCACTTTATAAACACAAACAGTATTTAGATCAACAGCAGTGCAAGAGTTAATCACTGAGCCTAGTTACACACGTTCCAAATTTGTACAGTAGAATAAAGCTGATCATTGTGGGGTCCCATTCAACAACCTGTACAGCAGAGTCAGGTTTAATCGTTGCCCAGTTTTTATAAGGTGGCAAGGGCTAATCTCTGTACGTAGTTTCTGTTTTGTAAGGCAGTATATTATGGCAAAATGCCCAAGAATCTGCTAACTGTGAGCACAGGTTATAAAAATGGTTTTCACTGCAACATTCCCTTGAAAGATCATCTGATTCAGGCTGTGAGCAATGGAGCCAGAATGACCAGCGAAGACCCAGGTTTAAATACTACTGTGGTCGGTTAGCTGATCTCAGCTGATCTGTAGCAATAATCTACACTGTTCTTGTTCCCACTGCTGGAAGCACAGAATGTGCACAAGAATATGTGCAGGTACCTGGTAGGTATGGAATTCACTGTAGTATTTCCACACTTGAGAAATACTGCATTTCTGTACCTATGGAACTTTGGTCTTGCAGGGACTGAGCAGCATCAGCAGCAAGGAAGGAATTAAAAGGGAAGAAAATAAAAAAACAACCTAAGACTGATTTTTCACTTTTTCCACTTCAATACAGGAGAGGAGTGGTGGGACAAATCTTTCGCTGTTTAAATACAGAAGATCACAAAAAAAATGGCTATAGAGAACACAGGAAAGAGAAGTTTCTGACAGCACCCATGTCACAGACGTGCATTCGCTATTCTGGGGGCAGATGTCTCCACGTCAATATTTCTGCCCTAACAAGGGAAGCTGTTTAGGGAGCAGGTGTAGAGTGTACAAACTACACATGACAGTGTACAGACAGTGCAGGAGAGCTATGCAATACAAATGGAGACCAAGAGAAGAAGATAAACAGGTTTTAAAGATATATAGCTATTGCGTCAGTGTGAGCTCCAATTCACTGAACATGCTGATTTCCAACAGGTTATTGTGAAAAGACAGATCAGAAAGTGAACTCCAAAAAACTGATAAGCATTGGGAAAAAAAGACATATCTTGCTGAAGGAGAGATAATAGGTACTGCAGATGCTGGAGAATCCGAGATAACAAGGTGTGGAGCTGGATGAACACAGCAGGCCAAGCAGCATCATAGGAGCAGG
>JAHRHZ010000046.1:19707234-19801457 GCA_024137785.1 Ginglymostoma cirratum
CCCTTCATCAGAAATCATTTCTGATGAAGGGTCTAGGCCCGAAACGTCAAGCTTTCCTGCTCCTATGATGCTGCTTGGCCTGCTGTGTTCATCTAGCTCCACACCCTGTATAGCTTGCTGAAGCTTTTCACCTTACATCCCTCAGTGCGATATGAACAGCTTCACCAAAATGTGTCTTTTTCCAGTAACACTGAACTCTGTGCTGCCAAATAACAGAATGATAATATAGACAGTAACCATGACAGAGCTACATGCCCCAGTCTCTTTCCAACTGTCCCAAGCAGATGGCTGTGTGTGGGTTATCCATAGCATGAAAAAGGAAGGACTATCATTATAAGCGAAACACGTTGTTACAGCTCAGAAAGCAGTGAGCCAGTCGTGCAATTAGGACCATGCTAAAATACCATACAAATCGGTAACATGGATGGTGCGTCATGATTTTGGTTAGTTTTGTGAACAGCAGTCTGCAGCTGAGTTCATGTGGGGTCATGAAGATTGAACTAAGGCATATAGTCAAGTTCTGAAGTTACCAACAGAGGCTGAAAATAGGAAAGCGTTACTGAAACTGTACGAAGCATTAGTGAGACTGCACTTGGAGCAGTGCATACAATTTTGATTCCCTTACTTGAGGAGGGATTTAATTGTAATTGCAGATAGCTCAGAGGAAGCTCATCAGATTGATTCCAGAGGTGAGGAGTATGTCTTATGAAGATATATGAAGCAGCTTACGCCTATACTCTCTGGAGTTTTAAGAATGAGAGGAGATCTAATTAAGGTTTATAAGATGTAAAAGGGGATTGACAAAGGAAATATAGAAAGGATGTTTCTTCACGTGGGGCAATCTGATATGACAGGTCAAAGAGTCTCTCTCTCAAAGGGCCACGAAACTATGAATTTCACTATCCCAGATTGTGGCAGATGCTGGGACATTGTCTGTCTCCTTAAATTTACTCAGATTTTAAACACATAATGGGTTGAAGGGTAATGGAGGGTAGACAGGAAAGTGGAATTGAGGCCGAGGAGATCAGCCATGATCATATAGAATGGTGGAGCACACTCGTGTGGATGAATTGCTTAATCCTGCTCCTAGTTCTACGATGTTATGGACAAGCAGACTGAAGAATGATCAGGTCCTTCTAAGTAACATACAGGGGAGACAGGAAAAGATTTAGGGGTTTCACAGTCTGAATCAGATCATGAAAGATCAAGAACATAGGTTGATAACATAATACAATGGGATGGTGAGAGATTGGCACAAACTATGTGGGTGTAGTTAGAAAGTATGGCATACACCACAGACGATGGTTCCTGAGATCTCAGTGGAGCCTAGTGATTTTTGTGCAAAGTATTCATACTTCAGCAATTTAAATGTCTAAGAAAACAAAAGTGAAAATTTTGCTCTTGTAAATGTAAACTGCATCAATTTTGGACTTACTCCTGCCATCAGCAATAAGGTCTGTACCCACCAGAACTTCATCCCAGATGGCAAATTAAACAATTTTCACAATACCAATCTACTGGCCTAAAATGCAGAGTTTGATGCATCTCCTAGTCTTTTGGAACCGATGCAGCAAACCAGATGATAGAAAATTCTGATCTTGTATTTTAGATGTTCAATCTAATGAACTATGTTGTCGCAATAACAGTGTTTTGCAATTTTAGTTTAGCAGCATATATGTATGTAGCATTGCTACAAGCACCAGGAAGAACTGACTTTCGTCATCACAGATGAAGTATGAAATAGCAAGGTACATGAGTGCTTCCTCCCACAATACCAAACCACTTATTTATGAGAAAATAAAGAGGGGGAACTAGTCCTAAAACTCACTTGAAGAACGAATGGTTTCAACAAATCAACACACTATAAGGGAACAAAATCTTTTATTCATTCACAGAGCAGTTATGTTGCTAGCAAAAATCAGTATTCATTGTCCATCCTTACCTTGAGAAGGTAGTCATGACTTGACCTCTTGAACTACTACCCCTGCAGTGTAGTGAAAGTGCTCCCACAGTCAAAAGACAAGCAGCTCCAGGATTCTCACCCAGCAATGATGAAAGAACAGTGGGCGTCCAAATCAAGATGTGGTGAAACCTAGTAGGTAACTTAGAGCTGGTGGCTGTTAATGGGCCTTTTGGCCCGAGAAACCTTACTGACCCTTTGTAAAAGCATTCCAGTGATCAAATCAAAGCTCTACAATCCTGCTACATTCAATACTGAATGATGGTAGACAGTTAAACAACTAACAAAAACAAAGTTGCTGGAAAAGCTCAGCAGGTCTGATAGCATCTGTGAAGGAAAAAACAGAGTTAACGTTTCGGGTCCGGTGACCTTTCCTCAGAACTGGTGGTGGCTGGGAAAATGTCAGTTTATATGCAGTTGTTAAACAACTAATATTAGGAGGCTCCAAAAACATACTAATTCTTAATAATGGCAGAGCGCAGCACCAGAGGGCAAAAGTCAAGGCTGTGATGTTGGCAGTCACCTTCAATCATAAATAACAAGTAGATGACCCAAACTGCCTCCTGTGGAGATCTCTAATTTTGGAGGCCAGTTTTCAGCCAGTGTGATTCATTCCATCAAGCACAGGGTACAAAGGAAATTCCACAGGCACCGACAACACCTCTCTTAGCTATAGTGCTGGAGGCTCGTGCTCCAAACTAACTGCACATCTAACCAGCTGTTCCAGCTACACCAATGTCATCTACAGTACAAGATGGAAAATTATCAAGGTACACCCTGTTCACAAAGAGCAAGCCTAATGTAATCTGCACAATTGCTGCTCCACTTTTAACTATTAGTGAAATGATGGAATGTGTCACTGATATTGCTACCAATGAGAACTTATTCAACTGATTATTCTGGGTTTTGCCAGTACCACTGAACTTTAATCATTACATCCTTGGTCCAAACACTGACAAAGCAACTGAGTTTCAGCATGGAAACAAGAGTGACTGCCTTTGACTGCAATGCAACTGATTGCAGCAGCAGAGTCAAAATAAAGTCAGAAATCAATAGGAAGCACAGGGAAGCCTCTCTACTTAGTGGAATCGTGCCAAGCATGAAGGAAGATGGTTGATTCCTAGGGCATTACTGCAGGGATTCCTCAGAGTACTCCCCTAGCTGGAATCATCTAAAACTGCTTCAATCTATTGCCATCCCTTCATCATAAGGTCAGAAATGCAAATATTCACCAATGATTGCAGGGTTTAATCCCACTCCTAATTCTGCACATAACGAAACAGACAGTGTTCACTGTCAGTTCTGAAAGTGGATCACTGGACTATGTTTCTGTCTCCACAGTTGCTGCTGGGCCTACTAGATTTCTCCAGCAATTTGTTTTTGTTTCGTTTGTACCACAATCAGCAATGTAACTGTACCATCACAACCGCAGAGTAGAGATAATTTTGAGAAAATACAACATACCTGAAAATAACAGCCAATCGATCCAGCCATATGGTGGGGTCTGTAGCAAGGCCATTGGCAGGCTCTTGTGCCAGGAGCTGCAAAATAAAGAAAACATGAACAACCTGATGTAGTGGGATTGAACAGATGGGGAGAAGAAGCAGGAAAGCAAAGTTTAACAAGAGAGAATTATTTGAGAAGGAACGTGGACCAGAGTTAGGTTTGGAACATCTATGACATCTACAGCCAGCAAAGGAAAACAGAAGCATTCTATGCCACAAGTTTGGTCCAAACTCAGGAGGTATTGTGTTGATCCATATGCCTTTTGTCTACTCTCTTACCTTTTTCAGTGCCATCACCTGTACAGCACACAACTCACTGAGACATTCGGTGATCTTCTCCAAAGGCAGCCGGCAAAGAACAAGTGCTGTGCCTAAACAAAAAAAAAATAAAAGTTATATTGCAAAAGCAATACACAATAATTCTCAACATTATAATCTAGCCTCCACTCAGATATTAATAGCTTTGAAATAAACTGTGGATTTACTAAATATACCAAGTAGGTGTAGATGGTACAAAAAACAGAGCTGGTACTTTTGTACTTTTAAGCAAATTTGTTGTACAGGAAATAGGTCGTGGATTCAACTCAGGAGACATATTGTTTCTTACCTGATGCATTAGATAAAGATTACCTCCAGTAACCAAAACAAACCGAGGAACTGCAGATGCTGGAAATCAGAAATAAAAGTAGAAATCACTGAAAAAAAAACTCAGCTGGTGTGGCAGCATTGGTGGAGAGAAAGCAAAGTTAGCATTTCGTATCCAGTCATCCTTATACTAGATCCGAAATATTAACTGCTTTCTCTCCATAGACGCTGCCAGGCCTGCACAGTTTTTCCAGCAATTTCTGTTTGTTACCTCCAGTGATGCCTTTTCTTTTGAAAAGGCACAAAAGGAGATCATCAGTCTCCAAGAAATATCACATGCCTCAGTGACTTTAACTCAACCCAATGTCGCAGTATTCTAGACAGGTTTTCAAAACTCTTCTCTCTCAAACCAGACTTTTGGTTCTATTCAAAATAATCTTTCCTGTGTTAAGTGAAGAGCAAACCATAATCAGCCGATAATTTACTTTCCTTCGCAATGAAAGGTTAGCCTTATCTAAGCAATTGATCAGAAATATTAAAGAAAACCAAATCTTATCTCTAGTGTCACACTTATCCACTAAAGCCAACAGTAAAATTCACTTAACTCGCTGGTGAACTTACTAGGCTGGTCCAGACTATCACAGAAATGGGAAATAGAAGGAAAGAAGATATTGGCAGTGTAAAATATTATGGAGTACATTGCTTTTGGATCTCAGTCAGGACACGAATACATCTTATGCAATTGCCAGCATGAAGCAAATTCTGTGTCTTCAATCGTCATTGCACCGATTAAGATTTTTAATACCTTTCAGGAGACCAATGGCAGCTTCATGAGAGAGGCTGAATGTATCGAGGGAACGAACGATTTCCAGGAGGCCCTCAAAGTGCTGAGTCATGTGATCACGGCAGGAGGAACAGATATTTTGAATGGCTTTGGCTGATGCCGAGGCAAGTGCTTTCTCCCGTAGTCCTTTCATTAAATAATTTAACACTGGATCTTGAGGGATGAACAGTAAGAAAACAAAAACATATGATTGCTTTTGGGTTTACATATTTGCTATTGATAGAATTTAATGGAATGGAAACATGCTATCTGGTCCAACCGTGTGTAATGTTTACTTCATCTGATACAATCAATGCAACTTTCAGTTCCTTTTTACCTTCTACTTAGCTGGGTGCCACGTTAAGATATCTATGCTATTTCTCTCACCTTCACACGTTAGCAAGTTTGTGGTCCACATGAGCCTCTTTCCATTAATCACATCAATAAAAAATACCTATTGATTCCTTTCTCCACCATGTAGTTACAAATTAGTTTACACATTTCATGGTTAGTGTTGGTTGAAGAATACTAGAAAATCTCCTGCTCTTCATTAGCACCTTCTGACCCACCAGGTAGAAAAAGTAAGTGACATCACATAACATACAATAAAGACAGGCATAGAACACGCCATCGCAGTTGCTGTACACAATGACATTACACACCTAAAAATCTGGGATTTCGATCAACGACTTCATTCAGTTCTCCAACCAGTTCGATGCTAGTGAATCGGACTGCCATGTGCACAGTATCTGGGAGCTGAACTACAGCTTCCAGCACTTCAGCCAAGGTGGGGTTATTATCACTGAAACAAAATAAAACCCACAAAGAATATCAGCAAACATGGATTTTGTTTCTCTACATCTAATCTTTTGTAACAGTTATATAAGTATTCAGATTATCAAGTATCTGACTGAACCTCAAAACCCAAAGCTCATCAGATACACCAAATTTAGTAACAAGGTCAGCATACTACTAGGCGGGGAGATGCAGCAAAAGTTTTGCAAACAGCTAGATGGTCAAACAACAACTAGACCAGTAAGCAGGTCTTGGTTGAGGGAAGATATTGGGAAGACTCCGAACTCTGCTCTGAGTAGTACGACAAGATCTTTTATGCCCCCATTTTATTATTCAGAAGGACAAAGAGCACAGTGCATAAAATACTATCCCTTGTGATAAAGAAGCACACACTGCATATTGCACCAATGTGTAAATGCAGAGTTTGTGCACAAGTCTTAGAAACAGGATGTTATCCTAGAGAGGGAAGAGCAACAAATGCATGGGAACACCACCAACTGTAAGTTGCCCTCAAAGCCACATATCAGTCTGACCCAATGGAACTAAACTGCCATTCCTTCACTGTTGTTGGGTTAACATACTGGAATTCCCTTTCTGACAACACCAGCAGTTACATCACATGAACTTCAGCACTTCAATTCAAGACTGTGGCTTAACACCACTTTCTCAAGAATAATTAGGGATGGGTAACAAGTGGTGGCTCTGCATGTGATATTCACATTGCATGGAAGAGTAAACTCACCACTTTTGATATCAGAGAGGCAGAGAATTACCAACTGAGCAAAAACTAGTAGAAAACACCTTGATTTTTTTCAAGCCTATCTTACTAACAGTTTCAGAGTTCCAAGGTCCACAATTTCTCACCAGGCAACGAGCTGCCTTGTCCAGAAACTACTGCAAAATCCACACAACTAGGAGCCTTTTATTCAAGTACTGGGCAGCTCCACTGTGGCTAATTTAAAGTGCCTTCCTAGCTCCCATCCAAACATCTTGAACACAAAGCTCTCCTCAACTCTCATCTACAGAGTTACACAATTCAACCTACAATCATGCGACATTAATCAGGAATATGATCCAGGCTACCTTTTAAAACTAACAATGCAATTTCATTCTTAGAAAACAGGTGTATATTGGAAAAAAAAAACTCTATATGTTGTACATTATCAAGTGAGTGGCAGAATTATAGAAAACTGAACAATGGTTAATGAGCATTTTTCAGGGTGAAGGGAGGTTTGTAGTGGAGTTCTCCAGGGATTAGCATTTGGATCCTTGCTTTTATTGATTTCTGTTAATGATCTACATTATTGAGAGGAGGGGTCAATTTCGAAGTTTGTGAATGACACAAAACCTGGAAATATTTGCAGATGAACTCAGGGCATTGTTGGGAACATGGGACTGGGATATCATAGCAATTACAGGAACGTGGCTCGGGGATGGACAGGTCTGGCAGCTTAATTTTCCACAATATTGATGCTATAGGAAGGACCCCCCCGATAGTCAGCGGCAAATTGAGAAGCAAATTTGTAAGGCGATCTCAGTTAACTGTAAGAATAATAGGGTGGCAATGGTAGGGGATTTTAACTTTCCAAACATTGATTGGGACTGCCATAGTGTTAAGGGCTTGGATGGAGGGGAATTTGTTAAGTGTGTACAAAAAAAAAAATTCTGGTTCAGTATGTGGATGTACCTACTACACAAAAAGCAAAACTTGACCAACTCTTGGGAAATAAGGTAGGGCAGGTGACTGAGATGTCAGTGGGGGAGCACTTTGAGGCCAGTGACCATAATTCTATTAGTTTTAAAGTAGTGATGGGAAAGTATAGAATGGATCTAAAAGTTAAAGTTCTAAATTGGAGGAACGCCAATTTGGACGGTATTAGGCAAGAACTTTCAAAAGTTGATTGGGGGCAGAAATTCCTGAGTAAAGGGATGGCTGAAAAATGGGAAGCCTTCAAAAATGAGATAATAAGAGTCCAGAGACAGCATGCTCCTGCTGGGATGAAGGGCAAGGCTGGTAGGTGCGGGGAATGCTGGATGACTTCAGAAATTGAAGTTTTGGTCAAGAAAAAGAAGGAAGCATAGGTCAGGTATAGACAGCAGGGATTGAGTAAATCCCTAGAAGAGTATGAAGACTTCAGAAGTATACTTAAGAGGGAAATCAGGAGGGCAAAGAGGACATGAAATAGCTTTGGCAAATAGGGTTAAGAAGAATTGAAAGAGATTCTACAAATACATTAAAAGGACAAAAGAGTAACTAGGGAGAGAATAGGGCTCCTTAAAGATCAGCAAAGCTGCCTGTGTGGAATGACAGGAGATGAGGGGGAAGATACTAAACGAGAATTTTGCATCAATGTTTACTGTGGAGAAGGATGTGAAAGAGAAATAAATAGTGACATCTTGAAAAATTTCCACATTACACAGGTGGTAGTGCTGGACTCTTAAAACACATAAAGGTGGATAAATCCCCGGAACCTGATCAGTGCAAAGTGAAAAGAAACTTTTTCAATCAGTAAGCAGTTCGAGTCTGGGATACACTGTCCGGAAATGTGGTGAAGACAGGTTCAACTGAAACATTCAAGAGCGAATAAGATGATTATTTAAATGGGAATAACTTGCAGGGTTATGGGCTAAGGGCAGGAGTTTGTCACAATGTCACTGGACAGCTGATGCAGACATGAGGGTTAAGTGGTCTTTTTCCATACTGTAACAACTCTGCAATTCTATAGAGATTTCCTTTCCCTTCTTTTGGATACAAGAAAACTTCAAGTTAGCCTAATAAAACCTTAAAAGATTGTAAACTGACTTAGATCTGATTTCAGCAAGTTGATCACTGGGTCATCAGGTTTAAATACCAGGAGACACAAGTTAAACATTAATTAAGAGTAAGAAGGTAACATATTTTCACCCAAATAGTCACAGTCTTGAAACAAGTTACAAGAGAAGAATCTTTGAATCAATCTGAAAAGCTTATTTCTAATGGTGCATGAATTCAAGAATAGCACACCAAACACCAAGGAGATACAAAAGGTTAGTGGAATGAAGCAGAAGTACCTCAAAGCAGAATCAACTGCATTCAAGGGAGAAAAAACAAAATAATAAAAGTTGCAAGCAAAGAAGATAATTGATACCTGAAAAGGAGAGCAATACAAAGCTTCAAAAAAGAATTATTTTTGTCATGACATTTTCAAAATTGTTCAATTTCATTCATTTTCCAATTACTTACGGATCTACACTCTTTGCTATGGAAGCCATGATGAAGAGGACAGCTTCAGTGATCTCCCAGGATGGCCCACTGTCTTTCAATGTGGAATAGAGCTTTGAAGATCAATTATACATTGCAATATTATTCAATAGAAAGATATACAAAAATACCTAACCTTAGAATAGCGCAAGTTGTTCAATCCCTCGAGGCTGTTCCACTATTCAATTCAAACTGCACCCCAGTTAATTATTTCATCACTTGAAAAACAATTAAACAGATAAAGACTACCTTGTTCACAATGCACTTCTCACAACTCATACATGCTTTATTGTAAAAAAGACTCTAATCATCTATACAGTCGTCATCCACAAGTATATCTAGCCCTTCAACTGTCCAAGTTTTTTTTGCACTGGGCCAAATCAGAACTTTTCTGTATCTTCAATTTTCTTTATCTATAGATTTTGTCCTCTTAGGTCGCGAATTCCTTCCCTAAATCTGTCTGCTTCTCTACTGTCCTTTCACATTCCTCTAAATCTACCTCTTTGACCAAGTTTTTGCTCAACTGTTCTATAGTCTCCTTTAGTTGTTGTAACTTTTTACCTGATTGCAATTCTGTGAAGCGCCTTGGAACATTTTACCACATTAAGAAGTACTATATAAATGTTGCTGTTCGTACATTAATATGCACTTCATTCATCCATTTAATCCCCTTCCTCAGGCTGTACTCAGTCTGCCTGATCATACACCAATTGTTTTTATACAGCATATACAAACTGTCTCTCAACACACTTAGACCTCAGAATGACGATGTTAAAATTCCCTTTTCTCTTCAATTGAAGTACTAAACTTTATTATAAATGGCTGCTAAAATAGTGGATGAAAAAGCCTCAGAGGACATTATGATTCATTGTATCATTTTGAGTTATATTCACTTCAGGGAGAATTTTTCTTCTTTATTTTCAACTTGCTTTTCTGAATGTTCTGACTCCTACTATTTAATTCCACTCATGGCAAGTCTCCACCCGAGCCGCACCATAGCATCGTACATCTGTGAGCCAGATTGCTGATTGTTAACCAGCGTGTCCTAGGCAGGAGAAATTTAGACATCTGGCAAGGACAAGGTTCAAGTTCAGCCACTATGACTACCACAATTTGGACCGACAAATGATGGGAGAAATCAACTTGCAACATTACTGCAAAGTCTGCAGCAACTATTGAATTTTGCCTGAGCAGAAGTCAGTACATTCAGGAGTCAAGTCCACAGTGCACAAATACTGTTCCTCTTAAATTACAATACAAATTTCAGAATTTGAATGTGGATCACCTGTGTGAAACACTCCATCGAACCAACCAGGAATATCACATCCTTCACAAGATCAGACACCCTCATCCGGAATTCCCCAAAATCATCTGAGTCTTCTGGAATTCCTTCCTGCAGATAAAACAGTCAGCTTTAAATAATGAAGGGTCCTGAAATGAAGTAAATAAGCTAAATGTCTTGGGCACAGGTCACAAGGATTAGAGGACAAAGGAATAAATTCACTAGGGCAAAAGATAGAACAACCATCACTTTTACTCTTATGGGGTAATGAATGAGTGGAACAAACTCCAAAAAGGAGTAGTTTAGGAGTTCAGGGTCTACTCTAATATTTGCAAAGGGGGATTGAAGTGAAGCTTGTTGATAACACTGCATAATTTTTTTTCACACATGCTGTCAGACAAATCTGTTTTAACCCTAGAATATTCCCAACCATTTAATCTCCTTTCATTACCTTATACACTCTACCCATCTATTTAAACTCCTTACACATTCTTATACTATCATGGACTCCATCCCAGCTATTTGGGGAGGCAATGGTCTACTGGTATTATTGGTAGATCCAGAAATTCAGCTAATGTTCCGGGGACCCATGTTTGAATCCCGCCATGGCAGACGGTGGAATTTGAACCCAATTTTTAAAAAAACCTGGAATTAAAAATCTACCAATGACCATGAAACCGTTGTCAATTATCAGAAAAACTCATCAGGCTCACTAATAAAGGGAAGGAAGTCTGCCACCTTAACCTGGTCCAGCCTACATGTGATTCTAAACCCACACCAATGTGGTTGACTCTCAACAGTCCTTTCAGTTCAAGGGCAGCTAGGGACAGGCAATAAATGCTGGCCAGCTAGCAACAACCACGTCCCACAAGTGAATGAAAACAAAATTCAATCTACTTCAACATGCGCACTCTACCCTAAACTGGTATCCATCACATCTTCTGAAGTTTTAAATATGCACTACGTTGTCAACAAAAAATAATGAAATAAGATTATTCTTCCATCTTATATTTCAACCATTTATGCTGCTGCCCTTCCAGATTTAATCACCTGCTCTTGCATATGAACGACTGGACGCTATGGAAAATTAATTAGCTTTTATTGTGGAGCAGAGAGAAACTAGCCCGTGAGATTACCACCCCTCTAACTGCCAAAGACATTTTTACTCATTGTTTAGATGCACTTGTCAGTGTATTATTCCCCACATGCTCATCTTTTCTTTGAGCACAGAATCAGGTTTAGCTTTGCAGTTACGCCCCATAATTGAACCTAAACACTCGCTGCTTAGACTTAATGATAAAGAGATCAATTTGGAAGAGAGATGGGTATATAAATGGACACCTACTGCAATGACAAAATTCAAGAAATTGATTGCTGCAAAGAGATCATATCTCCAGATCATCTGCAACATCATGGCATTCTGTTCCTACTGGTTATGAACACATACGTCATGCCAATGCTCTTTCACTTAGATTCTACCAATAGTCCAGCTCAGATGATTGTTCCAGTGAAAAAAAATACCATAGACGAACTTTTGAAAATCTTACGTGATCTGATTCTAGCTGGCAGTGTCGAGCCAGGGCATGAAGCAGTCGCTGAATATACGGACGAAAGACAGCATGACGTGATGGGTCATTCATTTTGTAGAGATGTTCTCCCAATCTGTACCAGAAGTTAAAGCTGATCTCCGCCACCTGGATAAACAGAGATGATACAGTAATTATGAAAACTAGAGACAGCTAAATGAGACTTTATAGTTCCTTTACAAAACACAAAATTAGATAATATAGAAAAACATTAAATAAGCTGTGAACACTGGTTAAGATACCCGCCTCCTGATCATCAGAAGTCCTTACTTCTCCTACCACTTCCAACAGTGAGAATTTTGTAATCACCTGTGCTTCTGCTCTTGGAAGCAGGACAATATAGAATTCAGAATGGTACCGAGGAAATGACACACTGTTGGAGCTATCACCTTTCATAAAAGATGTTCCATCTTTAGCATCGGTTGTCTTTTTAGGTGGATACAAGTAATTTTTGGAACAGTTCAACAAAACAAAAAACAAATTTTCCCCAAGAACAGTATTGAACAATGCTATCATGGCCAGAATCAGATTATCTGGTCAAATCTCACAAGATGTTGCTAGAGATAGGACCTCAGAATGTTCAAAATGGTTGCTGCCTTTTCTGATCTAAGTAACTATGAAGTAATTTAGAAAGTTGCTCTATCAACACAAGCTCAAGTTTGTTCTTCAGATAGAACACAACTTCTGCTGACCACAATCTGTTTTCTTTCCTGCTCTTGCACTTTAATCATTCGTGCTCCTAAAGAGTTTATCCTTGGTCTTTCCTAGTTTCTCATTTATGTGCTACCTTTCCGCAACATCACCTGAAAACAATGTTTTCACACATTCACAGAGGATACCCAACTCTACTTCAGCATCACACCCTGAAACTTCTCCAAAACTTCTACATTATCCAACTGTTTGTCTGACAGTCAGCTCTGCATGAGCAAAAAGTAATGGCAAGATCAACTATTTTGTGCTCCCATTACAAACACCACTCCAAACCAGTGACTCCGTCACTCACCCTGCCAAGTGCCTGAGGCTGAACCACTCTCCTAAACCATGATGTTGTGTCTGAACCCAAAGTGAGCTTCTGATCACATCTGGACCATCAATAAAACCTGTAACTTTGCCCAACTCTACCACTATCTCAGCTCAACTCTGAAATTCTCAGCTATAATTTTGTTTCCAATAGACTTGATTATTTTAACACACTCTTTGCTGGCCTCCCACATTCTTTCCTCTTCAAAATTAAGGATATTGAAAACTGTACAATCCATATCTTTACCTGTAAAAAGGTCCCAGTCATCCATCATTTCAGTACTCCATGAACTAGATGGACTGCCAGTTAAGGAAATTTCTCAAAATAAAAACATTTTTCAAATCATTCCATGAGCTCACAATTCCCTTGGTCTTGCCACTTCACATTTCTATAATCACCTCTAGCTAGAACTCTGGCCTTCTGAGTAAGTTTCGCTAGCAACTCCTTTGTCTGTCCAACTGTCTTTCTCTCTCTTTGGGCTCTATCTTATCGTTTACTCCCTACCCCACCTACCTCCCTATTTTCTGCATATAAACTGACGTTTTCCCAGCCACCATCAGTTCTGAGGAAGGGTCACCGGACCCGAAACATTAACTCTGTTTTCTCCTCCACAGATGCTGCCAGACCTGCTGAGCTTTTCCAGCAACTTTGTTTTTGTTCCTGTACTATGTAGCTGCACTTCTGGTGCTGGTGCTTTCAGATGCCAACATCTTAAGTTCTGGAATTTCTCTCCCTAAATCTCTGCCTTCCTAGCTCCTTTTAAGATACTCCTTAAAAGCTACTTCCGGGAATGAGGTTTTGGTTATCTTTCCTCGTATGTGGTTTGCTTTATATGTTCTTGTGAAATGCCCTGGGACATTTTACTATGCTAAAAGCACTACATAGGCTGTGTTGAATCTCTGAATTTCCATGTTGGTGTTGAGTCTCCCTGCTCTGCTAAGTATAAACATCATTAAAACATTGTGTGGTCATTTACCTCATTGACGTTTGAGGAACTTAGCTACATGCAACTTGATTGCCATGTTTCCAATAATGCCAGATTGGCCATCACTTAAAATGACTCAATTGGCTGTAAAGCACTTTAAGTTGCTCTGAAGTTAAAAGGGACTACATAATTAATTACAAGTCTGATTTAAGTACATATCTAAAATGCAGACACAGGAAAGCTTCACTTCAAACTAAAGGTTTCAAATTTCCATGGTTCAATTTTCAACTCTGAGTTTTGGGTATCAGTCACAAAGTCAGTTTCTACTCTGTAGCAAGTTAGCTTTGGAAATGCACTATAATTAATTATAAAGAGTAGAATAAAAATGCTCAGCAGATTCTCCCAACCAATGGTCCCCTGCTTGCCCATTAGGTAAAGATGAACTAGCTGTGATTAAAATTGAAAGCTCCAGAGCTTTGCCATCATTCTCAACCCAACTCCTTGGCTGGAAACAAAAGGGCTGCTGATGCCAAATAAAATACATCCATCACAGGCTTGTGCCTTCAGAAGAGAGGAAAACTGCTCTACAACCTGTCAAAACTAAAATAATTGTCAGGATTTGTCCACCACACTGTGATCAAGCCTATATCCACACCTCATATTGCGCATGTCCTGCGCAAATCAGTAGCAGCTCCAGCGTCCGCAGATCTCCAAGTCCCTGCCCTGGGGTCTGGACAATAGTCTCCAGAAATGTCTCACACAACTCAGTAAAAATCCGACAGTAATTCAGAACCCTGTGCAGAGAAAGAATGAAGATTACGATCAGGGCGTAGGAGTAAAATGATTCTTTCAGTTTCCTCTTTTAAAGAAATTAATCCATTATAAGCAATTAGGGTAAGGCAGAATGGAAAGTCTAGACAGCAATGTGGCACATTCAGCATCTTGATGCCTTGTTAGTTGGAAATACTACATGATATAAAATAACCAAAACACAAAGTTTGCCCCAAGTAAGCTGGTCTTAACCCAGGAGGTGTTTTTTGCTGCATTTTGTTTACTGCTTACAAACTGGAGGAATGAGAACCAAAGCTCCCTACTCTTTTGATCCTATTATGCAGATATACATCAACTGAAGATCAGACTAACTCAGGAAAGGTCTACATGGCACTGTCAGGAATCATGTTGCGTTTTTAATCTATTCTTGAGATGTTGGTGTTGTTGACAGGTTAGCAAGTTGGTGGTGGGAAGTGATGTGATTTAACAGAGTGGCTTACAAGGTCATTTCAGATAATCACATTGATGCAAAAATGGGCCAGTTCAGGTAAACCAGTAGGTTTTCTTCATCACATCCCCTACCATGCAGCAAAGAATAAAAGGGAAAAGTTTCTTCCTTTGGAAAAGTATGACAGCGTCTTTGACAATTACTCTGATGCCAATTTTTATTCTACCAGACTTTTTTTCTAAATTGAATACAAGTTTTCTAAATCCCATGGCATGATCTGAAATATCATTCTATGAATTACTAGCACTGCATCTTGAACACTAGCTCAATTCAGTAATGCAACCATTAAATCATTGAAAATGAGGGGTCAGCAAAGAGAACAAATATAAGAAGTACTTGAAGAGAAAGCAAAAGAGTTCAGAAAGGATGACTGCACCAAACGGTTTGCAGGTGGAAAAGGGAAGGGAAATGTGGTCATGCAGTAAAGAAAGGAACAAAAAATATGCATTTGAAAGAGTGACTACATGTGAGCATGAAAGCGGGAGGCAACTCATGCAAGAAGTGCAGCAAAAAAAAGTGTGTGACAGGCACAAATGCCCAAAAAGCAGCAGCTGCAGGCAGAAATAACATGCTGGTGTACAAAAAGAAGGAACACAGAGCATCTGTGCAATAAACAAGACGACAACTGCAGCATGCAAGGAATTGCAAGTGATCAACCACACGACTGAGAAACTGAATAATAATCGGCTTTAATACCATCTTTGATGTCATGTTTAATACTACTTTGGAGTTATCTCCATCAAAACATCCCATTATATAGATGTAGACCCACATTGTCATTTGACCCTTCATCATCAGGTCAAAATCCTGGAACTCCTTCACCAACAGCACCTTCACTCTATGGATTGCAGCAGATCAAGAAGAAAGCTCACCATCTTCTCACAAGCAACTAGGGTTGGGAAATAAATGCCATCCTTGCCAGCGACATCCACATTCATGAAGTCTTATTTTAAAGAAGGAACAGAGTAAGCAATAGAGTAGCCACCAAGCATCATTTGGCTCGCCAGAATGTCTGTAACCAATCTGCACACCAAGCAGGAAATCAAATGATCAAACGATGTTTATGCATATAAGCAGTAAACATGAGTAAAAGGAGGAACTGCATTTCAAATTGACTAAAGCTTATAAAAACAGTGCTGGAATTACAGAACAAATCAGTCACCATCTGAGTAAGACAACAGGTTAGCATTTAGATGCAATCTTTTAAATAAGATTGCCACATTTCCTATTTTCCAGTTCTGATGAAGGATCCATATTTTTATTTTCCCTTAACAAGCTGAGACACCAGCTGTGTGTTCAACCTGTTATTTTTAGTTCAACTATCCAACTTGTAGGGGATTTTAAAATTTCCAAGTATGGGCTGGGACTGTCATTTTGTTAAAGGCTTGGATGGGATGGAAATTGTTGAGTGTGTACAAGAAAATGTTCTTATTGAATATGTAAAGGAACTTTCAAATTTAACTGGGGAAGGCAATTTGCAGATAAAGGGAGGGCTCGGAAGTGGGAGGCCTTTAAAAAGGAGATAACAAGTGCTCAGATACAGTATGTTCCTGTTAGTGTGAAGGGCAAGGCTGGTAGGAATAGAGAATGCTGGATGACGAGAGAGATTGAGACTCTGGTCAAGAAAAAGGAGGCAAATATCAGGTAGATACAGCTGAGATCAAGTGAATCTCAAGAGGAGTACAAGGGTAGGAGGAGTATACTTATGATGGAAATCAAAAGGATGAAAAGGGGACATCTGACAGCTTTGGCAAAGAGAAGTAAGGAGATTCAAGAAATGTTCTGCAAGTACACTAAAGGCAAAAGAGTAACTAGGGAATACGGTTTCTTAAAGATCAACGTGGCCATCTATGTAAGGAACCACAGAGATGGGTGAGATATTAAACAAATATTTTGCGCCAGAATTAACTGTGGAGAAGGATATGGAAGCCAGGGAACTGTTTCCGTGCTGTATGACTCTATGTTACACTTTGGTGACACAAAGCAGGGCAGGACTTATACAGTTTAATGGTAGAGCCAAGGGGAGTATTGCCAAACAAAGAAACCTAGGGGTGCAGGTACACAGTTCCTTGAAAATGGAGTTGCAAGTAGACAGGGTGGCGAGGACAGCAATTGGCACGCTTGCCTTCACTGGTCAGCACATTGAGTTTACGAGTTGGGACATTATGTTGTGGTAATTTTAGAATTACACATACAATTCTGGTCTCCCTTCTATAGGAAGGATGTTGTTAAATTTAAGAGGGCGCAGAAAAGATTTACAAGGATGTTGCTGGTGGAACTGGAGGGTTTGAGTTATAAGGAGAGGCTGAATAGATGAGATCTTCTTTCCTCTGGAGCACTTGAGGCTGAGGGGTGATCCTATAGAGGTGGAGAATGACAGACCAGTAAGCCTAACATCGGTAGTGGGGAAAATTCTCGAATCTAATGTCAAGGATTTTATAGCAGAACTTTTAGAAAGCAGTGGCAGGATCAGACAAAGTCAGCATGAATTTAAGAAGAGGAAATAATGCTTGACAAATCTGTTGGAATTCTATGAAGATGTAATCAGTAGAGTTGACAAAGGGGAGCCAGTCGATGTATTATATTTGGACTTTCAGAAAGCGTTTGACGAAGTCCCACATAAGAGGTTAACGTGCAAGATTAAAGCACATGATCGGGGGAAGTGTATTCAGATGAATAGAAAGCTGGTTGGTAGAGGAGAAACTAAGAGTAGGAGTTAATTGGTCCTTTTCAAATTGGCAGACAGTTAACTAGTGGGGTGCCACAGGGATGGGTGCTGGGAACCCAGATATTCATAATACGTATTAACCAAGTATAACATCTCCAAGTTTATCGATGATACCAAGGAGAGTGGGAGGGTGAACTGATGAGGATGCAGAGATCCTTCAGCATGATCTCGACAGGTTGGCTGAGTGGGCAAATCAATGGTAGGTGCAGTATAATTCAGATAAATGTGAGGTTATTCACTTCGAGAGCAAAAACAAGAAGGCAGATTACAACCTGAATGGCTGAAAATTGGGAGAGGGGGGTGGTCAGCGGAACCTGGGTGTCTTTGTGCACTAGTCGCTAAAAGGTAAGCGTGCAGGTACAGCAGGTGGTCAAGAAAGTAAATAGTATGTTGGCCTTCATTGCAAGAGGTCTTGAGTATAGGAGTAAGGATGTGTTGTTGCAGTTGTACAGGGCCTTGCTGAGACCACACCTGGAATATTGTGTGCAGTTTTGGTCTCCTTTTCTGAGGAAGGATGCTCTTGCTCGCGAGGGAGTGCAGCGAAGGTTTACCAGGCTGATTCCGGGGATGGCAGGTCTGACGTATGAGGAGAGATTGACAAGGTTGGGATTGTTTTCACTGGAGTTCAGACAAATGAGGGGGGAGTCTCATAGAGACTTATGAAATTCTAACAGGACTAGACAGGGTAGATGCAGGGAGGATGGTCCCGATGGTGGGTGTGTCCAGAACCAGGGATCACAGTATGAGGATTTGGTGTAGACAATTTAGGGCAGAGATGAGGAGACATTTCTTTACCCAAACAGTGGTGAGCCGGTGGTATTCATTACCATAGGAAGTAGTTGAAGCCAAAACGTTGAATGTATTCAAGAGGCGACTAGATTTAGCACTTGGGGTGAATGGGATCAAAGGTAATGGGTAAAAAGCAGGATTAGGCTATTGAGTTGGACAATCAGACACGATCGTGAAGAATGGTGGAGCAGGCTTGATGGGCCGAATGGCCTCCTCCTGCTCCTATCTTCTATGTTTCTATGAAAAAAATCTTAACTATAATCATAGAGCGTGCAAGCAGACAAACCCTTCAGTCCAACTCACCACGCCAACCAGGCATCCCAATGTGACCTAGTCCCATTTACTACCATTTGGCCCATATCCTTCTAAAGCCTTCCTATTTGGATCCTACCCGATCAGACGACTTTTAAATTGGCCCAGCTTCCACCACTTCCTCTGGCAGCTTGTTCCATACACCCATCACCCTTTGCATGAACAAGTTACCTCTCAGGTTCTTTTCAAATCTTTTAAATCCCTCTCATCTGAAACCCGTGGACCATTGGATTCCCTCACCCTAAGGCGGCGGCCTTGGCTATTCACCCTATTCATGCCTGTCGTGATTTTACAAACCTCTATAGGATCACCCCTCAGCCTCAAATGCTCCAGGGGAAAAAAGACCCAACCTATTCAGCCTCTCCTTATAACTCAAGCCCTCCAGTCCCACCAGCAACATCCTTGTAAATCTTTTCTGCACCCTCTCAAATTTAACAACATCCTTCCTATAGAAGGGAGACCAGAATTGTATGCGTAATTCTAAAATTACCACAACATAATGTCCCAACTCGTAAACTCAATGTGCTGACCAGTGAAGGCAAGCGTGCCAATTGCCATCCTCGCCACCCTGTCTACCTGCAACTTCATTTTCAAGGAAATATGTACCTGCACCCCTAGGTTTCTTTGTTTGGCAATACTCCCCTTGGCTCTACCATTAAACTGTATAAGTCCTGCCCTGCTTTGTGTCACCAAAGTGTAACATAGAGTCATACAGCACGGAAACAGTTCCCTGGCTTCCATATCCTTCTCCACAGTTAATTCTGACGCAAAGTATTTGTTTAGTATCTCACCCATCTCTGTGGTTCCATACATAGATGGTCACATTGATCTTTAAGAAACCGTATTCTGTCCCTAGTTACTCTTTTGCCTTCAGTGTACTTGCAGAATATGGGTGGATTTCTTTCCCCTTTTTTGAATATTGGAGTGGTATTAGCAACCCTTTTCTAGTCACAACTAAATGTAAGCCCCACGCTTTCATTTGCTCCCAACTCAGGAGGTGGGTGCTTCCATTAAAAATAACCATCGTGATCCAGCTGAGCAAGTGCGGACATCATGACATAAAAGACAGCCTATAGCGCAAAGGCTGCGTGGCTCTTGACATACTTCTCAGTAAGTTGATAAGACCATAAGACATAGGACTGGAAGTAAGGCCATTCGGCCCATCGAGTCCACTCCGCCATTTAATCATGGCTGATGTGCATTTCAACTCCACTTACCCGCACTCTCCCCGTAGCCCTTGATTCCTTGCGAGATCAAGAATTTATCAATCTCTGCCTTGAAGACATTCAACGTCCTGGCCTCCACTGCGCTCTGTGGCAATGAATTCCACAGGCCCACCACTCTCTGGCTGAAGAAATGTCTCCTCATTTCCGTTCTAAATTGACCCCCTCTAATTCTAAGGCTGTGCCCACGGGTCCTTGTATCCCCATCTAACGGAAACAACTTCCCAGCGTCCACCCTTTCTAAGCCATGCATTATCTTGTAAGTTTCTATTAGATCTCCCCTCAACCTTCTAAACTCCAATGAATACAATCCCAGGATCCTCAGCCATTCATCGTATGTTAGGCCTACCATTCCAGGGATCATCCGTGTGAATCTCCACTGGACACGCTCCAGTGCCAGTACGTCCTTCCTGAGGTGTGGGGCCCAAAATTGGACACAGTATTCTAAATGGGGCCTAACTAGAGCTTTATAAAGTCTCAGAAGCACATCTCTGCTTTTATATTCCAACCCTCTTGAGATAAATGACAACATTCCATTTGCTTTCTTAATCACGGACTCAACCTGCAAGTTAACCTTTAGAGAATCCTGTACTAGCACTCCCAGATCCCTTTGTACTGCGGCTTTATGAATTTTCTCACCGTTCAGAAAATAGTCCATGCCTGTATTCTTTTTTCCAAAGTGCAAGACCTCGCATTTGCACTTTTAAAAGTTGCAAACCAGAAGTACCTTAAGGCCATTATCTTTGAAAACCTGATGGACTTGATTCACTAACCAAATTGCAATAAAGTACATAGAGTCTACTTAAAGAGAGAAAAATGCATGTATAAAATTCCAAAACACATCACTTTGAAGGTTAATCTCAAGGGCTCTTCCTAAATATACTTAATTTCTTTGGCCCTGGTGATTTTATTTACATTCATTTATAATTCATGGTATGTTGCTGCTGGATGAGAGTTGGAAGCCATGCTCCAATTTAGCACATGAACACATAGCATTCCACCTAGTAGTGGTGCTAGCCACAACCACAACCATCTTAAAGGCATTTTGCTAAATGTGCCAAGTTCAGGAAATGTGGAATAAGCTGGTACAATGGACAGATTAATTCAGGAAAGTGATCATGTTATGGCACTGTACCGATAATGCTTGTTGCTGCTGCCAATTTTGCTTCACGCACATTGCATTCAGTAATTTATCTCTCAATTTCTCTTAACACCTTAAATCTGCTCAAGGTCTTGTCCACATTATCACTGCAGTCTTCACCAGCCCCATATCTCAGATCACGCCATTGTGATATCAGATCAAACAATGGGAGACAGCAATCATTTCTATTTGCCATCAATTACACCTTACTTTTAATAAAGCAAAGAAATAACCACAATAGAGAACATCATGCCCTGAAGATTCAAGGACTTTTTTAAAATAAATTAGCACAGCCTCCAGCCTCTACAGCAGATACAGGAAAATAAATTCAAGTCTGCATTTCATTTCCACCTTGCCTACATCTGATTCACTAGTTTATATTAAGACAGTTGAGTGTCTCAGAGACATGGAAAGGTCTGGTGTCAATACTACGTTACAACAAAACCTTACGATGATTAAGTTTACAAGATCCTTACTTGTCAAGATCCTCACGTGCTACAGCCATGTGATATGCAGATTCTAAAGTTAGCACACCCTGGAATAAGTGCAGAGCAAGAGGTAGGGTTGTCTCTATATTCTCAATGGCATACAGCGCTGAACAGATACAGTCAGATGCAGCCTCGTGAAGGTTTGTTGAGGTATCATCACGTTGCTGAAACAAAAAGACACTGTGTCAGCATTCATGGTTTAGCTTGGGGAAAGCAACCAGGGATTTTGTAGAGAATACTTGGCAATTTGCCCCAAAACACTCACCAAGACCTGAAAAAGGATTAGTAGCAGTTGGTTATTTGCCATGAAGTTGCTGTCCAACACACCCAAGTTAAACCAGCTCCCCAAGCACCGAAACACCTTGATTAGAGTCTTCTCGTCATTGCCGCTACGTTCTGTACAGGCTGCCTGGGGAAAAAATAAAAGAGATGGCCATTATGTGTCTCATTTACACAGGCCAACTTTTTCCCCAGAAGGTGGTTCCTATCTGGAACGAACTGCCAGAGGAGGGAGGAGAGGCAAATACAATTACAACATTTTAAAAACATTTGGACAGGTACATGAACAGGAAAGGTTTAGAGCGATGTGAGCCAAACGCAGGTAAATGGGCCAAATGCAGGCAAATGGGACTCGTTCAGTTTAGGAAACCTGGTCAACACAGAAGGGAAGACTGAAGGGTTTGGTTCCATACTGTATGATTCCATGACTAAAAATGTGAATCCTTGTAGGATTTACAGCTTCAAGGTTGCTGCCAGCATTTCAGTACCTCAACATGGCAATTATCTCAACATTTTGAACAAGGTAAGTTGGTCAACCACCGCTGTGGATCATCCTATTCTCACACTCATATAGTTGGTAAAGAACAGGAAGATTACAAAGAATATTCAGTATGATGGATTCTCTAGTCCCTTCAGAAGATGAGCATACAGTATGGAAAGGAGCCATTTCAACCCAATCTAAATGCTAGCATTTAGGTACGTTAGCCTGTTCTCATTCTTCCTCATTTAATATTTGGTGGAACCCTCAATTCCCTTCTCCCTCGTGCTTATATTGCTTTCCCTTCAATTCATCTATGCTTTTCACCTTAAACATTCCCTGCGCTAGAAAATCCTCAATCTTATCACTTTTGGGAAAAAGGAGGAATCCACACAGTATCCCTCAGCTTCCTTGAACTTGCCTTTTTCTTTGGGTACATCGCAGTGCATCTTTATCATAATTCCATTTATTTAAAACTTGGGAGTAATGAAACATTCACCCGTTGTGGTTCCGTAATGATTAACACCTAGACCTAATAGCAATAACTAACAATTTCAGTTGTGAACTTTTCAACTAAACCCCAGCCTCATAAGCTTCTACAGGCAGAGAAGGAATTTTCTGACATTACTCCTGAGCTATCAATACAAATTTATGGTCAACTCTTTTTGCTCTAGATTCTTTGTTCTGTAGAATAAACAGTTGCTGTTAAAAGACACTATTGAATCCTTTTGTCAACTTAAACATTTCAATTGTGTCACCATTTTGTCTTTTTTACTCAAGGGACTGCTTTTCAATTCTATTAGGACCATCTTCAACAGGACCGCAAGAAAGACACCACAACTGGTTTCAGCACCTCTGTAATATCTAATATATATGGAATGCTCTGCCCCAGAAGGCAGTGGAGGCCAAGTTTCTGGATACTTTCAAGAAAGAGATGGATAGAGCTCTTATAGATAATGGAATCAAGGGTTATGGGGATAAGGCAGGAACAGGATACTGAGTGTGGATGATCAGCCATGATCATAATGAATGGTGGTGCTGGCTCGAAGGGCCGAATGGCCTGCTCCTGCACCTATTGTCTATTGTCTAATGGCTGAGGATGACAGACAGAGGTAACAAAGGCAAGAGGTGTTGATCAAAGTTTAGTGATCCCAAGCTTTACGTTTTCAGTCTGGTCATACAATACTATAGCAATTTATCATGGCCCTAAGTGTTGCCCAAAGTGAAACTCAGAGCAATTTCCTCTTATTTACTCTCCAGTGAATATGCAGCAAGGCTTATTGGCAGGTGGTATTGACAGGAAAAGAGAAGGCTGAATAGAATTTCCTCTTCTTGTGGGGAAGATGTGTGATCTTGCACTGCTTCCCATGTGCAGGATCACAGCCACAAAAATGCATGCCCTTCTGCTCCACAAGACGCTTCCATTCTCCCTGAGCTTGTCGAACGCCTGACCCTTCATGCTGTAATCCTCAAAAGGCTACAGGCAGATTTTCTTTGTGCCTAGGTGGGCAGCCCCAAGCTTGGACAGCACAAGGTCCTCCTGCTAGTTATGACCCCACAACAGCGGCATTGACTCTCTTTTTCCACATTTCAACAGAATATACCGTTTCACACAGCCAGAGCAAGAACATATCATGTGTGCTGCCCTAATCAAACCATAACACAGCAGATTCTAAACACCACAGAGCAAAGTTAGAAACAGACCCTTTGTACAGTAAGGAGAAACATGAACACGTGAAAAGAAATGACAAAGATAGAGAATTAATGGTAAGGAGACCATTTAAACTGCTATTTTTAGAACAGATTTTCTTTGGAGCTTACTTTTCTGCCAGATCAGGAGAACCCACTAAGGTGACAGAGGTTAGTTGTTGACAGATCAGATAGTGCATAGAAACTAAACTAAGAACTTTACCTTGCTGGTTGAATCCCACAGATGAAACAGCCCCATGATTTTGTTAGTTGATCTTAACCAGCATGTCGGATGGTTTAGTGCAACTAACCTTACTGGCCAGGTCAAGGTAGGTGAAGGAATTAGGCAAAGACAGGATAAGGGATGGTTCTGATTTGCTTTTCCATTTCCCAAAATAACCCCACCCCCATTATAGTTGAGTAGTTGTCCCTGCTTCACATGACGAGATACCAGATGAGGAGAAATCGTTAGAGGAGGAAAATGAAGATGCACTCCATCTAACCATTTCTTCCCCACCAGGTATTAACATTATATACATACCAGCAGTGATACCACCGTGCTCGAGGAGTATGCCAAATCTTCGATTATTTCAGTGCGGCGGTTGGCTCCTATTCGAAGAGAGCGACTATGAACCTCCTCTGGAAGCACAGTCAGGATTTCCAACAGGAAAGAAAGGGATGACGGGTCATTGCTATACCTGAAATTGAACGCATTATGGGTCATTGGTATACCCGAGATTAATGCAGAGTCAGCCAAATTACCCAAGTGTACAGACAACCACATGGTAGCATCAAATGAGATATGACAACTTGACCAACATTTAATTTTTTACCTTCTGTATGAAATTTGAGACCTAAACATAAACAATTAAAAGCATATTTCTCCAGAATTATCAGCATGAAAATATTGCAAATTTTGCTAGGTTGATCTCATACTGACGAAATGCATGCTTCATTGGAACATAGGAATTATCAGTTGGTGTAAGCAATTCAGCCCTTCAAGTCCACTCCACTATTTAACATGATCTCACCCCATATCTATGATCTCTTGTTCTAGACTGTCTTACAAAGGGGAGCATCTGTTCAACATCCATCTTATCAGTCCCCTTCAACATTTCACATATCTCAACCCGATGCTCCTCATTCTTCTCAACTGCAGCGAGTACAAGCCCAAGCTGTTCAACCATTCCTTATTCTCATCCCTGAATAAACCTTGGGAACCTCCTCTGAACTACCTCCAGTGCTACCACATCCTTCCTCAAGGAAGACAACCAAAACTGGAATTCAATACCCAATGTGTGGTCTCACCAATGCCTTATATAATTCAAACAACAGTTCCTAACTTTTATAATCCTGACCTTTTGAAATAAATGCCAAGACTCCGTCTGCCTTTATTATATGCTGCACCTGCATACCCACTTTCTGCAATACATGCACAAGGACACCCAGATATCTCGGATTCTCCAGCATCGGCAGTACCTATTATCTCTGATACAATTTTAACCCCACTGCGAAGCCTCTTCTAAGGATGCCTACCCTGAAGAAGTTACCCTCCTCCCTCCGGACAAACCTCAGGGGATCTCTCTCCCACTGCAACTCTCTCATAATCTCTTCGGCCTTGAAACTGCTCGACCATGTCCTGAAGCAAACCAGGTACTACAGCCACATCACCTTTCGTCCCCGCCTCCCTAACCTGTTCTTCCTCTCACCTATGCCCTCCTCCCACCTCAAGCCCCACCCCCATCTCCTATCTACTAACCTCATCCCGCCCCCTTGATTTGTCCGTCCTCCCCGGACTGACCTATCTCCTCCCTACCCCCCCCCACCTACACTCACCTTTACTGGCTCCATCCCCACCTCTTTGACTTGTCTGCCTCCTCTCCACCTATCTTCTCCTCTATCCATCTTCTATCCGCCTCCCCCTCTCTCCTTATTTATTTCAGAACCCTCTTCCCCTCCCCCATTTCTGATGAAGGGTCTAGGCCCGAAACATCAAGCTTTCCTGCTCCTGTGGTGCTGCTTGGCCTGCTGTGTTCATCCAGCTCCACACCTTGTTATCCCTCTGCACTGATGCACTTTGAATCTGCTACCCATTTAAGTAACAATTTTCCCTAATATTTCTCCAGCCAGAATGGATAACCTCACACTTATCCACATTAAACTCCATATGCCATATTTTGGCCCATTCTCCTAGCCTATCAATATTCATCTATAAAAGCTTTATCTCCTCACCTCAGCCTGCTTTCTCACCTACTTTAGCATCATCCGCAAACTTTGCTATGTTACACTCTGTCCCTGTTTGCAGATCATTTGTATAAGTAATAAATAGTTAAGGTCCGAGAACTGAACCCTGCAGCACTCCACTCGTTACAGTTCGCTACCCAGAAAAGAACCTATTTATTTTGATCCTCTGCTTTCTGTCAGTCAATCATGTCATGATAAAAAATGTCTTATTTTGAGTAACTTATTCTCTTGATGCACAAGGTCCTGAAAAAACACAGGGCAGGAAGTACTGAGGTGGAAGGCAAGATGCAGAAACTGGTTACTACATATCAACAACCTTCCCAGTGAAATGGTCTGGGCTTGTGGGACGAAAACGTGAGAAACAGAAGGATTGTCTTTGGCTCAGTGGCACAGAGGAGTGAGGCAGATCTTCTGCATTTATAGTAATATGCCCCAAACCTATAGACACTTACTTTTCAGTTAGCATTTGCACACATCCTTTCCATGAGGCCATTTGCAAGGCAAGATCTGCAATTGCCAGTGCCAGCTAAAGAGAAGAGAGAAAGATATCGTGTTTCAGAAATTATAACCTCTATTAAAAGCTCATTAATGCTGCAATTCTGTAGAAGAAAAACATTAAGGGAGTGGCAAAATTTCCACCATCACTGCTGATAATCCTGATACAGACGACGGTCTGCAGCTCAAACCAACTGTAAAGTCAATCGAAAGAGCCAAGCCCAGAATGATGGAAAGCAGTTGACAGCACAATTCAACATCAAACTAAGGGTTTCTCCACGTGATTGTACAGATTCACTTTCTGCATGAAGTAACTTGTTTTTACTGCTGAAATGTACAGAGCTTTGCAAAATTTTATTGGCGTTTGCTGAAGGAAATTGAGTAAGGGCTGAGGTTCCTTATTGAAATGACTCACACTGTGATGAGATACAATGAAAATTCAGTATCTGCAGTACTTCACCATTTTGTTCAAGTTACAACAGAATTTTTTACTTCTGTATACAGCACTGTTACGGAGTTTGTGCATTATGGTCCTGTGAAATGTGTAGACCAATCTGATGATTCTTAAATCAAACTCTTTAAGTAGTTCTGGAGCATCGAAATATGGTTTGCGACCTTGGTTCCATTCCCAGTGGAACATCACGTCCTTGGAGAAACCCATTCGGGTCACCTATCCATCACAATCAGAGTGCTCTTCAGCTGGTTGCACAGATATAAGCAAAATGAAGTATGATCCTTCTCCTAATTGCAGAAATATTCACAGAATTCAGCATTACACATCTTTGTTTCCTAGCAACAAAGATCTTTGTCCCAGCAGTCCCTTTTGATATTCCTTTCAATTAAACAAAACAAATTGAACTAAATTAAGAAAAAGGTGCCAGCCACTTAAAGGGGCACGGCAAAAAAAATCAAATCTTCAAATGAATCTTGCAAAATTTAACTTAAAATGTGATTATTTGCGGGAGTAGGTGGGGGTGAAGAGGAGCAGCTAAAAGTGAATGCCACAAGCAGGATAATATTTCTTATCAGTTTCAATCTGGGATCCATGTGCTCAAAACAGTTAATCAATCATTAATCCCACCTCTTTATACTTTGGTTGTGTCTATTGACACCAAATGCAGGCACTGTCTACAATTGCACGTATGCATTTAAACAGGTTCATCTTTAAACTCGTTAAGGGGAGGCTAGGCAATGAGGGGCGAAGAAGGTGAGCAGAGTGATCCCTTCTTTCCCCATCACCACCTTCCACTGCCATCTTCAGAAATGCCCCAAGTTTAAAGCCAACTCATTTTCATACGCATGCACAAATTTAAGCAGTGCATAGGGCTCACGTGGGTATCAACAGACAAGGCCTTAACATAAACAAAGCCAAGGCTGACAATAGAATGAATGGATAGGCGGAGGATGAAAGTGCAATCTTACATCAGTCAGGAATTTCAGATAAGCAAAGAACAAAAGCAAGCATCAGCTCTTGAAATATGGCAACAGCCATGAGCCCTGTTTAGTATCGTCCCCATTAACACTTATACAAAAGATGGCTCACCATAAAAGTTGGAGAGAAATTTGCTTACTTCACCTTAGTGAAGAACTTACCTGCGTAACAATCACAGGAGACACATCCTTCAAATTCTGAATGTGAGTGAGCAGCGAGTCTCGCAGAGATGCATGTGTTTCAGGTGGAAGTTCGTTAAATGATGTCTGAATTTTCATCTTCATTGTCTGTGCTGCAAAATAGCACAGCTCCACCTCTTGTTGCAACTGCAGCAACTGATCTGCAATCTCCCAGGCATACATCTGAGTAAGGGAGTAGGTTGGAGGTCAATGGGGAGACACAGAGAGAGAGAGAGAGAGAGAGAGAGAGATGGACGGAGTAAGAAGGGATACAGAGATAAATATCAAGTTGTACATGCATCTAAAATTCACAATTCAGTCAGGATCCCTCACTGCAATTTTAGTTTCAGGGTGTAAATAAGTTTCTGGACAACAACTATTCTATCCCAACTACAAGGCACCAAACATTTACAATAAAATATACTGAATTCATTTGCAGAGCTCTATTTTCACAGCCAATCACTTAAAGGAAATTTTTTTGCAATTTAAAACACGTCAACTACAATTTTGCTGGCTGATATCAAAATTATGACATTATGTGGCATTTATTTATGCAAAATACAAATGCATGTGCTACCCTTGAAGGTAGAACCATTGGGAGAATAGCCAAATATGCACCACATACAAAGCATTACTTTTTGGACACAATCAAGGTTTCAGCACAAGGCTGTCTTTCAGTCTCAATCAACGGCCTGACGGATTGATCATCTCACGCCAAAGGAAATGTCTTGACTGATTCTTTTACTCATGACTTTTAGTAAAGCCAAGATAGCTCAATAATGGCAAAGAAGAAAATCAACCTTCCCTGACATGCATATGAGTCCACTGGTTAAATTTCTAACTTGTTAGGAAACTACTGCTTACATTTTATGGCATTTGGAATGCCACACTAGTCATGGACGACTAAGTTTACACTCTCCCACGACCAAAGCACTCCTTTAAAAATGGATGGGGAGGCACATTGTGTTGTAACAAAGCTGATCCATCCAAAATAATGAGTCTACTTGCTCCTTAAATGGTATCATGCTTCTACCGCCATGACCTTATCTGGGAATTCCTTCCACAAGCTATTTAATACGTGTGAAACAGCATTTCTGAAAATCTAGAGACCTGAACTGAGGCTAACATTCTTGATCCTGTATCGAGCACAGGCTGCACTGAGAGGTGCTTGCAAATACAACATTAATTGGAGGCCCTATTTGCCTTCTTGGGCGATGTATTTCAAAATGACTAGGGCGCTGGGGAAAATGCCCTACTTAACACGCAACCCTCAACATAAAATAAAACCAGATTATGTAACTTTGATCACAACATCATTTATGAGACCTTACTGTGCAAACATTGGTTGCCAAGTTTGCTACATCATTTCAGTTATACTCTTCAAATAATACTGCATTGGTGTAAAGGCTTCTGGAATGTCCATTTTACCATTCATTTATTTATTGCCATGTATACAGTATTCAATATACAGTGAAGAGTGTGTACCATTGCTATGCATGGCACCATTCACATTAACTTAATATAAAAAGATAGATAACTTAAAGAGAGTCCCACATTTCTTTCTCTGCTACTACAGTCCTGCCCCAGGGAACACCGCCCCACACCATGCCGCCACCAGAGTCCCGCTCCAGGCTACATCAGCACATGCCATGCCACTGCCAGGGGCCCACTCCACACAGAAGTGAGAGTTCCAATCCAGGCATCACAGGTCGGCCGATGCTATAGTTATGCTGCCTCTAAAGAAGCCACTGCCACTCACGAGGCCATCAAAGCCACCTTCCTGCCAAATAAATCTCTTTATCAGATAAATCTGAGTGAAAACTAAATAAAACTGAGAAACGAAGAAGGGGAAAAAGAAAAAAGCAAACAAAGAGGATAATTCCGGGCACAGGAGCCTGAATGCTGCCTACTCTGCTGCCATGCCCAGAGGTTGTGAAAGGTATTAATTTTTTTTGTGTTAAATTTATTCATTTAAAAAAAAAAAATCAGTGCTGCAGAATTATTCTGAGACCATAGTAGTACAACAAAGATCATGGCTGAGCCTTCCTGTAAGTTCAAACATTATGGGACTATTTTGATAAAATTTTCAAGATATTTAGAGGGACTGTTGGGGTAACGAGAACAGAGAAACAATTTCCACTGGTTGGGAAATCTAGAACAAGGGAACACTTATCCTAAAAATTAGAGAGACCACTCAGAAATGAAGTTTAGAAATACTTGTACACAAAAGGTAGAAGTCTGGACCTCACTGTCATAAACCACATTTGATGCTACGTCAATTTTAAATCTGAGATTGAAAGTTTATTAAACAAAAGGAATGACAGTCTACCAATCAGCCATAATTTCACTGAAATCCAAAACATGGACTAGACAACCTTATGTTTCGACTGAACCGAAGATAAGCGGAAGCTAATATTGGTACACATAGGATGTGGCTTATGGCCCTATGAAATAACTTCATTCTCCTTGCACAAATTCCTTGAGCTAATGGCTAATGTTCAAACATCTATTTCAGATGTTTCCTCACTTCCCTTTAGCCGCTTCCCTCTTCCCCTTATAGGGAAGGTGCTTGGACTCAACACGGGATGCAGCCACGTTAGACTCAAAATATCGTCTTGCCAAAGCAAGGGTGCACACTGGCAAAGAGCAGACATTCAGATAATGTAAAGGACCTGCACTGCCATCGGTAAATATTCAGTCAGTAATTTAGCATGCTGAGTGGAAGAGGTTCCCAAGTCAAATGTTCAGGAGCTGGAACAGTATGCTGGGTCGGGTGACAATGCTCCCAAGATCTCCCAGGAACTGAGATGAAGATGGCCACCAGCAGACATTTGGGGTTTACAGGAGAACTTCAATCTTTTATTCTGCTGGATTCAATAGCTCCCAGCACTCAATTCTTCCAACTAAGCCATCTCCATTTTGCCCCCAAAATAGAATGGAGTAGTCGTAAGAATAGGCAGGACAAACAACTAACTTCAACTGTACTGTGAGATTAGCATAACAAAGAGAAGCCCCTCTAGCTCTATGCCATTTAGGAACCCGCAATGGCATAAACTTGGAATACATTCAGCTAAATTCATGATAATCTGAGAATCAGAATGGTATGCAAAACAACCATACAATCTCTAAGACTAGAATGACAATTGGTAGAGTAAACTGTAAAGGCACCTTCAAAAGGAGAAGGCTGAATTACACCTTGGGCTAAATACAGGAGGCTTACTCTAAATGGTGCTATGTCAGAAGGAACGATCTAAAATGACTAACTTGTAATATCGGAGCTGCAGGCAAGTAACACAGCAAACAGATTTTTGCACATAGCACAATGAAACATTAATGTCACAAAGTAGCATTACAAAGGACATTAGGCTAATGAAACCAAAACAGTTACAAAAAAAGAGGTTTTAGGTAAACTGGTGATCACTGTGCCTAAGAGCCAAGCAATGAGGAATTCAAATCCCAAGATAGTCTGTTATAAGAATGAATCAATCAGCGAAGACTTTTTGGTAATGAAACCTGCTTTCCTGACCCAACTGGACTCCCCCAACCGCCCTCCCCCCTCATACTATTCAGTTGTTTTGTACTGCACCCAGAGCAACTGGAGGTAAACGTCACCCATACTGTCAGTACCATTTTATTCCTAAAAATAAATACTTTAAAATCCTGACTTTACAGGGACAAAACAGGAGACATCTGTAAAATCAAAAAAGTGAAATTATCTACTTTAAATTGGCTTCTCCTCTGGGATATCTTTTTAAACTTCTGAAGATGTAATATTTGCAACACTCCAAAAATATCAAAAGCAAGCTGGTAGAGCTGAATGACAAGACCACAAACTCATTTGTCGATATCCTTTAAAAGCATCCTGGAATGAGGAAGCATCCCTGTGGATTGGAAAAGGTAAAACAGATTGCCTACCACTAAGGGAGCAGATGGTAACCCTTCAAACAACTGGCCAGAACTCATTTATAGGCAGAATACTGATATTTATGAAGGATATCCAGGGGTTCTGGTACCAGGTCATGCGGTGGTTAATGAAAGTCAGCATAAAGTCTCCTGTTCAGAATATTATTGCATTGTTGAGACTATGGAATTACCCTGTTTTGGCTCAAAAAAGAGTCGCTGAAGACAGGGGCAAACCAAAGCAATCTGAAAGAAAATACATTACAATTACTTAAGCCAGCAGACTTCAAAATTTCTGAAATCAAAATGTTACAGCCTTTTAGGTTGGCTTAGCTGCATTACTCAATCAACAGTTTAAAAAAAACGTGATTTCACCAGTTCAGAGATTTGACATTGCATCCACTTTTGGAAGAATAATTACAATCACCTGGGCAAAACAGTCCTCACCACAACCACAAACCTGTTCATGCTGCACAGCTGGGGAGATGATCATATCTAAAATTGTAAAAAAGTTCCAACACAGATTGCTACCATCTGGTACATCGTTTCTGGTTCTCTACAAGGACAAGTCATTTCAGGCTTTTATCCTGCAGTCCTGCAAATTCCTCCTCTTCAGACAATGACCCAATTCTCTTTGGAAACCCAAAACTGAATCTGCCTGACCATACACTCAGGCAATACACTCCAGATCCTGATTACTTATGACATATTTCTCACATCACCATTCCTTCCATAATTACTGTATCTTGTGCAGCAAGCAGAAACTATACAGCATACAGGGTTGACAATCAACAGATTTTATAGCTGCCATTAGAGTTAAAATCTAACTAATGGCCTCTATCTTATTAGTCTTTCAATTCGCCCCAAGTCATACAATAAAATGGAGAGATTGGCATAGTGAGTAAATAAAGTGCGTTTTTCATTTTGTATCCTGTCAACAACCTAAATCCCAGCATTGATTGTCTCTGGGGAACAGGGTCAGGCAGACTCTTCAAACAAGGAAAGAAAATGAAAGTGGGAGGAAATGTCAAAATGAAATGAATCACAGTGGTACTCAACATTCTGGTATAATGTATTGGATCAATCTATTTTGACAGCTTCACCTGTTAATTTCAGTTTTCAGACAGACTACAAAATTCTGTTACATACAAGTCCCTTGGATACCAAATGATTCATTGCTTAGTTTTCTTCACACTTAGAGCCCATTTTCTATTCCACACCACCATCAATCTTCAAAATCTTGCCCGTCACTCCGATATAACAGTGAGAATCTAAAGCTGCAGACGGGGAGTCATATAGCTTGAAGTGATACTGAAGAAGAGGTACACAATTAGGAATAATGCTTAATGATTAATGATTAATCAATTTAACAAGGCACACTGGAATAAGCTCCAATTTACTTTTAAAAAAGCAGACAAGAGAATGACAGAATGAACACATACACCTATGTCACATTACACTGTAATCTGACATCGTCCCCAACCATAGATCACACCCTCCGTTGCCAAAATACATTACCTCACACTCCCTAACCCAAATGCTCCCCTTCAACACACTATTCTTTCCTCACAATCTATATCCCCCACGCTCCCGATCATGGAACACACTCTCATCACAACTCCCCCATCATCCATACAACACACTTTACACCTAAAAACAAAGTGCTGGGGAGACTCAGAAGGTCTGGCAGCAGCTGTGAAGAGAAAAACTAAGTTAACATTTCGAGTCCACTATGAGCATGCTTTGGAACCTTAGGAATAGAATAAACTTTAGTCTCTTACCACATACTAGCCAAATAACTAGCTTTTCTTGCTGCAACAGAAAAAAAAAAAAAAAAAATCGATTTTGAGGCAGTAAAAGTTTAAGAAAAGCAAAGAACGTCTCTTTCCCTTCCTGCCCTCAACTTCCATACTCTATTGTAAATTCATCAAGTGCCAAGTCTCACAAGTAACATATAAAACCAGCCAACTATGAAAGGCCTAGCTGACAGACTTAATGAGAATCCAGTTACAGGTGGTTTTCAATTGAGCTGGAAGCCTTATTAAAACCTTGCTCAAAGCTGGTAACTGTAGAATTTAAACTGCAGGTTTAATGCCAGTTCAGAACCAAATTAGATGCATAGAAAATATTTAGACTTCCTTACTCAATAACTGCACACAATCAGTCCTCCCACCTACCTAACCATTCTACATTATGCAATATACAGCCCAGCACTCCACTTTGCATTATCCTGCTATAAAACATAGGTTGGTACATAATGGGTCACACAAAATTTGCATTGTGCTATACCATCAAACACTCCCATGGCAGGGACAACATGAATTGGAATGGCTAAAGTTCTCTCTATACTGTTTCAAACACATGCAGGAATGGAATACTCTAGGATGGTATATTGCCTCCCTGGTCCGAGGGTCAAGGATGTCTCAGAGCGGGTACCGGACATTCTGGAGGGGAGAGTGTGAACAACCGGTGGTCATGGTACATATCGGCACAAACAACATAAGTTAAAAAAAAATGACGTCCTAAAAGCAGCATACAGGGGAGCTAGGAAGAAAGTTAAGAAATCGGACCTCAAAGGTAGTGATCTCAGGATTACTACTGGTGCCATGTGCTAGTCAAAGTAAAAATGACAGGATATATCAAATGAATATGTGGCTGAAAAGATGGTGTCAGGGGAGGGTTTCAGATTCCTGGAGCATTGGGACCGGTTTGGGGGTGGTGGAACTTGTACAAATTGGACAGGTTACACCTGGGCAGGACTGGGACTGATGTCCTGGGCAGGACTGGGACTGATGTCCTAGGCAGGAGTATTTGCTAGAGCAGTTGGGGAGAGTTTAAATTAATATGCCATGGGGATGGTAACCTATGTAAGGAATCAGAGAAGGAAGAAGCAAGGACAAAAACACAAGGTAGAAAAGTGGATAAGAAAAGTGATAGGCAGAGAAACCAATGACAAAATTCAAACAGGGCTATTGAGAAAAATAAAAGTGTGACAAACAATGTTAAAAAATCAAACTTAAAGGCTTTGTGCGCTAATGCGCAAAGAATTTGAAATAAAGTGGATGAACCAATTGCGCAGATAGATGTAAATAGGTTGTAGCCTTGCTCACCGAGCTAGTGTGTTTGATTGTAGACGTTTCGTCACCCTGCTAGGTAACATCGTCAGTGCACCTTCGATGAAGTGCTGGCGTTCTGTCCTGCTTGTTATTTGTACACCTCGGTTTGCTGCAGTGGTTGGCAACACTTCCTGTTGTGTTTGTCAGTGGTTTGTATATCGGGTCTAGTTCAATGTGTTGGTCAATAGTTGGAATGCCAGGCCTTCGGGAATTCCCTAGCATGTCTCTGTTTGGCTTGTGCTATCATGGATGTATTGTCCCAGTCGAATTTGTGTCCTTCTTTGTCTGTGTGTATTGAGACCAGTGAGAATTGGTCATGTCTCTTGGTGGCTAGTTGGTGGTCGTGTACCCTTAATGTCAGTTTTCTTCCAGTTTGGCCTAGGCAATGTCTCTCACAGCCATAAAATCATAGAATCCCTACAGTGTGAAAAGAGGCCCTTCAGCCAGAAAAGTCCACACCAACCCTCGGAGCATCCCACCCAGACCCATCGCCCTATAACCTACTCACACTACACATCCCTGAACAATACAGGCAATTTAGCATGGTCAATCCACCTAACCTGCACATTTTTGGACTGTGGGAGGAAACCGGAGCACCTGGAGGAAACCCACACAGACACAGGGAGAATGTGCAAATACCACACAGAAAATCGCCCGAGGGTGGAATCAAACCCAGGTCCCTGGCGCTGTGAGGCAGTAGTGCTAACCAATGAGCCACTGTGCTGCCCTTGCATGGTATTTTGTATATTATGTTAGTTTTATTGGTTGTGGGTGTGGGATCCTTTACGTTCATCAGTAGCTATCACAGAGTGGTCATTGGTTTGTGGGTTACCCTGATACCTAGGGGGTCTGAGTAGTCTTGTGGTCATCTCTGATATGGCCCTGATGTACGGTAGGGTGACGAATACGTCTGGCCATGTTGTGTCTTCTTGTTGCAGTCTGTCGTGGAGGTAATGGCAGATTGTGCTTTTTGGGTATCCATTCCTTTTAAAAACTCTGTATAAGTGCTCCTGTTCTGCTTTGTGCAATTCTGGGTTGTTGCAGTGTGCTGTAGTTCGTTTGAATAATGTCCTGATGCAGCTCCTTTTATGGGTGTTGGGGTGGTTGTTGGTTACAACCTCATCCACAACCCGAGCTACAAATCTCCTCAAAAACTTTAGATGTAAACGGGTATGATATAATTGGGATTACAGAGACATGCAGGGTGACCAGGGATGGGAACTGAATATCCCAGGGTATTCAGTATTTAGGAAGGACAGGGAATAAAGGAAAAGGTGGTGGAGTGGCATTGCTGGTGAAAGAGGAAAATAACACAACAGTAAGAAAGGATATAGCTCTGATAATGTGGAGTCTGTATGGGTAGAGCTGAGAAATATCAACGTGCAAAAAACATTAGTGGGTGTCATATATAGACCCCCAAACTGCAGTGGTGATCTTGGGAATGGCATTAAACAGGAAATTAGAGATGCATGAGATGAGGAATATCAGTGATCATGAGTGATTGTAATCTGCACACAGACTGGGCAAATCAAATTAGCCATAATGGCGCAGAAGAGGAATTCCTGGAGTGTATGCGGGATGGTTTTCTTGACCAATATGTGGAGAAACCAACTAGAGAGCAGGCCATCTTAGACATGGTACTGTGTAATGAGAAGAGAATCATTGCCAACCTAGCTGTGTGAGACCCCTTGGGAGTGAGTGATCATAACACGATAGAATTCTTTATATCAAGATGGAGAGTGAGGCAGTTGATTTGAAGCCAAGGGTGCTGAATCTTAATAAAGGAAACTATGAAGATACAAGGTGTGATTTGGCCTTGATAGATTGAGGAGAGTTACTTAAAGGGATGACAGTGGACAGGCAATGGCAAACATTCAAGGAAAGTATGCGGAAACTGCAACAACTCTTTATTCCTTCCTGGCACAAAAGCAAAATGGGTAAGAGAGCCAATCCATGTCTTACAAAGGAAATTAGAGATAGAATCTGATTCAAGGACGAAGCATACAGATTAGCCAAGAAAAATAATAAGTCCGAGGATTGGCAGCAGTTTAGAATTCACCAAAGAAGGACCAAGGGATCGATTAAGAAAGGAAGATACAGTACGAATGCAAGCTTGCAGGGAACATAAAGACTGATACTAAGAGTTTCTATACGTACATGAAGAGAAAGAGATTGGTGAAGACAAATGTAGGTCCCCTAGAGACAGAAACAGGGGAATGCGTAATAGGGGACAAAGAAATGGCTGAGTAACTGAATACATACTTTGGTTCTGTCTTCACAAAAGAGGACACAAATCAGATAACAGAAATGTTGGAGACTGCAAGATTTAGTGAGAGTGAAGCACTGTGGGAGATCAATATTAGTAGAGAAATGGTGCTGGGAAAATTGACGGGATTGAAGACAGATAAATCCCCAGGGCCTGATAATCTACATCCCAGAGTACTTAAGGAATTGGCTCTAGATCGGAGGGTGGCTAATGTCACTCCGATATTCAAAAAGGGAGGGAAAGAGAAAACATGAAATTGTAGACCAGAAAGCCTAACACTGGTAGTGGGGAAAATTCTCAAATCCATTATCAAGGACTTTATAGTGGAGCATTTATAAAGCAGTCGCAGGATCAGTGTCAGCATGAATTTATGAAGGGGAAGTCATGCTTGACAAATCTGTTATAATTCTATGAATATGTAACTAGTAAGTAGAGTTGGCAAGGGGAAGCCGGTCAACATGGCATATTTGGACTTTCAGAAAGCGTTTGACACAGTCCCACATAAAATATTTTTGTGCAAGATTAAAGTGCATGGGATTGGGGTAAGTGTATTGAGATGGATAGAAAACTGGTTGGCAGAGGAGAAACAAACAGTCGAAATTAATGGGTCCTTTTCAAATTGGCAGGCAGTAACTAGTGGGGTGCCACAGGGATAGGTGTTGGGACACCAGCTATTCGCAATATACGTCAACGATTTGGATGACGGAACAAAATGTTTGCAAAGTTTTCTCAAAGTTTGCAAATGATGCCAAGTTGGGTGGGAGGGTGAACTGTGACGAGTATGCAGAGATCCTTCAGCATGATCTGGACAGACTGAGTGAGTAGACAAATCAATGGCACATGCAGTATAATTCAGATAAATGTGAGGTTATTCACTTTGGAAGCAAAAACAAAAGGCAGATTACTACCTGAATGGATGTAAATTGGGAGAGGGGAGTGTGCAGCGGGACCTGGGTGTCTTTGTGCATCAGTCACTGAAGGCAAGCATGCAGGTGCAGCAGGCAGTAAAGAAGGCAAATGGTATGTTGGCCTTCACTGCAAGAGATTTCCAGTACAGGAGCAGGGATGTGCTGTTGCAGTTATACAGGGCCTTGGTGAGGCCACACCTGGAACAGTGTGTGCAGTTTTGGTCTCCTTTTCTGAGGAAGGATGCTCTTGCTCTCGAAGGAATGCAGTAAAGTTTTACCAGGCTGATTCCAGGGATGGCAGGACTGACGTATCAGGAGAGATTGATTAGGTTAGGATCATTGTCGCTTGAGTTCAGATGAATGAGAGGTGATCTCATAGACTTATAAAATTCTAACAGGACTAGACAGTGTAGATGCAGGGAGGATGTTCCCAATGGTGGGTGTGTCCAGAACCAGGGGACATAGTATGAGGATTTGGGGTAGGCCATTTAGGACGAAGATGAGGAGACATTTCTTCAACCAAAGACTAGCGAGTCTGTGGAAATCATTACCACAGGAAGTAGTTGATACCAAAACATTGAATGTATTCAAGAGGCGGCTAGATATTTCACTTGGGGCAAATGGGATCAAAGGTTATGGGGCAAAAGTAGGATTAGGCTATTGAGTTGGATGATCAGCCATGATCATGATAAATGGCAGAGCAAGCTCAAAGGGCTGAATGGCCTCCTCCTGCTCCAACTTTCTATGGTTCTATGAATGTGCGGTAAGGCAGCTAAGATACATAGGCAATGCAACTAGACAGTTTAAAGCATCTCCACACTATGTAATCAATTTTACTATGTTGCATCATTATGCAGTAAACTTTTACATTTTAACCTGTTATAAATGTTCTATGTATCATTGTGTCCCCTTTATGATCTCAAATCGGCCTGGTATCACAGATAAGTCTGTTACAAAATGCTTTTTGCGGACATAAGACAAGTTTAGTAGGTCAATGAAGTAAAAACAGTGCTGGAGAAACTCTGGTAGCATCCATGGAGAATGAAACAGGGTTTGCGTTTCACATCCAAAGAGCTGTCTTCAGAATTGTCTTTCTTAGAAGATATGATTGGACTGACAAGTAGTCTTCATTGTTCAAAAGGAAGTTATTTTACATGGCTGTAACAGTGCAGTAAAGTCATTGTGGGTATGCTATACTAGACATAGTATCAACAGGACCAAGCTGGTCATTCTAACTCCTACCTTTTCAAAGATCTGATTCGAACAGCTCCAATTCATATGGTGAACATGGCAACAACCTAGCAAGTCACTGGAAAAATCTCAATATTCAAGACTTGGGGGTTTGCACATTACAATCTCATTAAGGACAAGGACCAGTTCTCCTTCCTGGAGCCCAGTAAACCTTGCAATTCCTCCAGCAGTCGGCCCAGCTCCCTTCAACTCCTTCCACACCCCTTTCCCAAAACCATTGCCCACTCAGCACATGTGATGGCAAGGGTCACAGTCAGAGCCATCTGCAGTGCATCCCCATACCAAAACAAACAAAGGAGCTTCCTATAATGTACAGCACAGACCCAGAATTCACACCTAACCTAGAAGAAATGCTCCTGACAGACATTCCAAAAATTGTTCAAACACATTTCACTTGCAGGCAAATTGGATGTGGGAAAACTTGTAATACAACAGTGGTTATTGACATGCAAAATTCCTGAACACCTCAAATGTGGAAAAAATTTTTCCTAAGACAACAAAAAAAAACTCCCAAGCAAACAGTGAAGAGAAACTAAGTTACACCTCAACTTCAAAATCTATCCAAGCAAAGGCAAGTTAAAGTAAATCCTTCACTGTGTCACAGAGTCTCACAGCATGGAAACAGACCCTTCGGTCCAACCAGTGCATGCCGAACATAATCGCAAACTAAACTAGAGCAACCTGCCTGCTCCTGGCCCATATCCCTCTAAACCTTTCCTATTCAAGTATCCATCCAGATGTCTTTTAAACATTGTAATTATATCTGCATCGACCACTCCAACAGGAAGTTCATTTCACATGCAAACCACCCTCTTTTGTCTTTTTTCAAATCTCTCTCCTCCCATCTTAAAAATGTGTCGCTTCGTCTTGAAATTCCCCATCTTAGGGAAGACACAACCGCCATCAACTCTATCTATAGCTCTCATTATTTTATAAACTTCTATTAGGTCACTTCTCAACGTCCGACGTTCCAGTGAAAAAAGTCCCAGCCTATCCAGCCTTCGCTCGTAACTCAAACCTTCCATACCAGGCAACATCTGGGTAAATCTTTTCTGAACCCTCTCCAGCTCGATAGTATCTTTCCTATAACTGGGTGACCAGAACTAGACACAGTATTCCAGAAGAGGCGTCACCAATGTCCTGTACCAAGACAACATAATGTCCCAACTCCCATACTCAAAGGGCTGAGCAATGAAGGCAAGCGTGCCAAATGCCTTTTTAACCATCCTGTCCACATGTAACACAAACTTTAAAGAATCACCATGTTAAAACGTGAAGTGCCTAGAATTCCCCCAGATTACACACCTTACAATGTAATGTTTGACTCTCAAGCTCACCATTAAAATGGCAATTAACTTTGTATGTACTGAAAAGACATCAAATATAGTTAATGCTTACATTACTTATGGCCAACGATTTTTTGGCATTCACATTGAATTTTTCTTGTCAGAACATTCTCAAAGTGTTTCAGCATCAATGAAACAACTCTGAAGTGTAATCACCATGTAAAGGAAGGAAAGACAGGAACCAATTTGTGCACAGAAAGGTGCAACAAACAAGGACAGAGAAGGCCAAAAATTATTTTAGTGATTTAGCTAGGACATCAGGAGAACACAGCCACCCTCAGCAGTCTTCTTCAAAATAATGCAATTAGATATGTTATATTCACCTGAGAAAACAGATGGGGCAAGCAGTTTAACAGCTGACTCAAAATATCAAACCTCCAAGACAGTATCACCACAGCTGATGGGGAGGGTGACATGTCCATCCTGAGCTTCCTCCAGTGTCACAATGACACGACCCACAAACTGGAGGAGCAACACCTCATATTCTGCCTTGGGAGCCTACAGCCCTATGGCCTAAACATGGAATTCACCAGTTTTAAAATCTCCCCATCTTCAGCCTCATTCCGTGTCCAAACCTCTCATCCTCAACCTGACACAACCTATCCGTCCACTCTCCCACCTATCTGCCCCATCCATCCCACTGACCAATCCCTACCTGCACTCACCATCACCATCCCACCCACCTTCCCCAACCCCAGCCCTCCTGTCTCCTCTCTCTATTTATTTCCCAGCTCCCTTCCTCCTCCCCATTTCTGAAGAAGGATCCCGACCTGAAACGTCAACTTTCCTGCTGCTCTGATGCAGCCTGGCCTGTTGTTATCACCAAGACAGCATATTGCCTCAGCACTGAAATCTGAAGTATGTGCAGTGGAACTTCTGACTTAACTCAAAAGGGGCTACAAACTGATCTGGGGATAAAGACTAAAAATTTGTTAACCCACATCACACCAAACAAGTACCTCATTCTCCAGCCAAGACAAATGTTATCCATCCAATGAGAGGTCAGCCATTAACAGTAATCTAGAGTTGTACATATATCACTGTCCATTCATTGTCTCTGGGTCAAAATTCCTGGAAGGTGGAGGAATCACTGCTGGTATACAGAAAGCAGTAGTTCAAGGACAAGGTCACTAGCATTTCATACAGAAACATGGCAATTGTGGCCTTGCCTGCATCATGCACATTAAACACTGGCAATGTTGAAAATTTTGAAGCAGTCAGGCAGATCTGAAATAATCAAACTGATTTAATAGTTTAAATCAATGTATTTTTCTATTCTCCATCCTTTACATCAGTACGCAAATGAAGCTCAGCAACAAACAATAAAATTCCTAAAATGGAACTGTGGTTTGACATAAAAGTAACAGGTTAAATCAATCCTTAAGTTTGGAAATGCTGCAGATTTTGCAAAGGTAACCTTTTCGGTAATGTAGTACTAGGTAGGAAATAAGTTAAAGTCGACTGCATTGAATTTGGTTTAAAAAAATTAAAGTCCTTTCCTTGCCGGTGGTTCAATAACTAAAATGTTTCAGGGTTATTTTTGCTTTACCACTTTAATGTTTTAAATACAGATTAAATTCTTTATATTAATATGATGCTCCATTTTTCTCTTCTTGAGCATCTTATCAGCGCCCTTCAGCATCAAATCAGATTATTACAGATTCTTTTCAATTCAAGCCATAGAGACATACAGCATGGAAACAGACCCTTCGGTCAAGCTCATCCATGCCAAGCAGACACCCCAAATAAATCTAGTCCATATCCCTCTGAACTCTTCCTGTTCATATACGCATCCAGGTACCCTTTAAATGTTGTAATTGTACCAGCTTCCATCACTTCCTCTAGCAGCTCAATTCACACACGCACCACCCTCTGTTTGAAAAAGTTACCCCATAGATCACTCTTAAACCTTTCCCCACTCAATTTAAACCTATGCCCTCTAGTTTTGGACTCCCACACCCCTAGGAAAAGCCATTTCTTGATTTAAACTTTATAAAATATAAAAAGCAAATGGAGAACACTCAATGTAAAGTTGTGGTCATTTCCTCTTACAAAGTTATTCCTAAAAGGATTAGTTTCACTTTAGCTGAGTGACAAATTTATTGTTAATATTTAACTAAATTTATGAAGTTACTGTTATCAAAGTAGGGCTGATGAAATGTGTTTTTTTGTTTCCTCTTGTCTGGCTCCAACATTGAAAGGATCGCTGCCTGTATTTCACTTGGGTAGCAAGTTTAGATAAATATTTAACTAAAACGTTGCTCAGATGAAGCTGGGTTCACTTGCGCCGCCAACACAAGAATACCAGTTTGCTTAGTGACAAGTTTCCATTCTAGATCCATTTAGTCAGTTTTGATCTGAAATCCTTGGCATTCATCTGAAACTTTTTTGAATTTAACAAACTTTCCCATCTCACGGCTCCCCACTTTCCCCAAACCTCAAGGATGTTTATTTCCTGGTTTCCCTCCTCTCCCAGGGACCGTTGCCAACTCAGCCTCTTCCCCCGAGCAGGAGGCCATGTAGGCCCCAAGTCTAAGCCTGGGGGCTCGTTTCTCACACTCCTTTCCCTTACCGATCTTTGGAACTCGCCGAGCCAGACGGAAGCGCGCTCCTTGCCGGCCGGGTCCGGGTCATGGTAAAGCGCCTTGACGGCCTGGTAGACGAGAGTGAGCGAGGGCCTGTCCCCAGCCATGGCGCCTGCAACCCCGGCACCAAGCGCTTGGGACGATGTGACTGGAAGCCGTTCGATCCTTCGACCTGCCCAACACCGCTCCTCCGGCTCTTTGATTTAAAACCGGGATTAAATTCTCGGCTGGTTTAAATCTCTTCACAATCTCTCTCCACCGCCGCCATTGAGCCCGCACCGGAAGTCGGCTTCACACAACAAGCGTTCCGACTGGAATACCACCCCCAACTCCAACTCATGGGTTCCGCATAGGGAGGAAGCTGTCAGGTCGAGAAACATATCCTGATACACTTCGAGTCTGGCCCTCGCCTTTCGTTACGAGCAACTTGTCTCTGTTCTTCATTCCAGAGGGGTCATGACATGTTTTAGTAATAGCCAGACTTACAAGTGCCACTCGATGATGCTCACTTTAACTTGGAGAGAAATTCAATACGATTCCCCTGCAGTTGAACAGCCTGCCGATCCATGGACAAATAGTCATGAAACATTCGAGTAATATCAGCATCCGATGTATAATAATATGGCAGGAAAGGAGAGAAAATTAGATGCCAAAAAGAAAGGCTCGCATTAATTTCAACCTTATAATGAAGAAATGTAGACCAAAGAGGTTATAATCTGAAAATTACAGCTCAGTCTTCCAAGGGAACATCTTTTTCACAAAACTAGGACGTAGAAATTTGGAACTCCTTCTCCTGACCCAACAGAAAAAAAATCTGCTGAAGCTGGGTGTGAATTGAAAATGCCTAAACTGAAACAACTGATTTTGTTGGTTAAGGATGTTAAGGGTTACGAACCGAAGATTTACTTACATCATGATGTTATTGTCACATGATTTCAGTGAGCAAGAAGATAGCAGTCTAGAATTAGCATGTGAACAGAGAGGTCCTGGACGGTGAATTAGAGAACTGTATTTGATATCTACTATGTACAGCTATAAATAAAACAGTTTTAATTCGACATAAGCAGCAAGCAACCTCAGGGACAGTATATGTGTGGGCATTGACAGGCTGGGTGGCACAGTAGTTGACACTGCTGTCTCACAGTGCCAGGGACCCAGGTTCGATTCCAGTTGGTGACTGTGTTTGCATATTCTCCCTGTGTTTGCATAGGTTTCTACCTGGTGCTCCACTTTACTCCCACAGTCCGAAGACTTTTAGAATACTGCATACAATTCTGGTTGCTCTTCTATAGGAAGGATGTTGTTAAACTTGAGAGGGTGCAGAAAAGATACACAAGGATGTTGCTGGGACTGGAGGGTTTGAGTTATATAGGGAGATGCTGGGGCTTTTCTCCCCAGAGCGTCGGAGGCTGAGGGGTGACCTTTTAGAGATTTATAAAATCATGAGGGGCATGGATAGGGTGAATAGCCAAGGTCTTTTTCCTCGGATGGAGGAGTCCAAAACTAGTGGGCATAAGTTTAAGGTGAAAGGGGAAAGATTTAAAAAGAGCCTGAGGGGTAACATTTCACGCTGAGGGTAGTGTGTGTATGGAAACAGCTGCCAGAGGAAGTTGTGGAGGCAGGCACGATTACAACATTGTTGTATGGTAGCTCAGTGGTTATCACTGCTGCCTCACAGTGCCAGGGACTCAGGTTCAATTACTCCCTCAGGTGACTGTCATTCTCCCTGCGTTTGCATGGGTTTCCTGCGGGTGCTCCTGGTTCCTCCCACAGCCCAAAGGATGTGCAGGTTAGGTGGATTGGCCATGGGAAACGTAAGGTCACAGGGATAGGGTAGGGGATGGATCTGAGTGAGATGCTGTTTGGAAGGTTGGTGTGGACTTGATGGGCCGAATGACCTTCTTCCTATCTTTAGGGATTGAATGATTATATGATTTAAATGCATCTGGATGGTTATATGAATAAAAAGGGTTTAGAGGGATATGAGCCAAATACTGGCAAATGGGACTAGGTCAGATTGTGATGTCTGATCAGCGTGGACTAGTTGAACCAAAGGGTCTGTTTCCATGCTGTATGACTCAGTGTGCAGGCTAGGTGGATTGGCCATGCTAAATTGTCATAGTGTCCAGAAATGTGTTGTATAGGTGGTTAGCAATGATAAATGTGGAGTTACAGAAATAGGATGGGTTATGTCTGGATGGGATGCTCATTGGAGGTTTGGCCTCCATCTGCACTTCAGGGATTCGAGAAGATACTCCAGACCTTGATCTTAATGAACAGATAACAGTACTGGCTTAAAGCACAAGATCAAGCAGTGAACAAAAATTACAATGCAGTTCAGCAATGACCTAATTGAATGAAGGAATAAGCTTGTAACGCTGAATTGCCTCCTCCATGTCATATCCATCACAGTTTTGAAGGCTGTAAATTCAAACCACACTCTGGGACATCAGTAAATAACCCGGATTTTCTTTTATCTTCATGTGAAAACCAGCACTTTTTGTCCATCTCTCATGACAGCAGTTAAGTCTCAACCACATGAGGTCTGGAGTCAACATGATCAGACCAGGTAAGGACAACCTAGTTACTTCATCAGCCAGTTGTTTTTATGACAAATATTGATGGCTTCACAGTTATGGTCATGATCGCTGAGACTAGCTGATCATTCCAGAATTCATAGCTGCCATGGCAGGATATGCACCCATGTCTCGGAATACTAGTCTAGGTCTAGAATACTAGTCCCATGCGTTAGTATTACAGCTACTATGACTACACGCTGCTGTGCTTGGACCACCACTCATACAACAGATGAAGGTATAATTTTGAAGAAAGCTAAGAGACTAGTCACAGTCGAACACAAACTAAAAAGGAAGGGGAAGAGAACATTTGGCAATTGTGAGATATTGTATTATAATTCTCTTTACTAACTCACAAGCGCACTATGTTTACTATACCATGTTTCCATTCACTCATTCGTAAAACCGTGTTTTTGTAGTACATTTTTATTCTTTACTCTTACAAGGTAAACTAATTAAACATGCTTTCTACCCAGTACTGTTTAATTACACCTTTCAATTCTTATCGGCCCATGCTGCAAGCAGTGTTTAGACCTATTTCTGTATCAAACACTACCCCTGAAAAACAATACTATCCCCGCCATCGTGTCTCTGTAACCCTCTCGAAACTATGGAAAGATTTTAATATTAATTAGCCCTTAGCAACCATCTCACGGGGCCTGAATAGGTTGCAGAACATCAAACAGTTTCCACCACTAGTATGTACTTTGTAGATACTTATTAAATAGGGCTGCTACCCCTTTTAAGAAACTTACTATTAAAACAGCGCTTTTGTGAAACTGCATGAATGAAGTGTAAGAACTATCAAAACAGGCAATACTAAATGAAATCTCACAATCCAGCTGCAGGAGATCAGTGTAATATCTTCCATAATTTTATTTGGTACATGTATAATTTCACACTTATTTAGATAATATGGGTCTAGTATTTTTACTAACATTATTAACTTTAAAGACAAAAGGACTAACACCCCTTAGTTATGCAAGCTCAGACCAGACAGACACTCTAATCCCATCAGGAGTACAGCCAGCAAGTGCTTAAACCACCACCTGCTTCCCCAGGGCATATGTCATGCCAGCTTTTGTGTACAATAGTTACAACTATGTAACACCACAGGGTTAAAACTTTAATGTATATATGAACTGTATAAAGAGGGTCCTGTAAAACTGTACTTCACATTCCATCGCCACCTCGAACTGTGCTACTGCAGATGCTGAATGAATGGGCTATTTTCACCACTCACCGATCTCAATCGTCATTGAAACACAATTCCACAACTTGGTGTAGTCTGCAGGATTGCTGGGTCACAGTCAAAACCGACTGGTCACAGACACTACTCTGAAGGTAAGAAACTTCCTTCAAGTCGTGACCTAGTCTCTGAACGTGAACCTGAACCTCCCGTGAGTTGGCCAGTTTTTGAATCCCCTGCATTCAGACATTGACTGCTCCAAATTAACTGAAATTGCCTATGATGCAAGTATTCGGGTGGCCATGAGTGACTCCGGTAAGCTGCCTACGACCTCCAATGGTGAGCTGGCCCCTCCTGACATAACCGAGGAAAAACTGCTGCGGCAGTTACAAAACTACCCTGAAGTACAATTCTCGTTAGGGAAAACCCTAACCAAAATTGGGCAGAGATACAATATTCTCAAAGGAGAGTGGACACTAGATGACATGAAACTGGTCTGGGGAAAAGCCACCCAACAGAAAGATAAGGACAGAACTAAATGGTCCCTTATGTTAATGGGACAAATCTGCAAAAGGAATGAAACCATACCTTGATCAGCACGTAATCGTGAATTGAACAGTTTTAAAGAGCAATTAAAAGCAGTGCATGAACAAATGCAAAAGGAGAGATCAAAGCAAGAAAAAGCTGAACTTAAAAATCAGGACCTCAAGAAAGAAAACAAACAACTGAAGGACAAGATAACAGTCCTGTCAGTTTCTTCCCCAGTTCCCAAGCCCATACAGAGTTTGTATCCAACTACCTGCGACATTCAGGAAGTTGTTCAGCAAAACCTAGCTATCGCCCTTGGAAAACAGAGGGACAAGAGTGATGGGTCCTCTAACAGCAAAAGCAATGAGGACTGTATATCCCCAACACCATTCTTACAATCCTTTAAAACCAAGAAGGTAAAAATAGAGAAAGTGGTAAGGCATGGGTTAGAGGATGGCACTGAGGTAAATGTTCCAGTAAGATGGACCGAACAACACCTTGTGCATGGACCTGTGTCCCCTGAAAACATAGACAAGTGGTCTAAAGAAATGCCTTACCCAAAGAAATGCCTCACCCGAAGAAGGGGCCAATGAAGACTTGGGAAAGCCTAGACCGGTTATGGGGAATATATATGCTCCATCCTTGGGATGGGGTACAGATTCCGAATGTCATCGTCACTAGAAGAGAAGGACACCTTCTCCATGAGACAATCAAAGGTGCCCTTGGAGTGTACGAGCAGGAGCTGCAAGCTGGGCTAGACAGCAATAAAACAGATATAGTCCGCCTAAGACCGATTGGACAAAAGTCACGGCTTCCTGCCCAAAAGCTACAGAGGAAGTCCCAGAAAACGAGAAAAGGTTTAGGACAACCTGGAAAGAGTATGAAGGAATCCCAAATGTGCAGCACAATAGGGATTTTGAAGGTTGTGATTACGGCCCACTGAAGTCTGTTTTTGTAGCCAGACTTAAACCTGAGCTCGTTTAGATGCTAAAGTTCACCAAACCAGACTGGGACCAGAGGGACACTAATTATTATGAACTAGTGGACTAAGCCCACCAGCTTGACCAAGATATGGGGGTACCAAATTGTGAGCCCTACAGACAGGACAATTGGGACAGACCCCTAGTAACCCTGGAAAGACCCAAGACAAACGCCCAGGTAAGTGTCACATCTGTGGGAAGGAATGCCACTGGGCCGGGGGTGCTGGCAAAGGGGAAAAGGATGAAGTTGCCCCAATAAGGAAGAGGAGACCCTGGGAACTGGGAGTGAGACTGACCTCCTAGAGCAGTGTAAAGAGCTAACCACGCAGCAGCAGCAGAAGCTGCTGAAGCTGACAAAAAAAATGAGAAAGCCCGCCTCGTACCTCTCTACGCTCCTACTGGCTTTATGCCAGCGGGGGAGACAGACTGTATGTGACCATGAGGGCAGGCCACCTGGACATTGAGTGTCTTTTGGACATAGGAGCAGAATTGACATGCCTATCCCAGAAGTATGAGACCAAACTCCTGCCAGACAGAACAATGAGAACAGCTTGCAGTGCAGGAGCTGACAGGATCGAAATTAAAAGGACCAAACCAATGTACATTGCATTCAGACCCCACGAGTTACTAACCTTTTTATGAGTAGGACCTGTAGCCCAGTCACTCCTCACCCAACATGGTCCATCGGAACCCTACAAGGAGAAGAATTAAAAGACCACTCCATCTGGGCTAAAGACAAGCATGAGTGCGGGTTACTGCAAATGGAACCCACGACTTTTACAGGGACACCTCCACATTGGACTAAACAGTGCTCCATCAGCCTAACATCTATTGCAGGAATCCTCCCAATAATTCAGAGGTTAGAGGAAAAAGGGATTTTGGTAAAAACCCACAGCACCTCTAACAGCCTGGCGTGGCCCGTGCGAAAGGCAAGTGGGGAATGGAGATTAACCATAGATTACAGAAAAGCCAACAAATACATTGATCAACAAGTCCCACTAGTAGCCGACCCTTCTACCATATTCAGTGCCTTAACATTAGATCACAAGTGGTTTTCAGTTATAGATATGGCTAATGGTTTCTAGTCAGTGCTGCAGCACCTGAAGTACAGTAATGGTTTGACTTTACTGTACGGCAACAACAGTACACATGTGCTGACTCCCACAGGGATTCCATAACAGCCCGACTGTATACCATATGGCCTTACAAAACCACCTCTGCAAAATGCCACCAACTCAGTCAGTTATCATTCAGTATGTGGATAATATACTGATAGCCTCAGAAATGAAAAAGCAACATGAGATAGGCCTTAAGATCCTTTTAAAATACCTGCAATGAAAAGATCAAAAGGCCAGTGTTGAAAAGGACAGAAAATCTCCCACAGGTAAAAGGAAATCACCCAAAGTTGGACTGCAGCCATACAGACTGCCAAACAGCCTACGAGCATTCCAGAACTGAGGGCTTTCCTGAGTCTGTGTAATTTTAACTGGTGTTGCTTGATTTGTATACCCAACTAGCCCAGCCCCTGACAGACATAATGAAGAGAAACGGGACTCGAAAGAACAAATTGCACTGACAAAGGGACAGGAAGAAGCCTTCCAGGATCTAAAGAGAGCACTTTGTTCCATACCAGCATTAGAGATCCCAATAATGGAAATCCTTTACATTATTTGTCCATGAGAAAGAGGGCTATGTGACAGCAGTGCTGGCCCAGGAACGTGGGGACAAGTTGAGACCTGTTGGGTATTACTCAGGGAAATTGGACAGTGTAGACCTTGAATGGAGGGGCTGTTTGATAGCGGTGCAAACTACGTATGTGGCAGTGGAAGTTACTGTGAGTCTGATGTTGGATCAAAGATTAACAGCTAAATGCCCGCATGCCATACACACTTTGCTCTCTACGAATAGAGTATCGCAGGTGAATGCTGCCCAGTGGACCCGATGGAGAGCAGTTCTAGAAGTTCCTAACCTACAAATAGTTCATGCAAACTCGGTCAATCCAGGCACATTACTACCGGTGCCTGCAGAAGGGGAAAGAGATGACCATGATTGTGGTGGAATCCTGCAGGAATTGGAGGACAATAACCAAACGATGAATGAGATTTTGCAAAACCCAGACCACATCCTTTACAATGATGGATCCTCTTTTGTGGAAAATGATATAAGGAGAGCCAGATGGGCTGTCATGACACCCCACACTATCATGGCATCGGGAAGCCTACCCTCCGGAGCATCAGCACAGTGAGCAGAATTATGGGCTCTGACTGAAGCCTTTAGAATAGCAGAGGATCAGTCTGCCGACATTTACACAGATTCCTGCTATGCTTTCGGAGTTGCCCATGACTTTGGCCAACTATGGAAACAGCGTGGATTCCTAACAGCTGCAGGTGCCCCTATCAGAAATGGGAAAGAAGTCAGGGATTTGCTGGAGGCTCTTCAGCTGCCCAAAGAAGTGGCCACATTAAAGAGGAAAGCTCACACTAAAGATAACACTGTGGAAGCCCAAGGCAATGTTCTGGCAGATCAGGCAGCCAAAAGAGCCGCCTCCAATCACTCCTGCCAAGAACCTCAAGCGCATGTCTGCCAGATTGCTGAATAAATAGCCCCAGGATTGAATGCCCTGGCCCCGGGCTTTCCCAATAGTTCTGTGCAGTGTCAGGTCTACCCCCAACAAAACGATAGGTCTGAGTCCATTTGAAATAGTGACAGGCAGGCGAATGTACCTACCCAGAACAGTAGACCTACGGAGGGCCGACTGTCTTACTGCCAAGCTCAAGCAGATGCTGTAAGTTCTGCCTCCTCACAAGTATTGGCTGCCTGGAAGGACCCGCTGGAGGGAGGTCATAACATTGTACCAGGCGAGTGGGTTCTTGTGAAACAGATCCACAAGGAACTCTTCAGCGCGAAGTGGGAAGGACTATAAGAGGTGCTGCTGATCACCCAGTCGGCTATCGCGGTCCAAAGAAAGAAGGCCTGGCTACACACCTCCCACATCAAACAGGCGTCATACAACACAGCGGGACCAGAGACTGACTGACCACCATGGTATCTACGGTCACTTTTTCAATTATGATTATTGCGGTTTTTGTACTATTGAGATATCCTGGGTTGCATGTAAATACTTATCTCTATATGTCGTTAAGAGTATGAACCATCCCCAGCTATGAGCCTTGTCTCCGCAAGCCTCTTCAACATCTAAAAGTCCCAAGTGGTACATTTGAGTTATGTTAAGAATTGAGTGATTCTCTTCGAAGGGCCTCAGTAATCAAGATGGGGGACTGTGAGATATTGTATTATAATTCTCTTTCCTAACTCACTCATAAGTGCACTATGTTTACTATACCCCGTTTCCATTCACTCATTCATAAAACCGTGTTTTTGTGGTACATTTTTACTCTTACAAGGTAAACTAATTAAACGTCCCTTCTAACCCATTACTCTTTCCTTACACATTTCAATTCTTACTGGCCTCATGCTGCAAGCAGTGTTTAGACGTGTTTCTGTATCAAAGGCTACCCCTGAATAAGTGTCATTACCGTAACCTACTCAGAACAACGCCATCACCACCATCGTGTCTCCATAACCCACTCAAAACTACAGAAAGATTATATTACTAATTAGCCCTTAGCAACTAGGGACCTGAATAGGTTGCAGAACATCAAACACTGGTTTTCCTCCACTGGTATGTACTTTTTAGATACATTTTATATAGGGCTGCTACCCCCTTTAAGAAGCTAAATATCAAAACAGAGCTTCTGTGAAACTGCATGAATGAAGATGGAAGAACTATGAAAATCAGCAATAGTGAATGAAATCTCACAACCCAGCAGGGGAGGTCAGTTTAATATCCTCTATTGTTTTATTGAGGACACATATAATTTCTCACTTGTTTAATTCATATGGGTCTAGTATTTTTCTTAACATTACTAATTGTAAAGACAAAAGGAGTAACACCTCTTAATTATGCAAGCTCAGACCGGACAGACATTCTAATCCCATCAGGAGGAACAGCCAGCATTCAGCAAGTGCTTAAACCATCTCCTGCTACCCAAGGACAAATGTCACGGAAATGTTTGTATACAATAGTTAAACTATGTAACACCATAGTGCTAAAATTGTAATGTATGTAAGAACTGTGTCGAAAGAGGCTACTGTAAAACTGTACTTCAGATTCCATTGACACCTCAAACTGTGCTACTGTGGATGCTCAATAAAGAAGAGATAGCAAGGACTGCAGATGCTGGAAGTCAGAGTCATTACAGTATGGAGCTGGAGGAACACAGCAGGTCAATGCATCAGAGGAACAGGAAAGTTGATGTTTCAGGTTGGCACCCTTCATCAGGACTGTGTAAGGGGAAGGGAGATAATAAAGGGGCTTTTTTTCATTCGTTAATGGGACGAGGGTCTCGCTAGCTAGACCAGAGTCAACCACATTGCTGTGGGCCTGGAATCACATGTAGTCCAGATCAGGCAAGGGTGGCAGTTTCCTTTCCTTAAAGAAATTAGTGAACCAGATGGCTTTTTCTAACATTTGCAATGGATTCATGGTCATCATTAGAATCCTAATTCCAGATATTTTTACTTAATTCAAATTCCACCATCTGCCATGGCAAGATTTGAACCCAGGTCCCTGGATTAACAATAGTGATAATACCACCAGCCCATTGCCTCACCACTTACTGAGCTTGATCATTATTGAAACATGATCCTATACAATGTTTTTACAAAAACCAAAGGGACTGGAATACATTGTTGAGAAGGGATTCATCAATTATCCTGATAGAGATCAACAAGATTGTGAAGGGCATGGACAGAGTGGACAGTCAGAAGCTTTCTCCCAGGGTGGAAGAGTCTGTTAGTAGGGGCATAGGTTTAAATTGCGAGGGGCAAGGATTAAACGTGATGAATGAGGCAAGTTTTTTACACAGAGGGTGGTGGGTGCCTGGAACTCGCTGCCAGTGAAGGTAGTGGAAGCAGATATGATACTGACTTTTAAAGAGCGTCTTGACAATTACACGAATAGGATGGGAATAGAGGGATACGGTCCCCGGAAGGGTAGGGGGTTTTAGTTGTGACAGGCAGCATGTTGGTGCAGGCTTGGAGGGCTGAAGGGCCTGTTCCTGTGCTGTAATTTTCTTTGTTCTTTTATACAGAACCTTATTCTAAGTCCATCCAGAGTACTGTATTTAATTTTGATCCTCAGATCCCAGGAATCTTATATTGGCATATGATGAAAATCTAGAGCACAAAATTTTAACCTGACACCCCAGTGTAATACTGAGTGAGTGCTGCACTATCAAAGGTGGTAGATAAACTGAGGTCCTCCCTGCTTTCTTATGCAGTCACCAAACACTCCATGGCACTAATTCAGAGAAGAGGAGAGTTGTCCCCAAGTGCCCTGGCCAACACTTATAAGTTAATCAACATCATTAACAAGAGATATCTGGTGATAGTTGCATTGTCATCTGTGGGATCTTGTACCCAAATTTCCTGCAATGTTTCCTATATTGTGTAGGCATTTTTTCCCCACTTTCCCTGGTCCTTTGGGTTTACTCTGAATACCAATGATCCAAGGCAGTCTAACAATGGAATATACCCAGTGCTCTTTATTAAAGTACATTATATTAAAAAACTGCAAATATCTTACTCATACAATGTTTACAATATTAAGTAACCCCATTATGTGGATTTGTCCAAGGATCAAACCAAACAGGTTATCAGCAAGCTCCGTTCCAACCTTCAAACGCTGATCAGATGACCTCTTGAGGTAGCTAACTATGATCTGAGGCAAGCTTTCTTTACACATGTACTCTCTCTGTACAACAAAGCTATGTATTCAAACCTTGACAGTATCCAGTCTCCAGTATACGATCAGTTTGACCACTGGCAAACATCACAAATGTATCATCTATGATGGTAAGTTTGATTAATTGCTTATTGAGACTTGTTTGAATCTCCCTGGAAAGGGCTTAGCTCTTGGACTTAACGAACTTTGATCTCAGTTTTAGCTTGTTTTTGTTGTCGCTATCTTTATGTTATCCAATCAACTGTTTGATATTTACACAGCACAAATCTATGACAATAACAAATTCCACTGATAAATAGTCCACATTATCAAGTATGATTCATTGTGTCTATTTTAAACAGAACTTCGGCTTTTACAGAGTTACTGTGACAATTCGGTTCATTGCTATTGGGTTACAGCACTCAATAAAAAACACACACATTCCTTCAGCAAATCACAAAAACACAATCAAACCACCGACCTTTCTCATCATTAGGTCATCACGAGACGTCATGTGTTGTTTTCCTCATTTAATTTCATTTAACTTAATTTTGGCTAACTCAGCAAATTTCAGGTTCTTACCTACAATTACAACGTTGGTGACAATTCAAAAATACTTCATGACTGCAACATACTTTGGGATATCCTGAAGTGGTGAAGCGCACAATATATATGGAACTCATTTTTTCTTTTTAAAGGATTAAATAATGAAGCAAATCGTATAGACTTTGCTTGGATTGCTCAAGCCGAGAAGATTGAAACATGAACTCGTTGAGATCTTTAAACTGATTACAGGATCCATAGGATAGATGAAGAGAAACTATTCCCGGTGGTGGAGAAATCCAGAACAGAAGAGGTCAGTTTTACAATTAAAGTTAGGCCATTTAAGGGTGAAACCAGGAAGCATTTTTTCACACATGCAGTAGATCCACAGATGCTAGGTCAACTGAAATTCTCAATATTGAGAGTGGTGGATTTTGTGTGGTAAGGAACCCATCGTAATACATTGAGTCTACAGCAAACAGGCCATTTAGTCCAAGATCCATGTCAAGACTTGTTCCCTGCAAGAGCCCTCTCTTAGCTCTCTTGATTTAACTCTGTAAGCATATGCTACTATTCTTTCCTCTAGTTTATCTAGCTTCTCTTTAACTGTGCCTATGCTGTTTGTCTCAAATGGTCCAATTCTCTCTGACTCAATAAACCCCGACTCCCTTAATTTTATTACTCACTACCTTACATTTATCTCATATTTTAGACTCACTACAATGTCTCTACATCAACATTTTCTCACCATTTACCCTAGCCGACCTTTTGATAATAAAATCTGTGTCAGGTCACTCCTCTGCCTATTCTTTTTGAAAGAATAGAGTCCCAGAATACTCTTTCAGTTCTAATATTTGCATTGTGAATCTTTCTTGCAACTTACCAATACCTCTAAATCTTACAATATGGAGCTCTGAACAGTACATGGTTATCTCAGGTGTCTTCTAACCTTTACATGTTTCATGTGACTTGCCTGATTTCCAATTCTGTCTCCCTGGTATTGTATCCTAGTCGTTGTTCTTTAATCACAGTCTTGTTATACGGTGTTTAGTGAGTTGTGAATGCAAATGCTTAGATCTCCCTGCTCATCTACTCCATTTAAAGTCTTACTCAAGAAGTATGTGGCCTTTTTAATTTTCAACATCAAAATTCATCATTCTCACTTCACTGTTTTGAAATACGTTTTGTACTTTATTTCATTTAGTTTTATATCAATTACACTCACATTCCCAATTTGATGCACTCAGCAAATTTTTAAATTGCACTTCCAATTCACGAAGGCCTCCAACTCCATGACCACCACCATCTAGCAGGACAAAGACAGTTGATTAATGGAGTCACCAGCACCAGCACCTGCATGTTGCCTTCCAAGCCGTTCAGCATTCTTACTTGGAAACATATCACCATTCCTTCAATATCACTTGGTAAAAATCCTGGAACACCCTGCCTAATCGCAATGTGGGTCTACCTACACCAACTGGACTGTGGCGGTTCAAAAGGAACCACCATCTTCTCAAAGGCAGTTCAGGAAAGACAATGAAGCAATGCACACATCGCACAAACGAATAAAAAAACTGAGTCCAAATCATTAACGTAAATTGTGAACAGCAGTCCCAGCACCAATTCCCACAGAAGACGCTCCTAACTTACTGCACTCTGTGTAGCTACCTTTAACTTTTGCTCCTTTACTATGTTTTGTATCCAGTTTGCTGCCCATTCTGCTATTTGTTCCCTGACTCCACATCTTCTGAACTTAGACATGAGTTTAGAATCCAGTACCTGAAAGGAGGCCTTTTGAAAATCATAGAATCCCTGCAGTGTGGAAGCAGGCCTTTCAGTCCATCAAGTCCACACCTACCCTCTGAAGAGTGACCCATTCCTCTACCCTACCTTATCCTATCCCTGTAACCCGGCATTTCGAAAGGCTAACCCACCTAGCCTATGCATCCCTGAACAATATGGACAATTTAGCATGGCCAATCTGCCTAACCAGCACATGGACTGTGGGAGGAAACTGGAGCACCTGGAAGAAACCCATGCAGATACAAAGAGAATGTGCAAACTCCACACAGATATTTGTCCAAGGCTGGAATCCAACCTGGGATCCTGGCACTGTAAAGCAGCAGTGTCCGATTCTATGGAAGATGGGATCAATCGAAGCTGGATGAACTGAACCCATGTTTTTCGAACCAATATTCTCAGATGCATTCGCTAGTACTGTGGGGGAGAATTTAAACAAGATTGGCAGGGTACAAGAATGTGAGTAGGGAGACGTGGTGAAAACGAGGATAGGGCTGGAAGATAGAAAAGTAGAAAGCAGAAGAAACTAGGGCTAACAGCATATAGGATATTGAACAAGAAGAATGTCTGAAACTGTAAAAAAAAACAAGTTTTTGATATATCAGAATGCATGGAGCATTTGCAATAAGGTACATGAATTAACAGCGCAAAGAATTGTAAATGGATATGATATAGTTGTAATTACAGAGACATGGCTGCGGGGTGACTAGGGCTGGAAACTAGGCAGTCAAAACTATTCAATCTTTGGAAGAATGGAAAAGAAGAGGCATGGCAATATTACTGAAAGATGAAATCAGTACTGTAGTGAGAAAAGATTTTGACACAGGAAATCAACATATGGAATCAGTCTTAGATGAGCTAAGAAGCAGCAGGGTGAAAATCATTAGTGGGAGTGGTCTACAGGCTGCCAAACAGTAGTGTTAAGGTAGGGGATGATTTAAGTGGGAAATTATGTAATAAGCAGTAAACAAAGTGATTTTAATCTGCATGAAGACTGGGTAAATCACTTTAACAATAAGACTTTGGAAGATGAATTCCTACAGTGTGGGCAAAATGCTTTTTCTAGACAAGTACATTGAGGAACCAACTAGCCAACATGCTATCCTAGATTCCCTTCCATGCAATGAAAAGGGGTTAATTACTAATTTTGTTGTGAGAGCTCCTGGAGGAAAAAGTGACTATAACATGACAATTATTTATTGGAATAGACAGTGAAATAGTCCAATGTGAAACTTGGGTCTTAAGTCTATCTGTCTTAGCCTTGAATATACTTAACAACCCAGCATCGACAGCTCTCTGCAGTAAAGAATTCCATAAACTGACTACCCTCTGAAAAAAGAAATTCCTTGTCATCTCTGTTTTAAATGTACACTCCCTAAACCTGGGATTATGCCCTCTAGACCCAAAAGGGGAGAGTCTTACAGCAGCTATGTATTCCTTTTGAGTAAAAACAACAGTAGGAAAAGTGACTAAAACAGAAATTGCTGGAAAAACTCAGCAGGTCTGGCAGCATCTGTGAAGAGAAATCAAAATTAACATTTCAGGTCCCGTGGCCCAATTGCAACTAATAAAAGAAATGAAGTCTAGTGTGAGATTCAAAGAGAAGTCATATAAAGCTGCTTGAAAAAGTAACAATTTTGAGGAATCGGAGCAGTTTAGAATTCAGCAAAGGTGGACCAAGAGTTTGATCAAGAGGGGAAAAATAGAGTATGAGAGCAAACTTGCAAGGAACATAAGAGCAGACTGTTAGAGCTTCTATAATTATGTAAACAGAAAAAGATTAGTGCAAACTTAAATAGGACCCAGACAGCCTGAAACAGGAGAATTGATAATGAGAACTAGGAAATGACAGAGCAATTAAGCAATTATTTTAGCTATATCATCACAGAAGGAAACAGAAATAAATTTTCATAAATGTAAAAGAAGCAAGCATCTATTGGGAAGGAGGAATTAAAGAATTAGTATTTGTAAGAAACCAGTAATTATTTGTAAAATTGGCACTGGCTCCTGTGTGGAGTTTAGCATTTAAGATTTATGCTTTCCTGTCTTTTCAGAACATGATATATGAATTGTTGTATAGGCTTCTTCTCAATTTATACCATCATCATGATGTGTGGTATTAACAATATTAAAAACTCACTCATCTTCTGATACTGCTCAGAAGCCAGATTTGAACTCAGAAACCAGCATGCTCACCATTACACCAAGGTAACCTGGACCATCTCTAACACCTCTCTCACCTTCCTGGACCTCTCTGTCTCCATCTTGGGTAACCACCTGGAAACTGATATCCATTTCAAGCCCACCTCCTCCCACCCACCTTCCTGCAAAAATGCCATCCCCTATTCCCAGTTCCCTGGCCTCCGCTGCATCTGCTCCCAGGATGAGGCATTCCACTCCCGTACATCTCAGATGTCCTCGTTCTTCAAGGACCGCAACTTTCCCCCCCGCTGTGGTCGAGAACGCCCTCGACCGTGTCTCCCGCATTTCCCATAACTCATCCCTCACACCCCATCCCCGCATTAACAACCAAAAAAGAATCCCCCTCGTCCTCATGTACCACCCCACCAACCTCCGGATCCAATGCATCATCCTCCGACACTTCCGCCATCTGCAATCCGACCCCACCACCAAAGACATCTTTCCCTCCCCACCCTTGTCTGCTTTCCGGAGGGACCACTCTCTCCGTGACTCCCTTGTCCGCTCCACACTCCCCTCCAGCCGCACCACACCCGGCACTTTTCCCTGCAACCGCAGGAAGTGCTACACCTGCCCCCACACCTCCTCCCTCACCCCCATCCCAGGCCCCAAGAAGACTTTCCACATCAAGCAGATGTTCACCTGCACATCTGCAAATGTGGTGTACTGCATCCGCTGTACCCGTTGTGGCCTCCTCTACATCTGGGAAACCAAGCGGAGGCTTGGGGACCGCTTTGCAGAACACCTGCGCTCGGTTCACAATAAACAACTGCACCTCCCAGTCGCAACCCATTTCAACTCCCCCTCCCATTCCTCATGTCCATCCTGGGCCTCCTGCAGTGCCACAACGATGCTACCCAAAGGCTGCAGGAACAGCAACTCATATTCAGCTTGGGAACCCTGCAGCCCAATGGTATCAATGTGGATTTCACAAGCTTCAAAATCTCTCCTCCCCCTACCGCATCCCAAAACCAGCCCAGCTCGTCCCCGTCTCCCTAACCTGTTCTTCCTCTCACCTATCCCCTCCTCCCACCTCAAGCCCCACCCCCATCTCCTACCTACTAACCTCATCCCGCCCCCTTGACCTGTCCGTCCTCCCTGGACTGACCTATCTCCTCCCTACTTCCCCACCTACACTCACCATTACTGGCTCCATCCCCGCCTCTTTGACTTGTCTGTCTCCTCTCCACCTATCTTCTCCTCTATCCATCTTCTATCTGCCTCCCCCTCTCTCCCTGTTTATTTCAGAATCCTCTTCCCCTCCCCCATTTCTGAAGAAGGGTCTAGGCCCAAAACGTCAAGATTTCCTGCTCCTATGATGCTGCTCGGCCTGCTGTGTTCATCCAGCTTTGCACCCTGTTATCTCGGATTCTCCAGCATCTGCAGTTCCTATTATCTCTCATCTTCTGATTATTCTTGGTTGACTAAAAACTTCATTGATGTGTTTACATTGTGCAAGTTCTTAACACTTTTCAAACTGCCTGTATTGTGTCTTATTGGTCACCAGTGTTTTGTTCTGAGATGTTGCTTGGCCTTTGAAATCAGATTTCTTACAGATGCATGCCCGATATCCCTCGGTTCATAATATCCTTTGCTTTCCAGATATCAAGAAAAGCTGGACAGTTTAGGATGCAACAAACAGCATTTGGTACAGATGTTATTGCTTTTCTGACCATAGCCCATACAGTTGGTTGCACCTAAAGCGTGTATATGTTGTTCGCCTGCAACTATGGCTTCATTCTTGCATCTATCCTAAAGTAATGCTTCAATGGTAAGAACCATTCTCTTGTCCAAAGATCATTCCTAAAGGCTTTAAATGGTTTTGAGCTGATGACTGACTTAATGAGCATCTCTGACAGTTCACCCTTATAAAAGTAATACTCGTGCCTTTTGCTGCAGCATTTTCTGACAAACTGGTCAATGGATTATTGAGATTACTGTTTGTACAACAAGAGTTGAAGTCTATTAATCCTGAAGTTAATCCTTACCTTGAGCTGATCTGAGAGAACTTTCCGGATCATTTCTGATCATGTTGAAGAGATCTGATGTATTAATTCTGCAAAGCCCCTACTTATTCACGCTGAGCAAGACTTTATAGTTCTTCTCTCAATTGTACATCAGTTTATGGTTAAATAGAACTGCATACATCATCTGAACTGTTGTAATTTAATATGCCCATTATGGATTCCCATTCCATAATAAGGTTTCTGCTATGCATGTTTGACCCTTTAAAAAGCCAGTATAATTTTTTCTTTTGAAAGTCACCTTGACTTTGTGTTAGTGGAAGATAAAAGTGCTAAATTTTAGAACCAGACTGCTCAGCTGTAGTCAGAGATTTTACTGCATTATCAACTGTCAGGACAGACCAAACTAAGTTTCCAGTTGTCTGTAGTGTCTCAGCTGTAAAGTGGACTGTATTTTTTTTTAATTTAATTCGAGTAATCTTAAGAAAAAGATTTTAAATCAAATTACATTCCAACCAAAAAAAAATTAGCTCCATCTTGTTGGCAGTCAATGCCCTATTCACAGATCAATACTGCATCTGTACACAGAGAAACTGATACTGCTGATTGTCTGAATTCTCTGATGTCCAGAGCTGTTGTCTGGATGGCCTTCAGTTTTCCAAATATCTTCGACCAAGATATTAGTTTTTTTTTAAATAGATGGCCACTGCTGCTAGCCAGGATATAACCTTACCTCACCTCAATTAGGGTATTTCACCTGATACAGTAATGCTTATAATATTCCACAGAATATAAGAAACATATTGTTGTATTGCAGAATCTAAGATATTTATTATAACTAGCCATTACATACAAACATTGCATTCACAAGCACATCATTGTCTGAGCTAACATTAATTTATTAGGTTACAACTCAGCAGCATGTTTTCAATAAAATGTCATGCTTCAAGTGATCTCTGGCAAGATAGAGTGTGAGGCCTTTATACCCTCACTTATAATACTGTGATGATGTTGAGTATATCTCTTAAAAATGCTCACCATGAGACATAGCTTAACAGGGTGTGGATGAAGAAGACACAAAAAGGCAAAATTGGCAATACCTAAGATCCTTGGGGATGGAGTGGGGCAAGATTGGTTGAGATTGAATTTATTTGAGATGCCTTGAGCAATGACAATAGAATCATACAGCCAAGAAACTTTGTAAAATCAAATTATAACTGTGTAATTCATGGTTTTAATCTATCTAGTGAAAGAGAGGGAAAATAAAACATAGGGCTCGTCCGGGATTTGAACCCGGGACCTCTCGCAGTTTCAATAGCACCCTAAGCGAGAATCATGCCCCTAGACCAACGAGCCTCTTCGGTTTAGGCCCGAAACGTCAAGTTTTCCTGCTCCTATGATGCTGCTTGACCTGCTGTGTTCATCCAGCCCCATGCTTGTTATCTCTCTTCCTAGCTGTCTTGTTTCCTGTTCTCACTAAGAATAGCCACATCTGTGTGATTTCCCCGCACATAACAGCTTTAGGGAGTGATACTCAAGTTACAAAAACATAGCTTCTACAAACACGCAGCACAGAGAAAGTCTGCACCATAGTATGTATGCTCACGAAGAACGTAACTTTATTATTTCCACCCCAAACTTGGGACAGAAGGACACCCAGTAACTGTTCAAATAAAGCGCACAGTAACTGTGTATTTATATTCATTTATTTAGTTCAGATTCCCCTTAACAGATTTGATGATAAACTTCATGAATTTCACAGTCAGAGAAGTTCTATAATTTAGATTTTAAACCTTCAAAGAAAAGAAAACACCTTTCCCAATGCCTGGATATCCCAAAGTGTGTTTTAACAAATTAAGTATTTCTGAACTGTAGTGCATGTGCTGACTGTCAATCTATTTGGGAGAGATTTTGGAGTCTATCTTGAATGCACATGTTTCTGATGCTGAGTTGAGACCCTTGCAGTTTTCAGACCAGCTAGTTGACTATACAGGGCAGCACGTCAAAACTTCACCATATCCTCACCTGTATTCCCCAGCAAAAGTATTGGTTCATGTTCAGAACCTTGGCTGATTCCTCTTACTTGCCTGGCATATGTATAAAAAAGTGCTGAGACTAATTATGTTACTGTAAATATCAGCTGGTTTACATCAGATGATTCAATTCAAGTTTAAAATGTGTGTTTTCCTGGTCTGCACATCTCCTCTAAACATTGCCCAGCTGATGAGGAACATGTGTGTGCATTGTGCTGCTGTTGAGTTTCCCTGTAACCTGATCCACATTCTGTACAGCTCCGATATATAGCCTGAAATAGCAGCGACGTGGCAGTTCTGAGAAAGAAGTTAAAAATCTTCAGTTCTGTCTAAAGGAGGGCTCGTTGGTCTAGGGGCATGATTCTCGCTTAGGGGGAAATTACTGCTCTAAACTGCGAGAGGTCCCGGGTTCAAATCCCGGACGAGCCCTGTTTTTTTTTTGTCAAACGATAGAAATAAATAATCAGGACTTAAAAATCTTTAATGATTCTCCAACAACCAGAATAGTTTATTTTGTTTAGAGATCACAGTCTTAGCTTTAATTCATTTGTTAGTTTTTATCCATTTCCTTCTTTTGCTGTGTATAGGTCCACCCCACTGAACCATGTCTGTGTATCACATTTCCATGTGAGTTGCATGGTTTACTTACTTGTGAAAGGCATTACAAACCAAGCCCAATCCTGTTAATTGTGGGTTCAAGTCTCCCTCAGGAACATCATTTGACCTGATGTTTCCAGCAAAGGATGGATGGTTTACTGTTCTGTCAGAAATACCACCTGAAACATCGTATTGAAACCCTTTCAAATGGCTGTGAAAGATCCCATGACACCACTGTAGAAGAGTTCTCCATGTGCCTTGGACCACCTTGATCTCCTCACAGCACTGCCAGTACAGATGATCTGGTTGTTTATCTTATTTAAATTTGTTGCAAGTAAATTGATTGTTGCATTTCCTATGTTGCACTAGTGACCAAAATCAAAAGTAATTCATTAGCTGTAAGAGTCTTTGGATGCTCTGAGGCTGAGTTATAAATGTGAGGTCTTTTTTTCTTTCATGTTAATATCTCTGTGCACACTCCTTCTGTCAGAGGATACTAGATATTGAGAGGAATCTGGAAGTCTGGCTAAGGTCCTGCATCATCCGGGGAACCTGAACCCATTGCAGCACTACAAAGTCTTCCCAAACTGAGACCAGCTATCTCCATACAGGCCATGGTACCAGATCAAGTAGAAATAGCTTTTAGTGGCAGGTGAATCTGAAATAAGAGGATGCAGATTGGAGTTAATTGGTCTAACGATCAAAAGGAAGTTTTTTTTACGTAATTAGGTTAGGATTTCAAAGGTTCTGCCTGAAGAAAATTCAAATCTAACTTTCAAAGGGGAATTTAATCAATACTTAAAGAGAAAATATTTGCAGGACTTCAGGGACAAAACAGGGGAGTAGGCAAGGGCACAAAGGGTTGAATGCACTCCCTCTTTGCTCTGTTGTATGATTCTAATGTGAAGCCAGAAGAGCCTGGTAGCACAGTAAGTAGCATCCTCACCTCTGAGTCAAAATTTCCAGAATCATATCCAGGACATGGTGGCTACAGAAGGTGAGTCCATGATATGGCCAATCTAGTTGATTCTTAATCAGTAAGTCCTTCTGATAAGCCTATGGCAGGCAACAAGAGTCTCTGAGATAGCTAGAACCATGTGGTAACTAAAGTACACAAACAGTAAAAGATGTCCAGGTTCAGGCCATGGGCTCTACTCTGTGGCAAGTTTTCCTCTTGGTTCATGGGGTTACCAGAAGAAGAACATGAAACTGTCAGATCTAAAGTCCAGTACTGGACAATCAGAGAAACAATTAGCATGACTGAGTTGCTAGCATTCCTGTTCCCGAATCATAAGGCCCTACTTAAACACAAACATCAAGGCTAATGCCCCATGGATCTGCTATCTTTCAGATATGATGCTAAACTGAGAGTTGTGGAATCTAACAAGTTCTTATTGATATTTTGAAGATAACCAAAAGAAAATTATCCCAAGGTCAGTATTTATACCTCCAAATTATGCAATGTTTCAAGAGGTTATTCATGGCTCATTTCAACTCTAGCCTCTGACCTTGATGCCATGCAATTCACCAACCATCCCAAAAGGTCCATAGCAGATGCCATCTCCCAGGCCCTACACTCATCCTTGGAACAGTTGGATAACAACAATATCTATTGAGGCTCATACTCATTGATTACAGCTCTGCCTTTGACACTATAATTCCAACCAAACTAATCTCCAAACTCTGAGACTTAGGTCTCTGCTCTGCCATCTGCATCTGGATCCTCAATTTCCTGACCCACAGACCATAATCACTGAGAACAGGAAACAGCACCTCCTGCACAACAGTCCTCAAAACTGGTGCCCTGCAAGGCTGTGTACTCAGCCCCTTACTATACTCCCTGTACACTCATCACAATGTGGCCAAATTTCATCCTAACTCCATCTGCAAGTTAGTTGACGATACTGCCATTGTAGGCCGGATCTCAAACAATGACGAGGCAGAATACAGGAAAGAGATTAAGTGCATGGTGGTGCAGTGCAAAGATAACAATCTCTCCCTCAATGTCAGCAAAATGAAAGAGCTGGTCATTGACTTCAGGAAGCAAGGAGGAGGGCACACCCCTCTCTACTTCAATGGAGCTGAGGTGGAGATGTTCAAGACTGTCAAGTTCCTAGGAGTAATGATCAACAACAATCTGTCCTGGTCCACCCATGTTGATGCGATGTTTAGGAAAGCACAACAATACCTGTACTTCCTCAGGAGGCTAAGGAAATTCAGCATGTCTGTAAAAATTCTTACCAATTTTTGTACATGCGTCATAGAACGCCTTCTATCTGGTTGCATCGCAGCTTGGTATGGCAGCTGCTCTGCCTAAGACTGTAAGAAACTACAGAGAGTTGTGAACACAGCCCAGTCCATCACGCAAGCCAACATTCCATCCATTGACTCCATCTCTGCTTCTTGCTGCCTCGGGAAGGCAGCTAACATCATCAAAGACCCCTCCCACCCCGGTTATAATCCCTTACAGCCTCTTCTACCAGGCAGAAGATACAAAAGCTTAAACAGATATACCAACAGATTCAATAACAGCTTCTTCCCTGCTATTATTAGACATCTGAATGGACCTCTTAAATTTCAAACTTAAAGTTGATCTTGCTCTTTGTACATCTTCTCTGCAGCTGTGACATTGTATTCCTCACTCTATTCTATTACCTTTGTGCACTTTGTATAGCATGTTCTGCCTGTACTGTACATAAAACAATACTTTTCACCATACTTAGATACATGTGACAATAATAAATCAAATCAAATCAAATTTATTTCTTAATCTACATCAGAAAAACAGATTATTTTGCTGTTACTGTTTGGGGGGTGAGGGAGGAGCAGGGGCTTATTGTGCACAAAACTGGTTTTCCTAACAATGGTGAAAAACTTCAAAAGTACTTCATTGGCTGTAAAATGCGTTGACATGTCTGGTGTTTTTTAAAACCACATCAATACACCATCATGTTTACATGCCATCATTTCTGTCTCAGGTCTGCTACAGTGCTGCAGCAAAGCTCATCTTCTTCCCTGACTTACTATCAATAACCCCTTTGTGTGCCTATCCATTTTTCTTTCTCTCTGGTTTCCATTCCCACCTATATGCTCACTCCTACCACTCCCACCACCCTCCAGAATGTCACCAGCATACATACCAACTTTTCCTAACTGCTTCTAGTTATGAAGAAGGGTCACAGGACTTGAAATGTTAACTCTGTTTTCTCTCCCCAGATGCTACCAGACCTGCTAGTTTCTTCAGCAATTTACGCTTTTGTTTGCTTCAGATCTCCATTTCTGTGGTTTTTTGTTTTATTTTAGGACTCGTAGAATCCTTACAGTTGGAAGCAGACCATTTGACCCATCGAATCAACACCAATCCCTGAAGAGAATCACAACCAGACCCACCCCTTACCCTATCCCTGTAACCCTGCATTTCCCATGGCTGATCCACATAGCCTGCACATCCCTGGACACTGAGGACAATTTAGCATGGCCAATCCACCTAACCTGCACATCTTTGGACTATGGGAAGAAACCAGACCCAGGGAGAATGTGCAAACTCCACACAGACAGCCACTTGAGGGTGGAATCAAACCCAGGTCCCTGGCGCTGTGAGGCAGCAATGCTAACCACTGAGCCACTATGCCACCCAGAATAAATGGGTCTTTCTCCCAAATGGCAGGCATGAACTTATGGGATACCACGGGGATCAGTACTGGAACCCCAGTGATTCCCACTATATATTAGTGATTTAGATGAGGGAACTAAATGTAATTTCTACAAATTTGCAGATGACACAAAGCTGCTGTAGTGTGATTTGGACAAGCTGAGTGAGTGGGCAAGAGCATGGCAAGTGAAATTTAATGTAGATAATTATGAGGTTATCCACTTTGGTAGCAAAAACGGGAAAGCAGATTATGATCTGAACAGCTTTAATTTGAGAGAGGTGACGTGCAGCTAGTCCTGAGTAGCCTTGTAGACCAATTGCTGAACGTAAACGTGCAGGTGCAGCGGTCGGTAAAGAAGGCAAATGGTATTTTGGCCTTCATAGTGAGCGGATTCAAGTACAAGAGAATAGATTTCTTGCTGCATTATGCAAGGCCTTGGTGAGACCACATCTGGAATATTATGTGCTGTTTCAATCTCCTTATCTGAGGAAGCATGTTCTTGCTATGAGGGAGTGCTACAAAGGTTTAGCAGACTGATTCCTGAGGTGGCATGATGAACGTATGAGGAGAGGTTGAATCAGTTAGGATTATATTCACTAGAATTCAAAAGAATGAAGGGGGGGCTCTCATGGAAATAAATTAACTTCTAACAAGACTAGACAGGGTAGATGCTGAAAAATGTGCTCAATGGATGGGGAGTCTAGAACTAGGGCCACAGTCTAAGGATATGGGGTAAACCATTGAGGAGTGAGATGAGGAGAAATTTCTTCACCCAGCATCAGTGGGATTTGCAGTCAAAAGCACAGAAAGCAGTTGAGGCTAACACATTGCATTATTTCAGGAAGGCGGTGGATATAACATTTGGGGCTAAAGGGATCAAAGGACATGGGGAAAAACAGGAACAGGCTATCAAGTTGGATGATTAACCCATGATCCTAATGAGTCACCAAGTATTCTCAAAGGTCCAAATGGTCTACTCCCGCTCCTATTTTCTATGTTTCTGTGTTAATGTTATGCATTTTGTCTTCCCACTCACCTGCAAGTTTATGCAACAAAAATTTTAAAGAGTACTTTCATTTTTAATGCTACAATAAAGATAAAAGTTTAAATGCATATGTGTGAATTTCAGAGTTTTGGCTCACATAAATCATATAAAAATCAGGATGAAGTATAAATGTCACAGTCTTGTTTACTGGACTCTTTCATGGGACGGCTGTAACAGAGACTGATAATTGCAAATAAATCAGAATATAAGTTGTAAACAATCTAGGTGCTCACATTAAATTATTTCTCTTAATTGGATGCATTTTCTGTTTGTTTCATGTTTGTTGAGGGATACATATTGGCTGGAACATCAAGATAAATGTACTTTAAGGTACTGTAATGCATATGAAACATTTAATCCAGGAGTTGGCTGAAGCTCTGCCTATTCTGATATTTAACAAAGCCATCAGGTGGAGCATCAATGGTAATTGAAGACAGTCATGTCTTTTGCTCCTTATGTTGCCGTAAATATAATGAAACCTGTAAATAGTTAATAACATGTAATAAACTTTATATTGTTACTAAAGACACGAGCCACTTCTCCTGAGACTTACAGCCCCAAAGACCAGTGCTAAAGAAGTATTGGCAGCAGCTACCCAAAAGAAAATCACGTTTATGACATGCGGGCAGACATTGTTTTGTGCAAAGTCCTAAAGAGACCAACAATGAAAAGAACCCAGAAGAATCTGAAAGGAACAGAACAGGGAAAATTCTGTAAAAAATGAGTTGTTATTTTTAAGTGCATACACCCCCTAAAAAAAGGAACAGTCAGTCAGTAGCAGAGAGTGACAGCACAAGCTAATGGAAGCTGAAGCAGCTTGAATATAAAGGCAGGAATATAATGCTGGAAATACATAAACGCTGGCTAGGCCACATCTGGAGTTTGTATATAGTTCTGGTCATCACATTACAGGAAGGACATAATTGCTGTAGAGAATATAGAGGAGATTTGCAAGAATGTTCCCAGGGATAATAAATTGCAGGTAAAATGAAAGATTGTATAGACTCGGATTATTTTCCTTCGAATAAAGGTGTTTGAGGGGTGATTTAATTGGGTTGTGCAAAGTACTGAAGGCTTTGGATAGATTGGACAGAGAAAATATGTTTCTCCTAGCAAAGAAGTCACTTTCCAGGGGGTGCAAATTTAAGGTGATAGAAAGATTAGAGGGGTTATGAAGTAAAACTTTTTCACCCAGAAGTTGGTAGGTGTATTGAATTTTCTGTCCAATTGGTGGTTGAGCTGGAAACCTCAACTCAATTAAAAAGGAATTTGCAGTTGAAACACTGCAAGGTTATGCATCAGCTGTTGGAAAATAGGATTAGAATGGGTTGCAAACAGTGCAATCATGATGGGCTGAATGATCTCTTTCTGAGCTGTATCCTTTCCACAGTTCTATGGTTCTAACTATGCTGAGAGGCAAAAAGGCAATCGAACCTGGAAAGACAAGCACAGAAAAAAGCCATTGTGGATACAGGTAGTTCCCAAGTAGACAATAGGGGAGCAGATCTGAGTCCAGTTGGATATCAGAACTCCAGTAATACTTCTGAAGAAGAGTCCCAACCTGAAACGTCGACTTTCCTGCTCCTCTGATGCTGCCTGGCTTGCTTTGTTCTTCCAACTCAACACTGTGTTATCTCTGACTCCAGCATCTGCAGTTCTTGCTATCTCCAGCAATACGTTAGGTTTTAAGAGATGAGGGTAGCAAATTTACCTGAAAGGTACAAAAGCTCAGACAGAGAGCTGGAAAAAACAGAACAGGGATACGTAGCAGTGAAATGAGCATTGCTGCAGTGATAAATGGACTGTCATAAGATGTGGTGGCAGAATTTAAAATGGGGCCATAACTTTATTTTGCATTTGGGAATATTGGAAACAAATTTAAACACTGTAAGATTAAGAGCAGTAAAGCATTTCAGAGGCAAGACAAATTTTATTTTTTAAAAATTGTAGTATTTAATCGTAAAAGAGTATGATCCTACCACTTTGTTGGAGGAAATGAGGTGTCAACCACCCCAACTAAAAAAAAGGGGCCAAATCCTCTTTTTTGTTCAAAAAAGCAGGCAACTTCTTAAGATGATGCAATAAACATGGAAATTCTTCATTTGAATTCCTAAAATCAGAGAGATTATGATAGAATTGCAGAAACAGTATTTAACAGAATTTATAAGCTTTGAAACTTTTTTCTAAATTAAAAGGCTTTGCTAGAAGAATATTGCTACTGTATAGAATTTCAAAACTCTTAATTTGAAAAATACAAGTTCTCTACAAAATGATTTCAGAGCTGGACACTGTAAATAGTACAGAATAACCACAGAATAAAATTTAAAGCTTTATTTGAAGAATTTTATACAGAATTAACACAGACCGATAAATAAAGAAAAAGCTGCAAGGTCACTCACATGTTTTACAGTTATGTAAAATAATACCATATTCTCAGAATACAAGAAGACAAGCTTCTAGAATTTCAGCTTTGAAACAAAATTGTAATTATACACTTTTACAATGCTTTCAAAATAATAGGATTGATTAACACATTAAGGAGAAATGGAAAAAGGTATGCTAATTCTTGGTAGATTCAATGTCAGAGATGGTCTGAACAGAATACAAAGTTGTAATGCGTAGAAAGACCAGTTCCTAAGATACTGGAATGCTTCAAAATTGAATATCGAATCAGAAGCAGATAGACTTAGCAGATATATTCAATAGGCTCTAAAGCTGATAATATATTATAAATTTCTAGAAAATAAAAGAAGCAGACACTTTTGATGATATTAAAGAAGTTTTTGACAATTACTTTAAGTTAAGAACAAATAGAAGAGTTCAACATCCAGAAAAAAAAATGCATTTGCAGTCTTAATATGTTAGTTGAAGCCTGTGAATATGGAGCCTTCCAATCATAGGAGACAAAATATTCATAGGAGACAGAATTATCATCGGAATTTCTGATGAGTTTTTATCAGATTTTTTATAGTCTAAGATTTAACTTTGGGCAAAACTATCCAATACATCCAGCCACAGAGGCCAGGAACAATCACAGACAAATCCTGTGTTGTAAAGGATAACCATTCTACAGATGAGCAACAGAACCTATTAACCTCATAGGATACAAATGCTCTGAACAGATAAATGACAAGCCACCACAAAAAGTAGGCAAAATATCAGATGCCAAGGGCAGAATTTTATAGAGGCTTGAGCTATGGAAGATTTGTCATTGAATCAGGTGAGAAATCTGGCAAGGTTTATCTCCACATTGAGAGCATCTTTTATGCATTTGATCAATGATGAGCAAGGTTTCTAGTTAAGCAGCAGCAAGTTGCCAAGTGAGGGGGGTTTATAGCTTGTTAAACACCTTATTAAGTCTACAACTTACCTCATTAACTTTCATCTACCCTGTCTTACTGAAAGCACCAAACAAGCTCAACATTGAGAATTTGACAGGGGAGTATACTTGGTGATTTCGGCTCACCACTGGCTACAAGAAGCATCCATGTTGCTCAGCACCATAGAGCATCACAGAACACAATCCAAGACCACTAGCCACGTACACTTCTTACCAAAGGACATTGGTATCTGACATTTATCAACTTCTCATGACTATCATGGCACCTGCCCAATTCACTCACAGGCTGCTCAGGAAGCACAGATTTGCATTACAGAGCACACTGGTAACTACCATTGAAAGAATGCTGCAGGGACATTGTAAACAGTAACAGATACCCAGCTCATGGATTGGAACAGACTTCACCTCAGGCTGCTCACTTACTTTCTTAGCACTCAATCACTTACATGATGAATGTTAGGACCCTGAGAAGCACCAAGGATCAGTGGGACCTTTGTTTTGCATGCCCAACAGTCCCTAAAGATAGAGGGAGAGGTAGATTAAGTGGTTAAGAAGGCAAATCGGATACAGGCCTTCATTAGCCGAGACATAGAGTTTAAGACCAGGGAGGTGATACTGGAACTGTGTAAAATCTTGGTAATGCCACAGCTAGGCTATTGTGTGCAATTCTGGAATCCACAGTATAGGAAGGATGTGGAGAAGATTGGAAAAGCCAGGGAACTATAGACCAGAGCCTGACATTGGTGGTGGGGAAGTTGTTGGAGGGAATGCTGTGGAGCAGGATTTATATGTATTTGGAAAGGTAAGGACTGATTAGGGATAGTCAACATGGCTTTGTGCATGGGAAATCATGTCTCCCTAACTTGATTGAGTTTTTTTGAAGAAGTACTGAAGAAGATTGATGAAGACAAGAGTGGTGGTTGTGATCTATATGGACTTCAATAAAGCGTTCAACAAGGTTCTTCATGGTAGACTGGTTAGCAAGGATAGATCGCATGGAATACAGGGAGAACTAGCTTTTTGGATCCAGAACTGGGTCAAAGGTAGAAGACAGAGAGTGTTGGTGGAGGGTTGCTTTTCAGACTGGAGGCCTGTGACCAGCTATGCTGGGTCCACTGCTTTTTGTTATTTGTATAAATGATTTAGATATGAACATAGGAGGTATTATTAGTAAGTTTGCAGAGGACACAAAATTGGAGGTGTAGTGGAGAGCGAAGAAGGTTACCTCAGAGTACAACGGGATCTTGTTCGGGTGGGCCAATGAGCAGAGGAGTGGCAGATGGAGATTAATTTAGATAAATGTGAAGTGCTATATTTTGGAAAGGCAAATCAGAGCAGGATTTATACCCTTGATGGCAAGGTCCTGGGGAGTGTTGCTGAACAAAGAGACCTTGGAGTGCAGGTTCATAATTCCTTGAAAGTGGAGTCACAGGTAAACAGGATACTGAAGAAGGCATTTGGTATGCTTGCCTTTATTGGTCAATGCATTGAGTATAGGAGTTGGGAGGTCATGTTGCAGCTGTACAGGGTATTGGTTTGGCCACTTTTGGAGTATTGCATATAATTCTGGTCTCCCTGCTATAGAAAAAGATGTTGTGAAACCAGAAAAGGTTCAGAAGACTGAGGGGTGACCTTATGGAGGTTTATAAAATCATGAGGGGTGTGGATAGGGTGAATAGCCAAGGTCTTTTCCCCAGGATGGGAGAGTCCAACATTAGAGGACATAGATTTAAGGTAGGAGGAGAAAGATATAAATGGGACATAAGGGGCAACTTTTTCACACAGAGGACGGTGTGTGTACAGAATGCGCTGCCAGACGAGGTGGTGGAAGTTGGTATGATTATAACATTTAAAAGGAATCTGAATGGGGATACGAATAGAAAGGGTTTAGAGGGATATGGGCCAAATGCTGGCAAATGGGACTAGATTAATTTAGGATATCTGGTCAGCATGGACGAGTTGGACTGAAGGTTCTGATTCTGTGCTGTATATCTCTATGAATCTAATATGCAGAGGAGGTTAACCAGAATGTTACCTGAGTTGGAGAGTTTTAGTTATGAAGAGAGATTAAAGAGACTGGCTTGTTTTCCCTGGAGCAGAGGAGACTGGGCAGGGACAAGATTAAGATGCATAAAATTATGAGGGGCATATACAAGATGAATGGGAAGAAACCTTTCCCATTGGTGGAGGGATCAATGGCCGGGACCGTAGAATTAAGGTGAGGGGCAGAGATTTAGAGGGGATGTGAGAAATTGTGTTTTACCCAGGGCATAGTGGGAAACTGGAACTCACTGCCTGTAAGGATATTGGAGGCAGCAAAACTCAGAACATTTAAGAAGTATTTAGATGTGCACTTGCAATGCTAGGGCATAGATGGCTATGCGCCAAATGCTGGAAAATGGGATTTGAATAGTTAGGTGGTTGTTATTGATGAGTGCAGACTCAGTTGGCTGAAGGGCCCTTTTCTGTGCTGTACATCTCTATGACTTGATGAAAGTTACCCAGAGGTTCGCAGCATCCTTGCCTTTTAGTGCAGTCACAAGGCAGCTTGCCTTGCAGGTCAGCAGTCCCCAGTGAAACAGGAGAACATCTTTATCCAATAATCTCCACCATATGCCAGATGCTAACACAGTAAACACACCACATGTGGAGCAAACAAGTAGCCATGTCTGAAAGTCCTCACTGGAATCCACGAAGGCACCTATCAAGTCAAGGGTCCTATGTCAAGAGCAGCCTCCAATACCAGTTGAGTGGATTAGTCATGGTTAGGTGTACAATCAGGAGGTCCATGCCTCAGCAGTCCAGAAAGCCATGATCAGTCCTGTGGCTCCATAGTGGGTAGTCCAGGGTACGGTTAACACTGTAGGTAATATTCACAGGCATCAGTCAGGGATCTGGGCACTTCTTATCTAGTTGGTTGGGTTAGGTCAATTGAGCAGGAGGACCACGGTCAGTCAGTTGCATCTGTCCACAGAAACTATGGAGAAAGAGGGATGGCGGAGGTTGTCGGGGGGGTGGGGGCAGGTGGGAGGTGTAGTCACTGCTGCTGGAAGGAGACCCAGAAACTTATTCTTCACGGTTAGGGGTTTGGATGGAAAGGGGTATGACAAGTGTGAAGGATGGGGTATACAGTATTTGTGTATACTCTCATCTTCAGAAGCTGAGGAGGTGGCATCTTTATACCATGGAGGTGGCGGACACCCTGTTGATACTTGCAAGATAGAAAAAGAGAGAAGGTGTTACAGCCAGTGGTTAGAAGTTGTGTGTAATGAATGAGACTGACTTACTCAGTTGGCAAGTTATGGATGTCTCAGAAACTCCACTGGAACAGACCCAGTCCCGTTCTGCGAGGGCCAGGACTCTCTCGTTGGAGAGGATGAGGAACTGAATGCAGGGCACACTTCACATTGTCTGGGCCCTTTCTACTCAATCATGGGCTGTCTTCTCCTGTCCTAAAAGGTAGGGATTGAGTGAGATGAAAGTCGATAGCATAACTGTTAAAGCTAGTATAGTTGGGGGACAGATTGTGAGGTATTCAAAAGGAGTGAGAAGGGTCCCCAGAAGAGTTAGCTGTGTGCGGGGTTTGGGGGATGTAAGCGAGTAAGGGAAGTTGGTGCAGGCAATAGTGAGAATGGCAGAGCATGAGCCATGATGAGTGAGGGTTGCATTAGCGGGAGGAAGAATGCAGCACTTATCCTGGCAGAATGGAGGACAATGATCTTTTCATTGCACTATGAGCTGTCCTTCTGTACTTGTGAAATGGCACTTAGCTGGTTGGCAGCCTTGAATCAGGCTGCCTGGGTCTGGTGTCATGGCACCCTCTGCTTGTTGTCAGTAAATAACACATCGCTCTTTGCACAAGCTCCTACAGCAAGACATTCTGAGCCCTGTTGGAGAATTGTGGCATCATCTTTCCCTCCTCTGGTATGTTCAGAATCTGTACATGAACAAACAGGGCAACTTCAGAATGCCAGTGCTCATCCAGGTACACAGAGGCCTTTTAAGCATGGCACGTTGCACCAGGAATGTGGCCGGTGACTCACTACAATAGAATTCACTGTGTACAATGAATGCTGTACCTGGTCCAAGGGCAAGTGTATGGATACCATTAACAAGAATGTTATGGCTGTCCAAGGGTGATAGTCCAGCAACAATCATAGATTGTCTATACAGCAAAGGCAGTTGTACAGAGAAACCATTGGAATTCTTGTCTCACTGTATAACCATCATTCCTTAATGCTGCAGTGGGATGAACTAATAAGGAATATCGTGATGCAAATGGTTCATTGAACATTCAAGATATTTATCAATCTGCCAATCTTCCAAGTCTGAAATAATGCATTCTGGAAAAATGATCAAACTAACAGTTTGCTTAAATTTGTGAGAGACTTAGAGGAGAAGGGGTAGTTTTGAATGTAATACTCTTGTTTTTACCATTGTGTATTAGGTTAACTAAGGGGGAAAACTTGGGGGTTTTGGGAAGAAATGTATGAAATAATGAATAAGAGTTAACCTAGGAGTTAAACTGATATATAACACAGTCACTGGGTGGTGCATGGGATAATGGCTGTTGGAGACAGGCGGGTCTTCTACTCCTTGTGTTACCATGGGCACAACATAACTTGCATAGATGTAATGAACTTGTGGCTTTTGACATTTCTTCTGAATTGTCCTGAGTGCAAGATGAAAAGTTTTGACAAAAAGTCTTTTCTCATCAAAACTTGGTTTTAAGATAGAATGTGGTGAACAGGCAGCACTTTCGGACATTCTGGGAGATGTGGTGAAGTGCTAAACAACTGTAAGGTTTTTTTCTCTTTAAAAGTTATTTCGTGTGCAAAGACTTCCCTCAGAGACTGCTGCTGCCAAAAGGTGTCTGAGTAATCTGAGCCTCTCTCCCCCACTCCAGGCTGAGGGTGCAGAGACGTGGCAGTTTGTAGAGGAGAGAGATAAATAGATGGCAACACACAGCACTACATACCTTAGTTTAGGAGTTTGATTCTTGCTGAAGATTCTTTCTAAGTTTAAAATGTAAGATCAAAGATTAATCTGAAAAAAAATTGATTCTGTGCTCAGTGAAAGTTTTTCTTTAAACTTGAAATTTTTTGTTTAAAAAGAGAGGAAGATCAAATTTTTACTTTTCAATTTGAAGGCAGCTAAAATTTACAACAATCTTTAAACTCTTCCCGAATTCTCAAGTTTACATATCTCCAAGTATGGCATTAATCTTTAGACCATAAAAATTATAAAAAGTAACCAGTACTCAAGGCAAGGATCAGAAATCAATTGCTCTGTAACCTCCCACTCATCTAAAACTCTGAGCTTGTACCAAGTTCCATTCACCAATCATCTTTTTGGGCGACACTGGCTCAGTGGTTAGCACTGCTGCCTCACAGCACCAGGGACCCAGGTTTGATTCCACCCTTGGTTGATTATCTGTGTAGAGTTTGCATGTTCTCCCTGTGTCTGTGTGGGTTTCCTCCAGGTGCTCCAGTTTTCTCCCACAGTCCAAAGATGTGCAGATTAGGTGGATTGGCCATGGGAAATGCAGGGTTACAGGGATTGGATAAGGGAGTGGGTCTGGGTGGAATGCTGCTCAGAGGGGCAGCATGGATTTGACAAGCTGAATGGCCGGCTTCCAGCGTAGGGATTCTATGATTGTCCTTTCTTAACTACATCCCTTCCTGATTCAGTAACTCCTGGATTTAAATAACCTTGTTTACTTACACAATCAGTGCTGTTTTTACACATAACTGGATGCTCAATCTTGTTATAGCATAGTTAGTCATAAAAGAGAGTTAAAAATATAAATTTATGGCAAACCAAATCAAATCTGTCATGTCACAATGTATTTCCTGTCCTATGGATTAAAAGTTAAAGTCACCTTAGTCTTATCAGACCCTAGAGCTGCTTTCTTGTTAAAGAGGGACGACTGCTGCTGGTTTAACCTGACCGTCAATATACCTGTCAAGGGGAGAGATTGAGAAGGAGAATCCTTCATGGTAACCTTTGCCGCTGCAGGAATTGAACTCACGCTACTTGCATCATTCTGGATTGCAAACCAGCTGCCAGTTAACAAAATGACTAAACTAGGATTTCTTCTCTTTGATGGTGTTAGTTAACGAACTCTGCAGTCACAACCCTGTGTCTTTTCATAGGCACTTGAATTACTGAGTGAGAAAGTCAAAGTATCGCTTAAAAATGATTGCAGCTCAACCTCCTTACACTGTTCTAATGAAACTCAATGCAAGCTTGTGGAACAGCACTATAATTTCCATTAAACACTGCAGCCTTGTGGAATCAAGTTCAGGTTATAACCAAGGCTCTCATTTTTCAGTCAGCAGTTGCTGGTAATGACTGTGCTGTTGCCACTTTCTTGTTTCATTACCCCTTTGAGCTTTGCACCATCATCAATTTTGTCTTTACTCTTTCTTGCTGGCGTTCTTATCCCTTTTCCTACTTTATGAACTGATAAATCTCTAACTTGTCTCAGTTGTGAATTAAGTGTTCACCATTAATTCTCCTCGTCACACAGATACTATTTGTTTTGCTGAGTTCTGCAAATACTTTGTGTTTTAATTTCAGATTTTCTACATCCTATAGTATTTTGTTTTAGAGAACAACTACTAGTTTGAGAAGATAATTTGTAGCTCACCTGGTGTGTATGAAGGACTCTCCTTCTCAATGTCTCACCTCATGTGAGATGTAGTGGTCCTCAGGTTAAACCACCACTAATCGTCTCTTTCTAATGAGAGAGCAGCCCTATGGTCTGGTAAGACTACGGCAACTTGATTGGATTCTCGTATGTGAAACTGCTTACATTTATATAACTTACTTTCATGGCATTATGATATCCAAGAAGCTTTAGAGCCCATGCAGCTCTTTGCAAGTGGATTCACTAATAGAAGTTAGGAAAATCAGCAGCTGATTTGCACACACCAAGCTCCCAAAATACAATAATTTAACTTTTAGAAGTTGGTCAAAAGCATTCAAGACAGGAACAAGTATGACACCAAGGCATGGTCTCTACTGGACCAGATGATCTCAGGATTGCAGCCGGAAGACTCCATTTAGGCACCAGATTCACAGGCAAAGGGAAGGACAAACTTTAAACAAGACTTTCCAGTGCAGAATCCAGTGTTTCACCATTAGAGATGCCAGTTTTCAGGTGAGAGGTTGAACCAACTATAAAAGATTCCAATAACAAAATTATTTGGAAGAGCATAAGTGCACTCTTCTGGCCAATATTTAATCCTTAGCTGAAAATATTAAAAAACAAATGACGTGAGCATTTACTTTTCAAATGCTGTTTGTGCACACATTGTCTGCTACATTTTCCAAAAATGCAACAGTGATACTTCAATGACATTTCATTGGCTGCAGCGTGTTTGGGACATCAAGATCTTCCAAAGCGCTGTATAAATATAAAACATCTTTAAATTGTGTTATTTAAACAGAAAGGACCAACTACAATTTGCATTTAGAGCATCTTGAACACATACGATGGAAAGGGCAGCATACGCATTGGAAAACTACCACCTGCGAATTCTTCTCCAGGCCACGCACCATCCTGTCTTAGAAACTATATTCTTTCACTGTCAATGGGTTAAAATCCTGGAACTCCCCTTCCTACAACCCTGTCATCCTGAAGACTGTAGTACAAGACAGCAGCACACCAACACCTTCAAAGGCAATTAGAGATGGGCAACAAGTGATTGTCATGCCCTCATCTCATGAATTAATAAAAATACAAAAGGCATGATCAAACATAATTTGGGATGTGACCAAGAATTTGATCTGAGCTAGGTTTTAAGGAGTATCATAGAAGGCAGAGTGGCACAGAATTGTGTGAGGTGTAGAGATGGAAAGATGGAATTCCAGAGTTTGCAACTAAGGCCAATGGAGGTATAGTCACTAATTATGGGCAAGAGGAGTAATGAGAACAAATTTGGAGAACAGATCAGGGGTTGTAGGGCTAGTGAATGGTTAACAGATAGAAGAGGTATTGATGAGTTTGAAACATTGGAAGTTTTATTTTTTAAAACAGGCAATGCCAAACCAGAAGCATAGTTTTGTCAGTTTGCAGAGGGGTGATGAATGATGAAATTGCAGTGAGTGAAGAAAATGAGAGTTCTACTTCAGAGACTGTTCCTTGTCAAACAATTTTAAAAGGGCATTAAATGATCATATCATACATACCATAATAGTTACCATGTTTTAAAAAAAATCAAATGGAACCTGTTCTATTATATATGTTCAGCTTAAAAGATTTAAGATCTTCACCTAACCGTAATGAAAATATATTTTAATGGATAGAAAGGTTGAAAGGGATTTAGGCCAAATGGGACCAGTTTAGTTTCGAAAACTTGGTCAGCTCGGCTGAGTTGGGCCAAATGGTTTGTTTTCATCCTGTATAATTCTATAACTATATACATTAGCTTCATTCATTTTAGTCCACTTCCTAAACCATGCATTCATGCAATTATTCAACATAGGTAATGAGTAAAAGGATTTTTGCTATTGTTAAGTTTAAGACAATGTTCCTTTCCATATCTGTAAGTAAAGAACTTTAGAAGCAGATCTACAAAACCACAAAACTGTTGGAGCTAGAAACTGGTAAACCAAGATGAAGTAATTAAACAAACAGAAATTTAGAATTCAAACTGTCACATTGAAAGTTTAACAACTTCTATTTCAGTATAGAAAATGACAATGTAACAGTTCAGAGGAGTAGCAAGTTTAGCTGAGTTATAACAGAAGTTTCAGCTAAATATTGCTTGTATGCAAATTCTGAAGTGATCAAGTATTCCAGAGGAAGGGAATTGCCTAAAGGAACAGGTGTTGTTTTATATTCAGTCCAAAACAGGTAGGTTGCAGTGCCAACTTTCTGACATTAAGAAAAAGAACCAAACTTTGGTAAATTCATTCTGCAGCATTGAATCTGCAGCACACATTCTGTTAAATATTTAGACTGATTTGAAGACAAGCATCCAGCCACTACATGTAATCTTCAATATTCAACCAGGATGATAACTATTGCATCAAATGTGCTGGGTGAAATAAAGTGTTCGTTGAACTGTTCCTGGATCTAGCTTCCTCTTTGAATACTCTGACCAGAACTGAAAGTTAGACCTCATTGTCTATATTCAGGAGTTTCAAATGAAATTATATGTCTAAAATGGGGACTCAAATCCATGTGCACATCCACTTTCTGCTTCACTGAAGGATTAAAGTTTGATTACAATTGCTCACTATTGCATCAACAACAACCGGGCTATATTTCATCAAAAAGAAACCCATATAAATGAATAGACTTTCAAAAATTAATTAGCTGTCAAACATGGTGATGGTTATTGCTGGACGACTGATAATGCTTTACATTCCTTTTCAGTTAATTTGGAAATATCTGGTTGGGGGTAGTGACAAGTACTATATGAAAATAATTTGCAAGCACAGCTTTCCATTAGGTGCTCAGTAGCTATCAAAGAACACAATACAGACAAAGGAAAATCTGCAAGATTGTGGCAAGAAAAGGTCTGGTGCAGAAACTACAATTGGAACAAAGAGCTGATTGATAATATTCAAGGGCTAAAATAAAGAAAGAGACTGCATAACAAGAGAACAAAGCAAGTCGCATAACGATTGGGATCTCTGGAAAAAAACCACAAACATCATTTTATTTTAAAAAAAACCCACTTTATTGAATATTAGAATTCAATTCAAAGCGACACAGGCAAACATTTTACATGAAGAAAATGTGCTAGTGTAGACATATTAAAAACGTGCAATTTACTGATACTTCAAGTATGGTGTGAGTGACAGCTCAGACCTGCCCAACAGCCAAAGGCAGCAAAACCAGATGTTTAAATGGATTTCCAAAAATATATAGCAAACATTTGCTGAATATCCCAGTGATGCACTGCAACTGATTTTACTACAAGATCCCACCTGCCCTGACATGATAAACACAGTTCACTTTACAAAACATGCATCTACTCCTCTCACCCAGCACACAATGCAGTCTGACCAGTTTGAGCAGATTTGGACCTCCATCTCAAACTAAAAATTATTCTACTGATTCAGTTTCCTGAATTTTTTCTTCTTACAAACGGTTGGGTCTTCCTAGGACAGATTTTGACAGGCAATAGTTGCACACCAAGATGTTTCCAATATAACCAGAGTCATATATTGGTAATAAATGCTGAGCATCTACTGAACTCTGGATGCATCACATTCCAGCCCAATCGAGACCATAAGATATTTCATATGACTCTCATTCAGTGGATAGAACCACATTTTTGATTTCTTTTGAAATAAGACACAAATCTCTTTCAATGCACTGATATTCTAAATCTATTGAGGGTTGTAACAATTAAACTAGATTTAACTAATTTAAAAAAAAAGAAGTTTCACACAATCTAAATGAAACCCATTAACTTCACCTCCAACATTAAAACAATTGTATCCATTTGTGAATTTGCATGGCAGGTTGGTTGGCCAAGTTAGAGAGACTTCTGAGAGTGGGAATAAGAAATTTCAGTCACTTACGAAAAGAGGGGCTACTGGTGTAAAAGCAGAACAATGAAATTATGAATCTACTGTACTGAAGTTAATTATTACAACTCAGGCATTCTTTTGAAATCCTTAGTTGGACTCCAGACTAGAAGTCTCTCGCAAGTATATTAGTTTAGCATATAACTGACTCATGTATTATAATATACAAACTCCTTGATTAAATTCTTGTCTGTAAATACATTATTGCCCAAAGAATCTTCTTTGAAGAACTCTCAAACAAAGCAAGTTTTGAAACAAATTCAGTGTTTACTGAGGGAAAAAAAGACTCAGTTGTCTGCTTAGAAACAGGAGTGCAGTGGTGAAGGGTTGGGGGATGGGGATAGAAGGTGGTAATCAAAACTGCTGTATTACAACACAAGGAAGGATCGACTTGCACTAGAGGTTCAACTCCCAGTCTCAAGTCAGTCACCCGGGAGAGATGACATCCATTCAGATTGCCATTATTTAAAAAATGAATCCAAGTCTAGCTGTTCTCCTGATTATTCACTCAGCTAAATGCGAAGTGAAATGCGATTGACAATTAGATGCCACCATGATCAAATCTTTGACTGTCTAGATAGATATTGATTTCTAATCTAAATCTAACATAAGTTGACATGGCAGGGAGGGAAAAAAAAAACTGCATAGCTGTTGCACGTGAATCTTCTCAAGAGCTTTAGTGAAATGTGGAGATGTGAAATGTGAAATGCTGTGTGTTGGGCACTTAACTGGAGGACGCAAGTTATCCCTTAATCAGCGTCATAGATCAGGTGGATTCAAAACAACATGTTTTGGTGTATCATTTCTAAATAATCAAGGTTAGATCATTACATCGAAGAAGGATCTGAGCAGAGACGACTAAGCAGTGCAGCATACTCTTAAAAGAAAAGATTGCTCATTTTTATAGTTAGAACAAAAAGGAAAGCAAGGAAGAAAATTATGCATCTTCAACTCATCGATCTGTCTTTCTAGCCCAAAGTTTTGGATGCAAACATTACTGGCCACAGATCTCATTGTATAGAAAAGGCAGCTGGCTAACTTTTCTTCTGAATGCTGGTTGAAGTATTGCTGGCAGAGCAGAGAGAAGGAAAAAATCCCACAATTTAGTAGTATATGAATACTGTTCAGAGCAACTCAACAAAATGAAGTAGGAAAACTTAGACTATGGCTATTTTGAGCACTGCGTGTGGTTTTGAACACCAATAGATACCAAGAGCTTTAACCACATGTCTCTGCAACCTGCAGGCTAACCATACCACTGTGTGATCAAAGTCAAACTGATGTCTGCTGAACACAGTGCAGTACCTTTGACGCACACTTCCTTTCTTTGTTCCCACAAACTATTGTGAATACGAATGGAAGAATTTTCGACATTCGTGTCCCGCCGATACACGGCACAACACCATATGCTTTAGAATGCCAATTTGGTCAAATGCAAAAACTGCAAATCAAAACTGCAAACACATTAAAAACTTCATTAGAAACACTGTCAATATTAGTCAACATTTTTTTCCCTGCTCAAGTTGAAAGGTCGTTCATTTGAAACATTAATTCCGTTTCTTTCCACATAGATGTTGTCTGATTTGTTGGGTGTTTCCAAGTTTTCTCTTTCTCAGCCAAGTAAATAGACTACATAAGAAAGATACATTCTTAATGTACACATAAATGCATTAGTAACAAGAAAAATCAACTATATGTCTCATTGTATGTACAAATATAACACTGAATTGACCTAGTGACTGAATTCTGGCTTTTTGTTTTAAAATAGTATGTCACTTCCATGAATGTTTATATTAAAACTCTCCAAATATATATCTCTCCTCAAAGTACAAGATGGCAAATATAGGATAACAAAATGACCAAGTTACAGAGTAACATTTCAGGTTAACCTTCACAAAGACTGAATTCTCACAAAAGGATGCCCAGTTAGTTTAATGATCAGCAGAATGGCACACCTACCCTCATCACAGTGAGGGGATCAACCTGCCTTTAACTGATTGCCAGTTGGGTTACAAAACATAATGTACGGTTTATTTCTAAATACTGTTAAAGTTTAACCTATAGATGGCAACAGAGACCAGTGAAAGGCTGAGAGAAATAGGGACAAAAAAGTTACATTGCAGCTATTGTTATGTATTAACATGATCAATACTATATACAATTACTATACTTTTCAGGAAGGAGCCTGACTGGTTCTTGACCAGGAGGAAACTGTTTTATACGAAAAGAAAGTGTCCTAATCAATAATTTTTGAATACTAGATCTCCTAGACAGGGAATTACATGGTGGTTCAAGGGGCTAAGGGTGTTTTAGTCAAGGTGCTCCAGCCAGATAGGCAGGCAGAAATGGACTTCCCTTCTCCAATTTTGTGTTAATAGCATAATTCAATTCTTTTTCACTTTGTGGCAGTATAATATGGAATGGCGGAACGCTGCAGAACACAAATGCAACAGGTGGCCAAGGTAATTTATTGAGGGTGTATCCAGTTCCCAGCATTTGTCCATACATATACACAAATGCAAACGTTGGCTTGAACTCCAAAATGGCAATCGTACAAACAAACCCCTCTTAAGACAGGAAAACAAATGACCTGACCAAAAACTACTTCCATAATTAAAGCATTTCTTGAATTTTATGCATAAGCAACTTTTCTGGACTGCTAATTAATCAGGCCATGGAGCTTCCTGAAAATTAAATAGCCACTGCATGGGATTAAAGCTATCCAATCAAAAGAAGAAAAGAATACAAAAATAAATGTGGTTAGGATTCTACACATACTTGGGAAATACATACCAGTAATTACACATCAATCTCCAGACACAAAATGGCTGCTTCTTTACAACCACCAACCCTCCTTCTCTGCTTCTGAATAGAACACAGTTAACAACCTGAGAACAGAACACCAAGTTAAACAGCAAATTGTAAAAAATAAATTATCCCTTCTTTATGGAATGGATTCTTGTTCGTTCTCCACCGTAGTTATCAACACACTTAGAACTCATCATGTCTTACTAAGGCCTCTCCAAAGTCTGTGGCCTGGCTTCCCACAAACAAGTCATACTTTTTGACTATTTCTTCTTTGGTGAGTTTTCCATCCTGGAACAAATTTGGAGGCAAACAAACAGTTATAAAAGATGTCACATATAGGCCAAAGGCTTTTAAGAACAAGGACAGGCCATTAGATCAACAATTTTACTTCTTTGAAAGATCAAACACAATCACCATATCAGATATTCAATCTGTCCTCCTTGGAAATGTTTTTCATTGCCTTCTGAATTTTCTGGATTCACCCCTACCCCATGCCTTTCCCTCAACTTAATTCACAATAATTTTCCTTTGAGTGAAAAGATGTTTGTTCTACATCGGTGTTAACCCTTGAATATTTTCTAAATGTTTAAAACTAGTCTTCACTTTAATTTGAGGGGTAAAAACATTACTGTAATGAATTGTGCAAATTCCCTTCCTAATTTTAAGAAAGAAAACCATAGCTTATCCACACTGGTCACAACTTTCCTTCCTAATACATCCCAACCACCCATCCATACAGTTTTATTATTGGCCACCTCCAGTAAACAGAACATAGGGAATTTTAGAACTTAGGTGCTAGATAGCTGAAGGATCAGGCGCATATGAAAGATTGATGAAAACTTCATTAACACGACTAAATGTTTAATATAATCAAGTGCATAAAATTGAATGAGTAATAGGAATAGCTCACCTTGTTTTCATCAGACTCATAGACAAGATGTCGGGCTTCAGCCTCAGCATGGTCATAGTCAGCTGGCAAGATCCAGTCTTTGGTTTCATCCTTGTCCATTTTGCCATCTTTGTTGCGATCTCTGAACTCTGTGAATTGCTCACGCTCGGTTTTGACCCAATCAGGCTCATGGCCATCACTGTCTGCAGTGTACATATCACCTGAAAATATTGAAGGGCGGTCACACACAATTTTACCCTTTGATCTTCTGTGCTCTTGACCCTAGTCAGCAAAACAACTTTGCTTAAATGTACCACTGTGATTAAAAAGTGGCAAACTTCCACTTGCTCCAAATGTCTGGCACCAAGAGCTCTGCGTCCATAGAGACTTCCAACTGTCAAAGATGACTTACTGCAGATTTGAAAAACAAACTCAGGAGAAAGCGCATTATATTTACTCCAACACCACCATCCTCCCCACCCCCTGCCACAACTCCCTCCCCCAAACATCCCCATATTGTTCAAGTAAAGCTCAACAGACCAACCCAATATTGCAATCCACATCATTTAATCTTGACTGGATAATGAATGTAGATGAAATTTCTACAGCTTCATTAGTCTAGGGCCATGGCTCAGCAGCAGTCTATGTACACAATTAATTAATTGTTAAATACAAAGAAATTTAATCATTAATTACAAGTCAATTTCTCTCTGATGTCCTAGCCAACATTACTCTTCTATCAACATCACAAAAGCACATCTCATTGCTGTACATGGTAGCTTGCAGTGGACAAATTAGGTGGTGTAATAATGGTATACTTCAAAAGTGCTGATCAGATGCAAGCCATTTTAGGATATTCTGGCATGAAAGATGCTATACAAGTACAACATCTTTCACCTCAAGTATTTGCCCCATTCAAAAAACCACCTGGCTAAGCACGCCCACTCTTAATTCACTACCTCAACCCCATCTTTCACCCACTCCTTTCAGTGGAAATTCTCTCAGTGCAGCTTCTATTCTGTTCAAAACTGAGATAGGTCAGTCAGATATCCTACACAATAGACAAACGTATGGTGTTATCCCTTTTCAATCTTCTTGATCTGTCCTTTTTCCTAGTCAAATTAGCCAGATCATCTTTTGTCACCACCATTATCCCTAAAGCATTGTATCATTGCTATACTTCAGAATTGCATCGTCTACTCTACAAAACCTTTGAGCTTTAGCTGAAATGTGTTCCTTCACTCATCAAAAGGGTGTTCTCTTGTTAGCAGCCAAAAAAATAAGGGCTCAACTTCCAAATGTTTGCCTGCATTAACTCTTCATTATTTTTCAGCCTACAACTTTCCTGAGCAGTTGAATATTAATTCATAGATTAGTTAAAATCTGGCAACTCCAAAGCCAACAGTTCAATTCTTACCTGTAACATTGTACAGGTTTAAATCCTTTCCTTTTCCCTTGTGGTCAGCTGGAGCCTGAAGTGTCAATCCTCACTAAGCTGAGCATGATCCATCTATTCCATCAAGAGTAATTAGATATGCACAGTATCACCCACGTACCTGGTTTCACCAACACATTTGTCGATTTCCAAATCGACCTCAATTCATTTCAACTCTTGTGCATATTTCTGTCCTCGCCAATCCCTACACCCATTCCAAAATCCTCCAGCATTTCTCACTTGCTGTGAGAGCATGCTGCAGCAATAAGATGCGTCACTCATGCTCCTACCCACAATTGATCAGATACAACTTTAGGCTCCTGTTTTTAAATCTGTGATCTTCCAATTTCAATCTACTTACCAATATACTCCTCCAAATCAATAAAGCCATCTCCATTCTTATCAATGTCTTCCATGGTTTCCTGCCAGAAAAACAGAGCTCTTGTCCATCTCTGGATATAAAAACTTACAAGAACAGGAGGTAATACATTGCCGTATTCAGAGTTTTGAATGCTGCTCAGAAAGTAAAAACCTACTTTAAAGAAAGGACTAACATAAAACTTTGCATAATGGGAGTGTTATGCCCTCGGCAAAGTCTAAGTGTCTATACATCCAGGAAATCAAAATTGTTGTTAACGAAATCATTGACCATTTTCCCGTCATCCAATTATACAAAAATTACACTGTTATGACTTTTCAACTAGGAGAGTACATATCATCAGAAAAATAGAGAAACAATCACAAAAAATGCCAGAAACAACAAAAAATCTCTAGTACAATAGTTGTAAAAAGGAATACAGACTCAGTTTGTAGGAAGTGAACACACAGTTTGGGTTTAACTGTGCAGAGTGGCAAGTGTCTGCAAACACCCTATTACAATGAAGGTGGAAAGACTAAGCTTGAAAATCCAGCAAGAAACTGGACACTGTTAATTTGTTGGCAACTGGTGTAGTTGAGAGTCAAGATCACTTGCATAAACTTTGTTTCTTTTGGAATCAATTAAATGGGTCAGAAAGATCTTTTCTGGTTGTGTGGATGTCTCATACAACCATGTTATTCAGTGCCAACCAGTTACATAATTCCAAGAAGCCACAGTAGTGTTTATTCGTCTAATCCTCAATCCCATCCCTCATCAAATATTCATTCAGTTCTTCTGCATCTTGATGTATTATGTACTAATCTGATTTTCTCAATTACTTAAAAAGATAGAGAGATATCATAACAGAATTAAATGAAGCAGAGTAGAAGCCTGTATACAAACATATACCAGTGTACATCAGTTGGGTTGAATGGCCCACAGCTGCTCCACATAATACTATGCCACTTTAAATAAAATTGGGAGAAGGGCTCTTGTGGCACAGTGGTAGTATCTCTGCCTTTGAGACAGGAGGCTTGGGGTCAAGTCCCACCTGCTCCACAGCTGTGTCATCACACCTCTTAACAGGTTAATTAGAAAATATAAAGAAGCAGACCCACATTGCCCATAATGGGCTTGGCCTGTAAATATTAAGTAGTGTTGGGAGAAAACATGGCATCATCAAAATACTGACCAGCACAACAATGTCTTTCATATGGTCATATTCCTCTGGATGCAGAAAGGCAGTGAATTCCTCCTTTGTAGCAAACAGGTCACCATTCTGGTCAGCCTTTTTGAACCTGCGTTCATCTCTTGCCATCATCTGTTTGTAGTTGTAGCCATCGTCAGCATCCACATCGTCTGTGGAGATCAAAAGGATGTAGAAGGAAAAAAGGGGGGAAAAAAGACAATTCCAACATTAGTAAACAAGTTGAAAACAGAGGCACATGAACACTTGATCGATTCTGGAGAGAATGTTAGGTCCCAGATAAAAGTTCTGACTGAATGCTGAAGCAAAAAACATGTGTTTATACATCAGTCTTTAAAGTACTTCACTCTTGCTTTGGATGCTGCAGGAATCTCTGCTAAAAGAAAATTCTGCATTTTCTCAAAAATTACCCTGCAAAGAAAGAAAAAACGCGATTACTCAATCAAGACTAGTGTAATTTCCACAATTCCATGGTAGTAACCTTTTAAAAACAAAACATTGACTCACTTCCAGTGAGTTTTCTTTTTGTTTGTTTTACATTGTCAACAAAATTAAAATTTGGTTTTAGTTTTGATCCATGTCAAGTTAATGAATATCAAGTTAGATCTATAAAACAAAAGAACTGAAGGTGCTGGAAATCTGAAACAAAAACAGAAATTGCTGGAGAAACTCAGGAGGTCTCTCAGCACCTATGGGAAGAAAGCAGAGTTAACCCTTTGGGTCCAGTGAACTTTGTTCTGAATGTTAACTTTGCTTTCTCTCCACAGATGCTGTAAGACCCGCTGAGCTTCACCAGGAATTTCTGCTTTGGTATCAGTACAGATCAACTGACCTTAGTGATCAACGGAAAGAGCATTACAAAAAGCCAATGGGAAAATTTCAATTCCATTTGCCAAGATGAACACTTGGAAGATCTACCTAGAGTAGAACTGACAGGTTGCCGGTTTGTTGCGAAAGGGATCACTTAACATGGAGAAATCAATTTATCCTATTTATACCTTTAAGTGTCGATTATTCCCCCTTATAATGTAACAGTAGACATTTAGTGGTTGACATATCACAGGTGGCATAGTGTTAAAACAAACTCTTCTCCACTTGCTTTAAACCAAGATACTGATTCCCCCACATTTCCTGCATGCCAATCCCACCTATAAATCCTTTTGTCTATCACTGATATTTTAAATTTTGTGAAACATTATACTGAACACAGACTGACACATACAGCTTTTTTAAATTATACAGTGCATACTTAAATCTCTGACAGGGTTTAGTGATCAATCATGGAATCAAAACCACAACTCAAGACACTTTTAAATGAGATTCACCAACTGAATTCACCAGTCATGTACAAGCAAAACTTATTCTAACACATTCTTGTGAATGTGTTAGAATACTCAGCTGCACAAGCTTTTACATTTGCTGCTTGTGGCTGGCTCAATGTCCCATAGTGGTAAACAGTTCTTTTAATTACATAGGATGGATTCATGTGGCTCAAATTCCAAAACTAATACAATGAATTTCCTTGTGTGCGTGTACTGCTAAACTGTCTGCTGCAAAACAAGACTTTGAAAGCACATCATTTATTCAGAAGACTTCCTCATCCTTCTAAAACTCAATGCACAGTACATTATTATACCTAACCAAAACAATCTTTCCAGCTAGTTGGGTTGCTATAATGACAAGACAAGGCTATGCTTTACAGCATTTGGATAAAACACTACATTCAGCAAAGATAAATATGCTCTTTGCACAAATCATATTGTGACTCCCAAAGAAATGTCAAATGTTTTGTCATTCATTTGGGAGAAGTAGGCTTCACTGGCTTGCTCAGCATTTATTGCCCATCCTATATTTTGCAGAGGTGAGCAGTCTTCATGAACTACTGAAGTCTATTTCATGCAGACACACTTACAAGGTTGTCACAGAGGGAGTTCCAGGATTTTGACCCAGTCACAATGAAGGAATAATGATCTTGTTCCAGTCAGTATAGTGAGTGCTTGGATAGAACTTACAGGTGTTGTTGTTCCCAAATATCTGCTGCCCAGGTCCTTCTAGATGGTACTGGTCACTGGTTTGGAAGGTTCTGCCTAAGGAACTTGGTAAATTTCTGCAGTGCATCTTGTAGAGAGTACATACTGCTGCTATTGTGTATTTATTTTAGATGGAGTGAATGTTTGTGCACGTGGTCGTGATCAAGTGGCCAGTTCTCTGGCAGATGTGAACGTCCTTGAATGTTGTTTGAACTGTATGCATCCAGATAAATGGGGAGTATTCCTTCACACTCTCGACTTGCACCTTGTAGATGGTGGACAGTCACTGGGGAGGCTGTAGGGGGGTTGTTCACCATTGAATTCTTAGCCTCTGACCTGCTTTTATTGCCAGAATATTTACATTGCTAATCCAATTCAATTTCTGGTCAATGGTAACCCTCAAGATACTGGTTGTAAACTACTAAGCAATGGTAATGCCACTCAATGTCAAATGAGGACGATTATTTTCTCTCGTCAGAGATAGTCATTGGCTGATACTTGTGTAAGGCAAATGTTACTTGCCATTTATCACCCCAAGTCTGGATGTTGTACAGGTCGAACTGCGTTTGGACACAGACTGCTAGAGTATTTGCGTAATCGTGAATGCGCAACGCTCAAGACCAATCAGCAGCAAAATCCCTATTTCTCGTTTTATGATGGAGGCAAAGTCATTATTGAGGAGTCAAAGATGTTTGGGCATAGGGCACTATCAGGAGGTCCTGTAGCTGTGACGATTGGCCTCCAACACCTGCAAATAACTCCCTTTACACTATGTATGACTCCAAATTAAAGCTTATGGAGTTAATGTGGGAAAGCATAGCCAAATTAATAGATTAGCCATGATCTTACTACATCAGCCTACTCTTACTGTAACTTATGTTCATAAGATGAATGAATAAAGTCCCTTCTACTTTGTCAAACCTCTTCATGTCATTTTTTGTTGTTCAAAGGAGTGCAATTTTGCATTTTGAATTGGGGCTTCATATGCTGCAAGCCTACTTTCAAAAACAGCTGCAGTGAGGATATTCAGAATTATTAAATAGACGCAAAAGCCAACCAAAAGGAGACTTCCATCCCAGAGTGGTCTCTTGGTCTCAGAAGAGACAGACCTTTAGCTTCAGGTCTTCATGTGTACAGTACAAGTGAAATATCGAAGAACTTGCCCAACATACTGATGTAGAGACAACACACTGAATGAAATGGGTATGGTTCATTGTGGTGGGTGCAAAGCGAAAATTCTAGAAGGAAATTACCTGGAGAAAGATTCAGCCATTCTATAATCACTTAAAATTAAAGCATTTCTTCCACATAAAAGTGAGAAATGTGGAACTTGGTCCTCAAAAAGCTTGTGGATGCAGTTGGATTAATTGAATTTTAGGACTGTAAATGGTGGAATTTTGATAGGCATGGATATGAAGGATTTGGACCAATTGGAGTTGAGGTACAGAAGGATTGGCCAAGAAGGCTTGGAGAAAGAGTGCACAAGCATAAGACTGGTGGTGAGACAACGGCGAGAGAAAGGAAGAAAGAAAGAAAGACACGATGGCAGTCAGCAGACCTGAAAGAGGTAGAGAGAGAAGTACCCGATTCTTCAAACATAGCACTACTGAGAACAGAGTCAGCAACTTCTCAAACAATTTGAGAGAGCAGGGGCATGCTTTTATTAAAGGATCAGTGGACTTGTCTGAGAAGAACAGCAGCAATGGGAGATTAAAAAAAAAAATGGTCGCACAGAGTCCCTTCAACCTGTCAGCCAAAGAGTGAGGTCACAGGATAACACGTATGTGACTGGTGAGAATTTCTTCTGGGTATCTCAAATGGCCAATTGATTTAAATCAGGAGACATTACTACAGCTGAAGAGTACCAGCAAGAAATCCACCGTTCAAATATTTAACATCTAATTAATTAAATACAATAAAATGGCTGAGCAGGTATTGCACTGCAGCAATAATACGTGGGAGCTGGTGTTGCCAATGTGATCCACAATGACCACATCTGCAGCATCAGTTGGCTGCTCAAGGAACCTCAGCTTAGAGCGGAGAAGCTGGTGTCTGAACTGCAGTCAGTATGAGAGATCATGGTGGTGGCGGCGGTGCTGGACATTTTCAAGAGACACCGCTTAATTTACTTATATCAAAGATGGGAGTAATAGATCTTTTCAGGTTGTGTTGACGGAAATAGTGGAGTGCCGCAAGGATCAGTCCTACAGCTTCAATTATTTACCATCTATATTATGCCTTGGAGGAGAGGGCAGAGTGAAATGTATCCAAATTTGCCAATGATCCAAAAAATAGTTGAGAAGGCATGTTGTGATGCAGACATAAGGAAGCTACGACATGTTTATATATAGGTTGAGTGACTGGGAAGAAAAACTTGGCAGATGGCATTTAACTTGGGAAACTGAGGTCAATGCACTTTGGTAGGAGGAATCAAAAGGCAGACTGTTATTTAAATAAAGAGAAACTTCAAGAAAGTACAGAGTCGAGGAATCTCTGTGTTCTTGTCTATCAAGTGTTAGCATACAGGTGCAGCAAGTAATCAAGACAAATGAAATTTTGTCCCTTAATGTTAGGTGGTTTGAGATTAAAAGTGGGAAAATCTTGTTACAACTATAAAGGGTGTTGATGAGGCTGCACCTGCAGAACTGTACGATTTTGGACACATATTTAAGAAAGTGCGTATTAGCATAGGTGGCTGTTCATAAGAGATTCACTAGGCTGATTTTTAGGGGGAACTGGTTAACAGATCAATATACCTAAACAGGTTAAACCTTCATTCAAGCATGGGGCTGGATGAACACAGCAGGTCAAGCAGCATCATAGGAGCAGGAAAACTTGACGTTTCGGGCCTAAACCCGGTTT
>JAHRHZ010000046.1:19801857-19812187 GCA_024137785.1 Ginglymostoma cirratum
GAAAGAAAACCCTCAGTGATAAAGAAAACACCATCCCTCCTCTCTGTCTAAAATGGACAATTAATTAGTGAGGTGTTGGCTGTGTTACGTTTCGGGCCTAAACCCGGTTTAGGCCCGAAACGTCAAGTTTTCCTGCTCCTATGATGCTGCTTGACCTGCTGTGTTCATCCAGCCCCATGCTTGTTGTCTCGGATTCTCCAGCATCTGCAGTACCTTTTATCTCTAAACCTTCATTCATTAGGCTTTAGATGAATGAAAGGTGACCTTATTAAAACATACAAGATTTTGAGGGTACTTGAAAAGGTAGATACTGAAAAGGTGAATGGCTTACTCCTGCTCCTATTTATGTTCTTATGAATGCAATGTCCTGATGGGTGTGAATTTTTATTGCTAAATTACAAGGTTACAATACAACTTGAAGTCTCTAGTAATGCTAGGAGGATCAGAATTCATATTGAATTATTTTTACAACTCATAGCGGGGTAGTCCAGCACCAAAATTCTTTCTCCTGTTTACTGCCACTAACTGTTCTCTTCAGTATTGCATGCAGCTCAGTGTCCCGCCTGCTGCTCCTTACCCAAGTAGTAGCCGTATGTTACGTTTCTGTATTCCTCCCAGGAGACAAGCCCATCCTGGTTACTGTCGAAATCTGGCCACTGCCGCCCAACATTCTCGAAGATGTACCTCTTCTGAGCCCGCTTTATCCAGGCCTTCAGCTCTGCCTCCGTCACAAATCCGTCCTTATCCTCATCTATTTTATCTACTATCATTCTACAAAAAGACAAAAAACGTGTAGATGGCAGGGTCAGACTCTGAATCTTAAAGAGTTGTCATAAGAACCTACCCAACAGGGACCCATAGGTCGCATTTTTGTATTCTTCCCAGGACACGAGGCCATCGTTGTCTAGATCATGACCCTTCCACTGACGGTCGACATCCTCGTAAATCCAACGCTTTTGTGCAAGTTTAATCCATTTCTTAATCTCCTCCTCTGTAACAAACCCATCCTTGTCTCCATCGATTTTATCTACAATTTTTCTGTTGGGAAAGTCAGAAAACCCGGGAAAGGTTAGGAAAGGAGCTTGGAGAAGCTGACGGACTGGCACTTATGTTCAATGTAGTGAAGGATTCTGGGGCGTTACATAGGAATGGATACCTCTGTGGAGTGCACTCCCCATTAACTTTTCTCTTACAGCCACCTTAAATTAAATGTTAGAGAGGGTGACATGTATGTAAAGTCAAAACTTCAGCTGTGGATTTAACAGAAGAATAGATGAACTCAAACTCCCCAGCACAGCCAAACAGATCAATTGTAATGCCCCCCTAGTATTGCCATAAGGGAATCAGCCAATTGTAAAGCCAGGGACTAACTGGAATCATCCTAGCTCTTATGATCGAGAGACTAATGAACCCTAAAGGAACAATTTAAAAAAAAGATTCACATAATCTAGTCTTTCATCTGTAGAACCAGAGCTCAAATCTGATTTTTCAAATCAAATTTTTCTGATGAAGGGTCTAGGCCCGAAACATCAAGCATTCCTGTTCTTATGATGCTGCTTGGCCTGCTGTGTTCATCCAGCTCCACACCTTGTTATCTCAAATCTAACTCATTTACTAGAATGAAATAAATCTGTTCAATATCTTTGAAGGTTACGGAAGATGTTATGTTTGAGCAGACTCAAACATATATGTAGTGACCCCAATTATTCCTAATCTATAACTCAAAAGAAGTCACAATAGGTGGACTGGTTAAATATCAAAACAGTTTTGAAGAGCTGCCAGACTACAGCTTTTAAACTTTGCAAGCAATGATCTGGACTGAGAGAACTTGGCGCCATGATGAAGTATATATGTTGCATATTACAGTCTTACATTTTCAGTACAATGCTGAGATTTGGAAGCATTGAAGAGAGGTGACCAAAGACACAAGGAAGTGGATTTCCAGCAAACTTCGTTTTAACTGGCAACTTGTGAACCAGCACTCTCAATAAACTAGCAAAAATTATATGGCTCAAATATGGAAGTTTACTGTATTATCATGATCTCCACAATGCCCAAGTAGTCAGTTGAGGGTGTGAGTGAGAAGGCTTTCTGCCGGTAAGCTAAGGCAAAGCTGCATTATTATTTAAGTGATTTATGTTGTAAATGAAATATAAGACTGATGCATATTCCCCCTGTATTACACTTCTACTACTGAATGTGTGCTTTTACATTGATCACGTGGATCTTTTGATCAACCGGGATATTTGATGAACAGGTACACTCCTGGTCCCATTGGTGCCAGTTAATAAAACGTTTGCTGTACTAATGAGTTTTCTGAAGTGGAGAAGGGAAATAGCAAGGGCTGAGTGGAGGAATAAACTTTTCCACTACTGGTGGTTGATAGGGATGGAACAATTATTAAGTTCAGAATTTAAAGCATAGAAAACGTAAGCTACAATGTAGCACTGGGTCTAGAAAGATAAATGCCTAACTTTGATATACAGACACACAGATCAAGAGTGGAATAGGCCACTCAAACTTGATCCACTATGCAATAGGATTATGGCTCAACTGATTACTCCATATTCCCACCTAATCCCTGATAACCTTTCACCACATTACTTGGCAAAAATCTGTCCAGCCGTGCCTTAAATATATTAAAAATCTATGCAATTTCTTTCCTAAAGAAAAATGTGGTGGAAACAAACAAGTAGGGGAAAAAAAAGGGAAAACAAAAATCACCTTTTCACTCTTTTAAATCGATGTCCCCAGGTTATTAAACAGTGACACCCAGTTCTAGATTTTCCCATAAAAAGAAACATCCTCTCCACATCTGCCCTGTCAACCCTCTCAGGATCTTGCATGTTTCAAGCAAGTCACCACTTACTCTTCTATAGCCCAGAGGATACAAGCCTAGCCGGTCTAACTTTACCTCAAGATAACCCACCCTTTCCAGGCATAGTCTGATAAACCTTCTTTAAACTGCCTAAAAGGATTGATGTTCTTCCTCAAATAAAGAAACCAATACTGTACATTACTCAAGATGAAATTTTACCAGTGCTCTTCATACTGAACCAGAAATAGTCCCGCTTTTGTATTTAATCCCCTTGCAATAAGCTTGCTGCAGCTATACTTAACATTTTGTGATTTATGAACTAGGAAAGCACTGTACATCTCAGAATCTGCGATCTCTTACTATTTAGTCAACATGTGTTTTTATTTTTTCCTGCCAAAGTGGGCAATTTCATACTTTCTCATGATACTTCATTTGCCAGACCTTTGCCCACTTAGTTAAGGAGCCTACCAGGATATATAGATAGATTATGTTGAGTTCGTAACTTCCTTCCCTATTTGTGTGTAATCATAATAAACAATTTTAAGTCAATGCCCCAAGAGATACAGAACGGATAAAATTAGAAAAATCAAAAGGCTGCTTTTGAACACAAACACAAGACGATCAAATGTTGACTCAATCAAAAAAGGGTTTTAAGTGACAAGCAGCAGAACAAGGCCGTTCTCTGTAATGAAGTAAAATGAAAGCAAAAGAACTCAATAACAAAACAGGTGAACAAAGCTAGTGTTGAAGTAGTCCTGGGGACTCCATTTTACAAAGACCTTAAAAAGTTAAGCAGAGTTACTTACTGAATTAACATGCATTTTCATTACATTTGCTTCCTGGAGACTTCATCCCTTTCTTTCTTGAAGGTGTCAACTTTTGCTTCAGTATAGTTCCACACAAACCAAAACCCCATTTTGGGAAGATCCCAGCAGCCAAGAAGGATATAACACAATCGTATTCATTGTTGCCCACAATTGTGAAAGAGGGAATAGAACCCACCAATGACTTATATAAATGACATGTTTCAGAAAAAAGGGTAGCACTAACACAATCAGAGCAAAGAAGAAATAACTGACCTAGCTACTCATGTTTCTACAAAGGAAGCTATCAAGTGAACTATTTTAATCTTGACCTTCTTATTTTAAAAGATAATATCAAAATCCGGATAAGTAAAAATGGCTTTAAATTCCTAATCCCATTGCTATCAGAGTGATTTATAACCAAGGGGTCTTGTCTGTTGTAGAAACAGTATTAAAACGTTGGTTCTTAATGACAGAAGATGGATGCAAAACAAAATTAATACTGAGACATTAAACTCCCACATAGGAAACTGTTACACCTATGAAGTTTTAGAATCTAATTCACACCGAGGAATTTCCCATAAATCTAGCCGTAGAGATTCAAACTCAGAATATAGTTCCAAACTAAGTAAAAATTGGTTGTGTGCTCATAGAAAAATGTTTAAAAGATGGTCAACAGTACAACTTTAATGTAAAATTATTTGTTCAATATTTTCTGACATGTTCTTACATACCCAAGTCTCTCTTTGCTCTCCTCAGGAGTGAGCTGATCGAATGTCTTTGCCTCCTCGGCTCCAAGGAAGGCATCATGGTCATATTCAAAGTTCTCGGAGTCATCATGCACCTTGTCACTTAATTCTTTCTCATGGAAGGTACGATCCTTCTTTTCAGTTGGTTTGCTCAGGGCGTAAACACCACACATGGTCAGGTACAGGATCAACTTTGTTAAACCCATCGCGTCTGTGGTCTTTCTGTAAAGGAGAGAAAATACGAGAAAACACAATTTAGGTTATTTTAACACACATGCAGGATTGAATGGAGGAAAGTGGATTTAGAAAACAAATAAACCTTTTCCTAAATTCTAAAAGTAAGAAACAAATGCTGACTACTTGACCACCTGAGAAAAAATAACATTTATAATCTGACTATTCCAAGCACTGATTAAAGCATATAAAATGCCAATTAATTACACTTCATTAAATTTCCTTATCATTCAGCCAGAACTTCTCCAGTATCACTCACTTGGCAGTAAGATAGCCTCAACAAACCATACCTGTGCCAGAGATCGTGTAGCCAATTTACTAGGTGATACACAAAACAGCCTGTGTAGGGCCACTTAAAATGCATCTGCATCTTTTTTCATTGTCCTTTGACAAAAGGTTCTGACAATTCTGTTACACCCATTAAAACAATTCCATCTCCCAAATGCTATTTAGTAACTAACCTTTTTTAAGAAAGCAGGCATAGAGATGATTTAAGCATTGCCAGAAATCAGGTACTTGGATTTTTGTCATAGCCAGGAACTGGTTTCAACTGCAATGCTGCCATTGTTAGCACTCGTGCTGGTCTTTTGGGTGATGTGCTACAGGAAATTTAGCATCTATGGGAACAGCATTCCACGGGAGAAAGCAGTTTCAGGAGTTGGAAAATTGTAGGATGGAAAAAAGCATCGCATTGAAACTGTCAGTTATGTTGACACTTCTGTATGATACCGAAATAGCGCTGCAATATGGGAGTATATCATTCTTTAAAATTACTAACAGGCTTCATCTGATGAGGGGACTGAGCTGCAGTGTCCTCTAGGTATCTTAGTGAACATTTATTCCTCCACCAACAAAAACAGATCACTGATCAGAGTGTGCTTGCTATAAATTCCATTTTATAAAGTCACACAACAGTATTTAATAAATGATGTGCCTTATTAGGTGTTACTCTATGAGAGAACAATTTTCACTCTTTATTTACTCAACTTCGAGATACAGTAATATCAACACACAAAACAATGGACAAAGGCCTAGAAGTAACTAACTTGATTTGTAAAAACAATTGACCAATAAAATCAAATTCCAATTTATGAACTCTAACTAGTATAAAACATTGGAAAAAGATGCAGCTAACTCCATGCTACATATTGCTAAGGCTTTGCTAGAATTCAATACTGAACAAATGTTCTACATTAATGCCAAATACACGCATAAGAATGCCCAAAAGACATAAGCTAATAGACAATTAAATCTCAAATATTGCAGGTACCAGTCGTGATCACTCTTTTCTCTATACATAAAGCAACCAACTTTTGTTCATCTCTTCCTTCTGCACTGCCCGCCCAAACTCAACACATTTAAAACAAAACAGCCATTTCTTAACAGTACCCACGTATCCCTGTCCAACGATAAACTATTTCCTAAGTTTGCATCATGTGAATTTCTTGAACGGCTGCCATCTCACTGCAACTTTTGTAGATTGCTTCATTTTTCAGATTTTTAACTGCATTCCCCTGATCTCACAATGAGGTTCTTTAATGCACTGAGCTATTCCATTGCCTTTCTACAAAAAAAAACTATAAACCTGAAACTCTTAACACCGTATCCAATTCTTCTGGATATCTTGATCAATCTTTATTGTATCAAACATGGAAAATTAATCTTATAATTGTCAGACAAACCTCACAGCTGTCTAATTAATGAACAGATGCTATTTCATACATTGCTCCCCTACAAAACCTTAGCATTACTGCTTACTTGAATAAAACTTAATACCACAGAGGAGACAGTGGCCTAGTGGTAATGTTACTAGTTTTGTAATCCTGAGGCCCAAGCTAAGGCTTGAGGAAATGGGTTAAAATCTCATTTAAAGTAATTTAATAGAATCAAAAGTTTATCAGTTTCATGGATGCCATTCCTCTCATTTATTGTAGTAAAAAAAAAAAATCTAGTTTATTAATCTCACTTACAGAAAGAAACTTCCCATTCTTACTCTGGCTTACACAGAAGTCTAGACCCACAGCAATGACTCCTAACTGCTCTCTGAAAAAGACTGCAGTGGGTCAGGGAAGCAAGTAGGGATGAACAAGAAATGTTGGCTTAACTAGTGACACAGACATCCCATTAAATATTAAATAATTTTAAAAACTAGCAAAGTGGAAAGGGCACAATATCATATATTCTGATTTTTGGTGCATCTTATACATGGGAAAGAATGCAATTACAGTTCTTTGTGCTCCTTTAGCACCAAAGTACCTAAACATCACAGCATAAAATTCCTGACTAATAAAATGGCAAGTTCCTTTTTTTCCAACAAGTTTGTGATAAAAATTAATAATGTCATTCTATGATGATAATTCCTATCCTTTTATCAACTTGAGGCATATAAACCATTATATTGAAACATGACCTATTTATCCTCAAAGGCACTCAAATCATTATTTTAAAGTTGCACCCACCACATGCTCTCATGTCATATAACTCACAATGTTCAGCTTTGACACTACATTGCTACGTGTACTTTACACTTTGTGGTCAACCTCAAAATGTTCACCATTGTGTTTCACTGGAAAATTGATGTTATGCTGTTGAGGTTAGATTTTTGGAATGGTGCCTCATTATTGGTGACATCACCTTTTCTGTTTTGTAATGAATGGTGATCAACGTTCCTCCAGTACAACGGTTATTACATTTCAAAACTACTTCTTCATTTGTTTCAGGATGCTCTGAGGAAGTGAAGAGCACAGCATAAAGTATTACTTTATCATAAATTCCAATAACAAAGATCACAAGTGGAGTTCATAGTCATTTGCAACTCAATGTAAATTTTAGTGACAAACCAGGAAAGAAAACATTGAAATTTTCAAGTCTTTTAGACACAGGCAATTACAAATTTTCAAATTATACTTGCCTGTGAACTATGTATTTATGTGGTTACAATTGTATGTGCTAATAGACAGGTGCAAAAATCAGCAGCCATCAATTACTTAATTCCCAAATAGCCATAATCTCATGCTGTTTGTAAACTTGGAAATCGGTGCAGGAGTAGGCATTTGCCCCTCGAGACTGCTCTGCTATTCGTCTTGGTGACAGCTGATCTTTGATCTCAACATCACTTTCTCATATTACCTCCCGTATCCCTTGGTATCTGTAATATTCAGAAATCCATCACTCTCCTTTTTGAGTACACTCAACAACTGAGCTTCCACACCTCTCTTGGTAGGGATTCCGATGTTTTTAAACTGCCTTTTGAATGAAGAAATTCCTCCTCATCCTCCTAGTTCTAGGTGGTACTTCTCTCCTGTCCGGGAGTTTTCAGATCCGTCCCCAAAGCCATGGGAAATATCCTTCTTGCATCTAGGTAATACCCACTTCTGGAGAGGGAAGGACTTGAACTCAGGCCTCTAGGCCAAGAGGCAAAGACACTATGACTGCACTACAAGAGCTCCTTTTCTTCCATCTATCCTATGCTCTAGAGTATGTAGGTCCAGTCTTCTCACCCTCTCCATATTTATCCATACAGGATTTCAAGTAGGGGTGGGATCTCATATGAATACAAAGTTTAACCTGCCAACAAGAAATTATACCAGCATGATGAGATTACAAATTTCATTCCAGATATGCTCAGTAAAGTTGTTTCTTTCTACTTCCCTCAAGCATTCCCATCTCAATGGTAATAAATTTGACACTCCAAATGGTAATTCTCAGTGGAATGAGTTGGTTATGTACATAGGTGCATTATCAGCAATAAGGCATTTCATCTCCGTGCCGTATGAGTCTATGAGAGAACCTGGCTGACACATGGCACAGCTACAATGGTTGATCACTATCAAAGGGAGTGCCTCAGATCTCAACAGCTTAGAAGGAGATGACACCTGGGTCTTGAAGAGTAACAATTGTTAATTGTGAGCAACTTTGTTTTAAAGTTAATTATATAACTAATTGTTGCATCATTGGAAGGTTTGAGTAATTTGGAGGCTACTGAACAGAAATAGTTTGAGGATGCTGAGCCAATTACCACACCCTAACAGAGATCAGACGACTGAATACAGGATCACACGTGGAAATTAAATTCTGGTCTCCTTGTCCAAAACAAAGTGAAGACAAGTAGTCTATTAAAAGTGTAATTAAATTAATTCATAATTATAGCTTTCAAAAGCTAGTAATCTAGGGAACAACTCACCACATTATTGCTAACAACTTTGAAATAAAAACAAAACTTACCTACCATATCATCTATAATTAGCTTGGTGTCAACTCAAAAAATAGATGAATCCGAGTAAAATAAAGATGTGCAGCTGAAATATTAAACTTAAGCCCTATCCAGTCTCTCAGGTAGAGACAGAAGATCTAAGACTACTATTCAAAGACCAGGAGAGATCCCAGTATTGTAGCCAACATCTAAACATAATCAATTATCTGATCATTTAGCTCACTGCTGTTCATGAAACCTGCCAGACAACAATAACTACACAAGATGTAAATCTTTTCAACACTGCAAAGTCATTAAAAATACCACATGATATGTTTCAACAGGACTGGAAAGACAATGTGAAGATTTTCTTTAGGGCTGAAAGTCATCCAATATTATTTAATTTAGAAGTTAGAAGAAAAGCTCTTGCAAAAGCTGTATTCAAATTGTTTTTAACCTACCTTCAAAATTAAAAAAAAATCAAAACTGGAGGAATCTAATTACAAGTACAAAGGTCAATCCACAAACATTTCCAAATGGCAGGCTTTGCCCATTGATCTTCATGGTTAAATGAACCAGGTAACTGTTTATTACAGCACAACTATCAGTTTAACAGTTTTAACATAATTTACCCACTAATTTGACTTTAATCGAAATTTAAATCAAATAACGAAATACTATAACGGAAAATAATAGTTACAAAAATAACGTAGCCGTTTAAGTTGACAATTTACCTATTGAAAGGGAGTGCTTACCCCTATATTAGTTAGTTTCACTATTATCTTCCAATTAATTGAACAACCAATTAATGTATCAATTCGTACTATTAACCACGACCAAATTAATTATAATTACCAAATTTCTCACCCCTTCTTCAGCCTTCTATCCACTCTAAAGGGGTCTACCGGAAATTGCCCACCCCTGCAACAAACGGAAATAAACTTGCTCCTATTAACCAATCACCGCTCGACCCTTGTATGCCAGCCTCTCCTCTGACGTCATGAAGGCCGGTCTCCATTGGTGGGTTATTACGCGGGCTGCTATTGGCTGTAAACCGCCACGTCGCGCGCCTAGTTGTCCCGCTACGCAGGCAAATGCGTGGCCCTGGCTACGCGCCGGCGCAGTACATTTGCTGATCACCATGGGAATCGGGGTGGTGCCTCTGATATCCGTGCCTTACTGGGATGTGGCGTGTAAGTCGTGTAGTAACGGTTGTCGATTCTGAGGCGAATAATCAGTTTGCGTATTACGGAGTTTGAAATACTAAAGCCTACTGAACAGAAATAGGCTATCCTTCCCTGCAGTTCTGCTTCAGCTGCGTGCCCAGTGAGACTAAATTGCGAAGGCGGGGTGAAATTAAGGACATTTTTATCGTGGAAAACTGCCCTCGGGTTAGAGAGGGATGGGGAACGGGGAGAGAAAGGGAAGGGGTAAAGACGATGCCAGAGAACCTGAATTTATAAAGCTTGAGTGAAAGAGACCACAAACAACCAGGAGATAACAAGGTGTAGAGCTGGATGAACACAGCAGGCCA
>JAHRHZ010000046.1:19812587-19849612 GCA_024137785.1 Ginglymostoma cirratum
CAATATAGCAGCATCCCATAAACACATCCTTGGCAAAGGTAAATTCAGCAAAACAGATCTCCCTCACTCATGATCTTCTGTAGTCCAGGACAAAGAAAAACTGAAAGAATGAATCTCGCAGCAGAGAGTGAGCGAGCGAGAGAAAGAGACAGAGAGAGAGTTTTAGCAGCAGCAGCAGCAGCAGAGAGCTATATCTAACAGCTTCAACTCCAAACCCTAACTTCAGCAGCTTAGGGGTAATTTTTTTCCACCCAGAAGGTGGTGTATGTATGGAAGGATCAGCCAGAGGAAGTGGTGAAGGTGGGTACAATTACGACATTTAAAAGGCATTTGAATAGCTATATGAATAGAATGGGTTTGGAGGGATATGTGCCAAATGCGTCAAACGTGACTGGGTCAGATTGGGATCTCTGGTTGGCACAGATGAGTTGGACTGAAGAGTGTGATTCTGGGCTGTATAACTCTATAACCAAAAGCAAAATGAAAATGCTAGGTCTACGCGAGCTTGATTCCACCCATTCATGCTTCTGTTTAGTTTAAAAATGCTAAAGCTATTTACTCAGCTTTCCGTGGAGCAGACACCTCAGCACCAGATTTATAACATACCTCTTCAAGAGAAACCGGAGAAAACAAATCCCTTTTACGAGGCACATCTTGTCACAATACCCCAGCCAGAACAAATATCTTCTCGGCGTCTGCCCTGTCAAGCCTATTTAGAACCATGTCCATTATCATGTAACCACCTCTCTTTCATCTAAAACTCCAGACAAAGGATGTTGCCCATTTACTCAGCCTCTCACCAGAGAACTGTTGCTTTCCAGGAACTAAAGTGGTAAAAGCATGCTGCTTTGCCTCCAAGGCAAATACATCTTTCCTTTTCTGAAGAAGGGTCTAGGCTGGAAACGTCAGCTTTCCTGCTCCTCTGATGCTGCTTGGCCTGCTGTGTTCATCCAGCTTTACACCTTGTTATCTCAGATTCTCCAGCATCTGCATATCCTACTATCTCTCACAAACAACCGGGAGACTGGATGACCGCCTGTAGAATTATACAACACTGGAACAGATTCCACGGCCCAACCCTTCTAACACCGACCAGATATCCTAAACTGGTCTAGTCCCGTTTGCCAGGATTTGGTCAGTATCTCTGAACTCCTTCTAATCATAATACCCATCCAGATGCCTTTGGAATGTTGTAACTGTAACCGTCTACATCACCATTTGTGTGAAAGTTGCCTGTCAAGTCCATTTTATAGCTTTATGGTGAGGGGTAAAGATATTTGTCTTCTAGTTTTGAACTGGCATAGCTTGTGGAAAAGACCTTGGCTATTCACCCTATCCATGCCCATTATGATTTTATAAACCTCCCTTGAGGGGAGATGATGGCCTAGTGGTATTATTGCTGGACTGTTAATCCTGAGACCCAGATAATGTTCTGGGGACCAGGATTTGAATCCCACCATGGCAGATGGTGAAAGTTGAATTCAACAAATATCTGGAATTAAGAGTCTAATGATGACCATAAATCTATTGCCGATTGTCAAGAAAAACCCATCTGGTTCACTAATGTTATTTAGTGAAGGAAACTGCCATCCTTACCTGGCCTACATGTGACTCCAGAACCACAGCAATGTGGTTGACTCTTAACTGCCCTCTGGACAATTAGGGATGGGCAATAAATGCTACCGAGCCAGCGAAACCCTCATCCCACAAACGAATAAAAGGATGAAAAACAGCAAGGCTAACCCTTAGCCTCTGCTGCTCCAGGGATAAAAGCCTCAATCTCATTATAGCTCAAAACCTCCAATCCTGGCAAGATCCTTGTAAATCTTTTCTAAATGCTTTCAAGTTACGCAACATCCTTCCTATTAGCAGGGAAACCAGACTGAACGCAGTATTCTAAAAGTGGCTTCACTAATGTGTTGTAACATAATGTCCCAGCTCCTTTACTCAATGCACTGACCTTATGAAGGCAGACAAGCCAAACACCATCTTCAGCACCATCTACCTGTGACTCCAATTGCAAGGAACTGTGCAACTGCACCAAGGTGCCTGTTCGGCAACACTGTAGGGACCTGCTGTTAACTGTATAAGTCCTGCCCTGGTTTGCCTTAACAAAATGCAACCCTCACATTATTATAAATTAAACTCCGTCGGCCACTCCTCCGTCCAATGGACCATCTAATCAAGGTCCTGTTGAGATAACCTCCTTCACTATCCACTACATCACCAATTTTGGTGGCATTTGCAAACTTACTAACCGTGTCTTCTATATTCACATCCAAATCATTTATATAAATGACAAAAAGCAGATGTTAAGGATGTCAATGTGAACCTCCAAAAGGATGTAGACAAGCTGTGGATTGGGTGGTTAGGTGGCAGATGAGATTCAATGCAGTTAAATGAGAGGTGATGCACTTTTGTAGGAAGAACTTTCAAAGATAATACAAGATAGGAGGGTACAAATCTAAAGAGTCTACAGGAATAGAGAGACCTGGTTGTAAAGGTGCACGGATCATTGAAGGTGGCAGGACAGGTGGGGAGAGCAGTTAATAAAGCACATAGTGTCCTTGGCTTTATTAATAGGAGCATAGAGTACAAGAGTATGAGGTGATGTTGAACTTGTATAAGGCATGTGTTAGACGTCAGCTTGTGAAAATTTGTGGGTGCTGCATTATGTGCAAAATGTGAACGCATTGGAGAGCACAGGAAAAAAATGGCTCCAGGAATGTGCCAAAGGGCCTCTTCTGTGCCTTGTGACTCTGAACTTCAGTTATGAGAACAGATTTAAGAAATTGAGACTGTTCTCCTTGGAGAGAAGAAGGCTGAAAGTAAATATGATGGAGGCTTTCACAATCATGAGCAGGCTGGATCAAGTAGACTAGGAAAAACTGTTCCCACTAGTGAAAGGAACAGGAGTGAGAGGGCATAGGTTTGAAGTGATGCACAAAAGACGCAAAGGTGACATGAGAAAAAAACACTTTCACACACGATGAGTATTTAGGATATGGAATGCACTGCCAAGAAATATGGTGGAGGCATGTTCATTTCAAGCATTCAAGAGGACATCGAGTGATTATTTGGATCAAAATAGCGTGTAAGGGTATGGGTAAAAAGCAGGAGATTGACACTAATTAAAGATGCTCATTTGAAGAGCCAGTATAGCGGTTTTGCGCTGAATAACCCCCTTCTGTGCCATAACAGTTGTGAAATAAGGAGGAAGCCTAAAAAATCCAGGATACTTGGTGGTTTGTTCTCAACCTTCTTTGCCCAACTTTGTAAGGGGCCATAACATGTTGCTTCTTTCTTGTCATATGTTTAGTTATTTTCTAAATCAACCTCTACAGTGATGTTATAACACACCTCTGGAACGGTGGGACTTGAACCCAGGCCTGGCTCAGAGGCAGTGACACTCCACTGTGCCACAAGGGTTCTATTCACATGGTTATCTAGCATTCCCTTAAATGCATCATTATGATTTTTCTTAACTGCTTACAGTAGCAAGTTTCATAAACTTCCTACACTGGTAAACACATTTTACTATGTTCTCCACTGGATTAATTGATTATACTTATTGACCCTAGTTTTATACTCTCCCACAAATGGAAATATTTTTCAAAATACCTTAATTAGCTCCTGTGACTTTAATCATCTCAGTTTGATCACTGTGTGTGCACTTAAAACCTTTTCTTAGTCTTTCATTCTTGCAGATCCCATTTTCTCTGCAAGTCAGAATCAAATTAAAAGAATGTTCTTTGGGTTTCAGTTGAGTATGTTGGTTAATCATTCTTGCAGCTTTTTACCTGACAGTCTAAGGCAATTATTTGGCATATCAAACAATCATTCTATAGAGTTATGCAAAAGCAAAGCATGGATGCTGACAATTTTAAATAACAGTAAATGCTGGAAGTACTTGGGAGGTCAGGCAGATCTGTCAGGAAAAAAAAGCCTACACCTCCAATCAATGACCATCCATCGGAACTTTTAAGATGTTGCCTACCTCCTGAGTATTTCCAGCAATTTTCTGCTTTTGCTTGACATACTTCAACAGAATAATGAAGCTAGGTAGCCCTCCAAGCCTTACCAGGGCGATTGTTGGATTCATCAAGCTTAGTTACACTAGGTTTTAGTTATGAGCAGATACACAGGTTCATGTCATTGAAACATGGTGGATGAAGAGGTGATCTGGAGTGCTGAAAAATGAAGTTTCAGTTAGTTCATTCCCCACGTGTACCTATCTCCATTCTTGATAAATTGATACTTTTGGCCTTGAAATGATTCCAGAGTGGTTTCCTGGCCTAGAGAACCTTGAGGTGAAGCCTGATGCAGTCTGGAGTCAAGGCCCGGCACATACTACGGGCTAGATGCCATTATGGACTGGGTTGGAAGGACTGTTATTCTGAACTTTTTCTTTCTTTAGTTTTCTAATTCCCGCCCCTCGGCAACAAGAATTTGTACACAAGACCTTTTGTACTTAAGATGGCACCATACTTGTAAACTTTTCACTGTACTCATTTGAGTATGTGACAATAAAGCTAATTCTATGCATGTAGACGACTGAAATATGAGAACACAGTGAATCAAGGAAAAGGGAGTTTTCTTTTGCGTAGAGCTTAGTTAATACGTGAAAATAGTTAACGACAAAGGATGGAATCCCTTGCAATTTTTAAAGCCAAGTGGATAAATATTTGAGAAGACAATTCCAAGAATGTATTAAAGAAAGACTGGCAATTGCAACAAAGAGCATAATCCTCTCAAAGAGAAAGACACATTCACAAAAATCTGTTCCCACATCCCTTAAAGCCCCCATTTATTCCTAGACCTGAATATTGGTGGTGTTTCTGCCTCACTTAGTAATCCAATTCACTTAGTGAAGTCCAGAGCCTCACTGTGCTTTTGATACAAAATTTCTCATTCAACCTTGTTTGAATGACCTCACATTCTTGATCTTGCCTGACCTTGGACTGGAAACAATCTGCTTCAAAACCACCCTGACTCATCTTTCCATTATATCCCCCTGTATATCTGTTGTTCTAAATTTAAAACAAAACCACTTTTGTATCTGTCTTCATATTTGTATATGAGATAGCTAGATACAATGGATAAAAGAAGACTTATTTCTGTTAGCAGTAAAGTCAAAAACCAGGGGACAAACTTAAAGTATTGGTTGAAGCATGTGAGGAAATATGTGGAAATTCTCTCTGTCACAGGTTATAGGGCTATACTGTTTATAGTCATGGGGTTTGGCAAGTCAAGGCTGGTAAGGGCCTCATCACATTTAACATACACTTCGATGTGCACTTGAAGTGCTGTGACTTGCAAGTCATCAATATCCTTTTATCTCCTGCATGGTTTCAAAGCGATAACCACATATCCTGATATAATCTGAGGATGGACCAGTTCAGCTTTATCAAAATGCTGTATTGTAATGCTATGTCTTTTGAAAAATCAAACATAACATGTTCTTTATCAGCACACTCCAATATTTTCTCAAGGAACTGCATTGTGATTCACCCTTATTATTCAAGGATGTTCAAAAAAAAGGTTTGTGCAATTTCTCCAATGTGACAGTGCTTTGTGTGTTTACTGTATTTCTAAAGTATAAAACAGACATCAAAAAAGTTTTAAACTCCACTCCTTTACAAATATGACTTTTGCTTAGTACTCAAAAAGAACCTGAAAACTGCTAAAAATGCTAAATTTCAAACAATTCACAGCAATTAATAATACAGGATAAAAGGGTGCTAATTAGTTGATGAGTTAACTTTGATTGAGGAATTGCTATAAAGTAAGCAATGGGAACTACAGGCTCCCAAGCCTCCTGGATAATTTAAAAAAGGCATAAAATCTGAACATATTCCTTTGGTTGCAGAGAACGGGTGCCTGCAAATGAATGCACACATTCTTCTAGCAATCATAAAGTGAGCCTTATAATAAGTGTCATTGATCATCTGAAATTGATTGTTAGTGTAACTATTAGCACAACCAGTCTTATTTAGCAGTGCAGCCCAATGATGGAATTACATCTAAAAGCTTCAGCACAATGTCTTTCTTTTCAGTAATATTTAGATATGACTTTGTGGAGGGATTTGTGCTTAAGATAATTGATGACTGGGCAATGAGAACTCAAATTTTAATCCATCCCTAAATGTCCTGCCCTAGCATTTCTTGTTCTTGAACATGGCACAAAATGGGATCAAGTTACTGTTAGATAGTGTATAGGAAGCTTTATTTTGCATATAACTATCTGATCTCAACAGTGTTAGATCACGTGGATAGTTTTACTATGGATCTAATCTGTACTACATCTGACCTGATTGTCCTATTAAACATTATATTGAGGAGCTAAATAGTATATCCAACCTATATTGCAAATGACCTGGGGAAGTATTTGACAGAATAATGAAAAAGGAACTCTGCACTGTTCCTATACTGTGCTGTACCTAGCCTAGAAGAGGTTGATGGAAGCCATACCTTATTGCCATGAATTTCCTTGGGTGTTCTCCCCTTAGGCAACTGTAACTTTAAATGAAAACCTAACTGCATTGTGTAAACTGTGATTTTTGCGCTAAAAGTAACAGGAGTAGATCAAGAGAACAGTTGAGGAAATTTCCAGTGTATATTAAACCCATACTATATTCAACCTATGGGTTTTTGATGGAATGATCTGGAGGAACCTTTACTCTGCATATGGCTCATACTGTTTTTGTCCTTGAAGCACTTGATGGAACAGGGTGGAGGCAATCTTCTGGTATATTTAAAGATAAATGATATTAATCTGGAATTGTGTGATAAACTGGGAAAATATTCAGCAATAAAATTATTGACTAGTGTATATTGACAGTTTGTTGTTACATCATATACAAAAAGTGTCAGATTTTTTTAAAATATAAATCAAACAGATTTTGTCTTCCAAAAAAAGAAAATTTAAAGCTATCTAAGGCCAACAGCGATGAGGCTGCTGAGCCTGGAAAGTGGCATCAGTGTTGGTCTGTCACGTTCCCAGAGTCCAAAATATGTGCGGTCCTCATCTTCTGCCTCAAAGGCATTAGATTCTCCTTCACCTTCTTCCTCCTCCTCCTCTTGTTCTCCAGTCCCAGTTTTCTTCTGTTTACAGGGCAGGGTGTGTTGCATCAAGTCTTGATTACACGTTTTGCAGTGATCACAGGAGCACCTTTCAATAATCTGTTCCCACTCGTCTCCTACACACAAAACGAACTGATGTCATCATGAAACACACGAGTGTCAGATAATAGAGCCCCTGATTTTAATGCTCATCTTCATTAACACCCTAAGCCTAGAAATCTCTAATTAATGGGGAACATAGGTCTAGAGAGGGATGTGTTTGTTTCAACATTCTGTCCCTTTTTTTTTTTTTGGAGGTTTCATTGGAGGTGGTCCAGAATATATAAAGTAACAATCTCCCTTTTGCTCCCCCAACAAAGTGTTTTTCAGGAATTTTAGACGTTTAAAAATAAATTTTGTATTTTTGTGAGCATATGTTTTGGTCTGAAATTTACTTTCACTTTCAATAAACTTGGTCTTTCTAACTTACCAACTCCTTTAAACAACAACTTTGATTTCAGACATGTTAGTTCTGGAAATAAGTTTTATCAATACCAGTGAGATCGGTATTTTTATTATTGAACATTCCAGGTGAAAACCAAGGCACAAAATTTGCAAAGACACTATATAATAGAAGAGATAGTGACCCCTAGTAGGGTTTTAAAGGTCAAATCCCTCCTCCCCTGAGTACAAATGAAGAAAAAAAACTAATTATTCAGTGGGTAACTGTATGAGTTGTTATGTTACTGAGCTGCACAGACTGGGAAAACTTTGATCCCTGTAGGACGAAACAAATTTAGCTGTGAGAATTCTTAGCTTTCTGAGTGGAAAAATTAACCAAATTGCTCGTTTCTGAACCTTATCTAATAACTTCTATTGGAAAGTTCACAGTTATGGTGTTAGGGAAGATAGGGCAGCTTTAATCGTTATCAAGGTCCATACATTGGCTGACGGTCAATACTTGGTTCTCACATTTGGAATGGCCACTTTGGCAAGGTATTAAAACAGCCAGTAATGCCTGAGTACCTATGTTCCCATCACTACTTTCAGGACAAAAAACAGGAACAAAATGTGGAAAATTGGCAGAATACATAAAGCAAAGCAGAGCCTTCACATTCAAGCACAAAATGGAGAATTATTTAATGGAGCAGAACTCAGATTAAGGTCCATTAATGACACAGTCAGCAGAGCTCTGGATACCTGCGTTTTGTGCCCAAGTGATGTAATCATTGCTTTTATATTTTTCATTCATTAATTTATCCTCTTTGAATATTGTGGAACTGAAGATTTTTTAGTAGAAATATTGCCACCTTGTGGATGAACACCAATATTAATATTTTGTGTATATCTTAAGTAGTTAGTGATGACAAAGTGAATTGAAATATTGGTTGCAACCCCAGAGGATACACATTTATGCAGCTCTCAAACTCAAAAGCTTGGACGTTAGGATATTCTAAAGAGTTAACAAGAGTTCTGAAGTCTAAGATTCAGAAAAACTGGCATTCTTGTGTTCATCATTATACATATAAACTGTTATATAATAGACAAAACAGTTTTCGGGTTGTTTTACTTGCTGCTTAAGACAGTTTTCAGTTTTGGTGGCTTGCTGGTGAGAGAAGTAATGCACTTGCGCAGAATGAGAGACTTCAGATTTGTATCAGTAAGCACCATGAGCTCCTGATTGCTATCATATCATCAGGTGGGGAAGGGTTGTGGGGGAAGTGGTTGGTGAAGTTACACTTGAGCTTTGACTATCCATAAAAGAAGAGAGGCAATGGAAGGGTAGATAGCTCTGGTTGGCCCTGTTTACCCCATCCCATTGAAAAATCTTGTTTTTTTTTTCCTGAAGTAAAGCAAGCTTAAAAATTCCTTTTCTGTCCAAACAAAAATTATTGTAGGACTAGGAATTCTCACTGTTAACATTTGGATATATGCATGTTTCACCTTGTGCTTAAGCTGTGCTGAATCTAGTCTTGGAATGTTCAATGTTAACATTAAATAATTTGTATACAACCACAATAAATTATGCATAGAGTAGAATAGAATGATAACAGCACAGCAGCTACAAGGAATGTAAAACAAGGATGAGTTCTGAGGACATCATGAAGTACAGATGCAAGCAAGGAGATGGTACTCTGCCTCATAACTCGCTCCAAACAACCTGTATTTCAATAACATATGTTGACTTTGAACCAATAAATGTTACAGTAATTAAAGTCTGCAATATCTGCAGTTGTCACCAGGTCAGAGGTAATGGTCATTATAACATAAGATGTGATCTAAAATTAGTTATAACAATCATCAGTAAATCATGCCATTGCCATAGGAGATTGTACTCATGCTGGAGGAGAGTTTGTGCTAGCTAGTAAGTAGGATCATAAATACCATATATGCTGTATATATATTTACAGAAAAATTACTTGTACCTCTGGCATTCTCTACTTCTCTCGAAGCATTGGAAAAATAGCAGGCAAGGATGCAAAGGAACCTGCTCACATCTAGTACCACTTTAAAATTACATCCACTCAATTACCTCAATTTATAGTACAGAACAGGTTTATGCCAGATTTTATGCTGTGTGAATCTCCTCCCATTCACCTACCACATCAGCATATCCTTCTATTCTTTTTTTCTCCCTCCACGTGTTCATATCTAGTTTCCCCATAATGATCTGTATAATTTATCTGATCTACTCCATGCGGTTGTAAATGTCAGTTCTCACCACTGTCTGAATTAAGAAATTTCTCCTGAATTCCTTTAATAATGAAGTAGGTTTTCATTGGTGGTTAAAAATAAAACTAGTGCACTGTGATTATATCACAACAGACCCTGATACTGTTTTTATCTTTATTCATGTACTTTCCAGCTAGGATCAAGGACAGTAGTTAGAAATAGCAAGTCTGGTTGATTTTACATTTCCTTAATCTGTGGCTGCCGAGGTTACCCCTGAGTTTCCTCACCATGACCCCTAGCTACACTCAAACTAGAATGAATCTGTGTAGCTCAGTGTCTCACTGGGAATTTACTGACTCAGCTATTGATTAAAATACATTGATAGGTTTATTCAATATTCTACATATGCACAATGCTCACTGATCCAACATAGCCTAAAGAGGAAAAGACTTCTTGTTTCAACTTTGCAATGGCCAATAATGCCTGGCATACCATCCCATGTTTGAAAATAATAAATAAATAAATGTTTGTGCATTGGCAGCGCTGGGAAAAATTCAATAACAGATGGAGTGGGATAATAGTAACAATGACAATAATGGAGAAAAGAACACAAGCACATATCCTCACACCCATCCTTTTGGACATATTCATAAGCTTCCTTATGTGAACTTAAACAAGTAATCTTCCATACATTCACAATTTCTTTAACACATATCTGAGGGTATAGAAAGGCAGGGCAGAAAGCAATAAATTTATGATAAGATCTTAAAACACGAATTAATTGTTGTAGGATAAGGAAATGGAGGGTGGTCAAAAGGTTGCACACCATTGAGGCCCTGGCAAAATATGAGTTAAAGTAAAAAATAGTACACAAGTTGACTTGTAGCTACACTCAGCCACAACATTGTTCAGATTGAACTCTTCTCCCACAGACCCCCCTAACATAAAGCAAAGTGAAACATAAACACAGTCTTCTTTGGTACCTGGGCTTTTCTCTTCTTTCACATCAAGCAATTGTTCAGTTCTTGTTCTTATTTTTTGAGGCTCCTGAGTATCAGGCACCCTGATGGAAATACATTCTATTATCATTCTGACACAACATCATTAGGGGTGCCTTTGCTAATACTTGTCTAGAATCCCTGTGTTTTTTTTAAAATTAAAACTCATGAACATTACATGGATTCCCATTTACAGTGCTAACCAGTGCCAGATTAGCAATATTTATCAGATAGGTTTTGCAAATGATGCCAATCAAGTTGGCACTGTTTGTAATGCTTATCACTCTAAACTGGCAGCTATTTTTAGCATCTTTGTGTCACCACTGGAAGTAATTTGTGGTGTATGTTGCTTGTTTGCTTATTTGATAACAAGAAGCATTTTTTTACCAATAGGCATTTTCAATCACCTGCTTTATATACAGATGACTGCCATTCCTCAAAGAAAGAGGCACTGAACCTTAAGCTATTTATGCAAGCCAACTCCTTTCATATTGCATTTTGTGCACACTGTGTAATCATTTTATTTACTTAATCAACTTAGATCTATAGAGATAACAAGGTGTGGGGCTGGATGAACACAGCAGGCCGAGCAGGAAAGCTTGACGTTTCGGGCCTAGACCCTTCATCAGAAAATCAGAAAATTTTCTGATGAAGGGTCTAGGCCCGAAACGTCAAGCTTTCCTGCTCCTATGATGCTGCTTGGCCTGCTGTGTTCATCCAGCCCCACACCTTGTTATCTCGGATTCTCCCGCATCTGCAGTACCTTTTATCTCTTAGATCTATAGATCCCTTTTTGTGTGGTAAGATGTCCCAGAGTGATTGACACATTAATGAGGAATGAGATGAAGCTGTCACTTTTTATAAAGGGTATTTTGTCATGGGTTTTTTTTTTTGAAGAGAGGTTGTAAAGGTAGAGGTAACAAAGTGGATACAAGAGATGGCCTAAGTCAACAATCAGAGAAGGCCTTTAGGTTTTTCTTAAAAGCACTTGTAACAATGAAAAGAAGTGGCCAGTTCTCTCAGATCAGGTTTTCTGGTTGTTTACCTATAGCAGTCAGAAGCTGTTTGGGTCCCAGAAAAGTTGGAGCTTTAGTAAAATGATTCCTAGCTGCTACACTCTCTGAAATGTCTATTGATGTTGTTTCTCTCTTGATGTTGTCTAGGCTACCTTCCTAAAATATTTTGAAGGAGTCTGTCTGGTCCATAACATAAAATGTGCACCAAGCCATAGAGGGCTAAATAAGGACAACCAAGTGCTTCCAATGCCACTGGTTTATCTGGGTATTTAGAGGAAAGAAAAAAAGTCTCTTACCATTATGTTATAGAACTCTAATCTTTTGACATAGTGACAGTGATTTTAACAATGTAGCTGGATTAGTAATCTAAGGCCTGCAAGAATGCCCATAGACAAGTGTTCAAATTACACCATGCAGCTAATTAATAAATATGGAATTAAAAAGATAGATTCAGTATTAGTGACTATGATGCAAGGTGTGAGGTTTATTCATACTTTGGATTTTTGAATTTCGAACAATTTTTCTGTGTGTCTGATGGATTTAAGGAGTAACTTGTAAGTTTTTCTGCAGCCTTGGTGATTTTACTTTTTTAGAACAGTGAGTGTGTGTTCAGGAAAGGTACTAGAAATTTGTTTACATTGGGAGTTTTTTTGTACAACAGTTTGCTTGTATTAGGTTTTCAGTTCAGAAGGTAATGGATTTATTTTATTCTTTTGATTAGGAGGAGCACTCCTTTCAGTTGGACAGCTGACAGGAGTCTTACCTGAAGTTGGATGTGATCCTAAGAAAGCAAGATAGCTCAGGACTGTTACACTGAGGAAATCTCTTTAAGGAGTTCGATTTAAAATTTCCAGATCAGAAGTGTTTGGTTAAAACCTTGAAGGGGTTACTTGAAGCTGAGAAAGTCTAAGCTCAGTTGTATGAAGTTTCAAAGAAGAATCTATCAGATTTCCAAATTTGGGAGTTGAAACCACAGTTAAGTTAAACCCTATAGATGTGAAAATGAAGGGAATTTCCTCTAGATTGAGTACTGTAAAGGACTGTCTTTGGGATGAAGGGGATTATGTTTTTATGGTGTGTTTCAAAATCTTTAATGTTGGGTTATATGTAAATAGTTTTGTTTATTCTACTTTATCTTTGTTTCCTATGTGTAATAAACTTCTGTCTCATTGTTAAACCTGAGTCTGCCAGATTGTGTGTTTGTGTTTCAAAGAAAGACCATCTTCTTAAAACCAAAGCACCATAAAATATGGATCTATAAAATTAGATTGCAGTCTGGGATCTAACATTATCCAGTAATAACATCAGCTGGGAGTATAACACGACCAAGAAACTACTAGATTGTTGTAAAAGCTCATCTGGTTCACTGTTGCCCTTTAGGGAAATAAATTACCATTGTTATCCTGTTTTCCTTACAGGTGACTCCAGACCTACAAACAAAAACATAGCTGATTCTAGGGTGCTGTCAGAAATGGCCAGCAAGCCACTTGGTTGCAGAAAAGTTGAAAAAAAAATTGGGTGGACCACACAGCATCAACCTACGCACTGGAAAATTACAAATGCGCACACTGCCCACATGCATACATCCCTCATTTTATCATTACCATCAAGCTAAGTGATCAATCACGGTTCAATGAGGAGTAGCAGAGAGCATGCCACAATCAACACCAGGGATACCTAAAATGAGATACCAAACTATTGAAGTTACAACACCAGGCAGCATTTAAACATATAGGCAAGTAATTCCACAATCATTAGATCAAATCAAAATGCTGTAGACCTGACACATCCGTTGTGTGTGGTAACTGACAATCAAACAACTTATAAAAGAGGAGGCCACGCAAACATCCCAGTCTCAATGATGGAGAGCCAAGTAGTTCAGTACAAAGACTAAACAGAATAATTTGCAGTTGTCTTCAGTCAGAAGGGCTGTTTGCATGATTATTTTAGCTTCTTCCTAATGTCTCCTCCACAACCGAGTTTTCAACCAATTTGATTATGGGAAGGTAATAACTTAATGGGATTAATCACTAGACTATTAATCCAGAGACCTACGTAATATACTGGGGATCCGGGTTCCAATTCTATCATGGCAGATTTGAATTCAATATGAAAAATACCAGCAATGACTGGACTAAAGAGTCAAATGATGACCATGGCACTGTTATCAATTGTCAGAAATATCCGTCTGGTTCACTAATGCCCTTTAGGGAGGGAAACAGGCATCCATACCTGGTTTGGCCTACATGTGACTCCAGGCCTACAACAATGTAGTTGACTCGTAACTGCCTTCTGGGCAATTAGTGATGGGCAATAAATGCTGGCCTAGCCAGCGCTGCCCACATCCAATGAATGAATAAAACAAAAAGCTCCATGTGATATCAATAAATGGCTGAAGGCGTCTCAAATTCCTGTTTCTAATACTAAAGAGTTCTCCCTAACTAGGTAGACACCAAAGTGTTCCAGTACATCTATGACACTCTCATCTACCTGACAGTGTGGAAAATTGCCCAGGTAAAATCTATCCCAAAAAAAGGTCAAATCTAACCTGGCCACAACTGCACCATTCCTTGTCTACCTAGGAGGTTTCACTGACAGCAGAATCAAATGGCAGAGATAGTAAGAACTGCTGATGCTGGAGCCTGAGATAACACAGTATGGAGCTGGAGGAACACAGCAGGCCAGGCAGTGTCAGAGGAGCAGGAAAGCTGACGTGTCGGGTTGGGACCCTACTATCAAATGGCATGTACACAGCAATAACCTGTTCATCCCATGATTAGTTTGGGTTCCACTGGTGACATGTGGCTCCAAACGTCAGAGACTTGGTCCAAACATAGACAAAAGAGCTGAATTCCAGAGGAGAACTGAGAATCACTGCCTTTGACATGAAGGCAACATTTGATTGAGGGCATCAAAGAGCCACGGCAAATTGAAATCAATGGGAATCAGTTTTCTTTTTGGGGCGTGGGGGGAAATACACTCTCCACTGGTTGAGGTCGTACTTAATTCAAAAGGATCATTGTTATGGTTGTTGGAGACCAGACATTGTATGCAAGTCTCATCAGGTTAGTGTCTTAGACTCAACCATCATCAATTGATTCTTCATGATTATTCCTCCATCATTATACTAAAGGAAATGAGATATTAGCTGATTATTGCAGAGTGGTCAATATGATTTGTAACTCTTCAGATCCTCAAGCAATCCATACCTGCATGCAGCAAAACCTAGAAAACATTCAGACATCAACTAATAAGTGGCAAGAAAAAGAAACACACCAACTAAGTTCCAGGCAATGACCATCTTCAACAGGAAAGAACCTGCCATTTGCTTTTGACAAAGTATAATTGAATACCCTACCATCTCTGTTGTGGGAGTTAAAATTCAGCAGAAGCTCATTTGGATCAGCTATTAAATACTAGGATACACACCTCCCAAAAATGTTGTCCACCATCTACAGTGCATTAGTTAGGAGAATGATGGAATATTTCCACTTCTCTGGATTAGTACAGCTAAAGCAACAAGAAAGCTTTAAAAGCTTTACATCAACCAAAGAAAAATCAATGCACTTGCTTCACATGCTAACTCTGTCCATAAACATTTATGACAGGGGTGGTGTATACCATCCAAAGAAGTGCTGCAACAACTCACCAAATCTCTTTTGGCAGTTTCTTGCAAATCTACAACATTCATCACCTGGAACAACAAAAGAAACAGATGGCCCACAAGTTCTCTTCCAAGACACATATAATCCTGATTTGGAACTATGTCACCTTTCGTTCATTGTCATTGGGTCAAAAGCCTGGAACTTCATTCTTAGCAGCACTGTGGAAACTTATTCCAGATGGGCTGTGGCACTTTACTGCCCTCTTCAGAAAGGTAATTAGGGATAACCAATAACAACACTTCCATCTCTTCAGAAAATAAAAGCTCGCAGCAAACAGCACGGAAGAAAGGAGGTGCTGACCGAGTTCTACGAGGAAGAATACAGGGGTTGTTCTGTATAGATTAACTGAGGCGATAAACTAAATTAGGATAACATTGGATGTTCTTATCTTCTGTCATTACATGTCTCTTAAGTTATATCAATTAAGGTAAATGACCTATTACACTGACTGCTCTGTAGATTTAAAATTACAGTGAATTAAAACTGCTAACATTTTAAATTGTCAAGTCATGCAAATTTGATGTGGCTGTACAGCTTGAAGATTTGAGTTTCAAGTGGAAACTACATAAGCATCCAGCCCATATTTGATAATCTTGCAATAAACCTCAGGCCATTGCTATCATCTAGGTGCATGTTATAACACTAAAATACTTAGACCACCTAAGGGTGTGAATGACTCCAATGCACCTAGAAAGGTATCTTCTAGGCCTGATCTGTAACTGTGACACTACACAATCCAGGCAGCACCATCATTTGCTCATTCATTGCCATGACTGCTTTTGTGGGGTCACTGGCATTGTCTTTTTTCTTCTGGCTTTCTACATTCCAGCAAAAAGCTGGGATTTCTTTACTGGAACATTTTTATTTTAAAATTTCCTTACCAGTCTTTCCTGACAACTTTAATGTGGCTCTTTCCATAAATTGGCTGCGATCTACGGGTACTTTCTGAAGATTCAGTACTGTGAACATCATCAGAGCCATCCCGAAACTCTTTTCCAACCAAGAGTTGGTTCCTTTTCCAAAATCCTATTTTAGAATTTACTGTAGCATTACTCTTGATGGGAATATTTCGGCAAGATTTCTGAGCTTCGTAGGTGAATTTCTCGGAGCTGATGACTGAGGTTGAGGAGCTTCTTGAGTCACACATGGAGGTCTGGGGGAGGTTGAGATTGGTATCTTTGAATGTTATAGATAGCCCGGCATAAATGATGTGAATGAGTTCTTCCCAGAGCTTGAAGACGTGGTTGGGGTGCTTGTCTTGAAGTTGGAGGTAAAAAGTACTTCGATTGGCCAGGACCAGCTTCAAACATCTACTGACCTTTTTATGGACACTCAATCGGACCAATTTCATGGGAAGCATCCTTTCAAAGAAAACAAATAACAAGGAGCTCTTTCCAAAATCAACCTCCTGATACATTTTCACTTAAGTTTAATTGTTTTCTTTTTGTCAGTTCAAACAGAAGGGCCAGATTCCATAGTGTTGGACACCATAGATGGAAGTGATAAGAGAGATGAAGAGGTAAATCAAGACATCAGATATATTATTGTGGAACACCTTGTGAGTGCCTGGGCTTTTGGGCTACCCAAGGCACTGTGCTCAACAGCATCTTGATCAGGCCAGACTATGCATGCTGAGAACAGAAAATGTCCCAGTGTTGAACAGTTTGTCTGTATGGGATTGATTAACAGTATATGCACAGGGTGCCTTTCTGTTCTTTGCTCAATTGTGGAATTAAGTACTCTACAGAACTGAGCTATATAAATTAGCAAGCTTCCATATTTAGAGAAACATGAAAAATAAATTGGAAACTTTATCTTCCACTTCAGACTGTGGCTAGATGCCACGTCAAGATTTCAGTGACTGTGCAGGTCAGGTACTTCTTGTGTCAAACTAATGTGGCTGCGGTCTATTACTTAAATAATTCTGTCCCAAGGTTGCAGGACAGAGTCAGTAGTAGGTGAAAAGGGTGAACTGAAGTTTGAAAGATTTTTCCCCTTATTTCTTAGACTCAGATATATTTGCCAAGGATGTTCGACAGTTTGGTGTCAATCGTTTCCTCAATTTTAATGGAAGAGTAACCCATTGAAAACTGAGGTGGAAATCTGGAAACTTCTCTCCAGAAGTCAAGTGTAGAGTCAATTCAAAAATGTCAAAAATTGAGATATATCGATTTTTGTAAGGTAGTGCTATTAAAGGTTACAGAACCAAGGTGAATAAATGGATTTGAGATACAGGTCAGCCATTATCTAATTAAACGGTGTTACGTCCAGAAACTGAATGCCCATTCCTGTTCCTATGTTTCTTTCCATTGTCAAGTTAATTTCCATATTAGTATAAACAAACAAGAGCATCCAGTGCCTATGTCGGCGATGGTAATTTCTATGTTCCAACCATCAGTAAAACACATATGAACAGTCTCGCACTTAAACTTTCCAGTAAAAGTTACTGATTAGCAGAAAGAACTCTGCTTTGCCCCACTCTTTAGCTTTGAGCAGCCCTATTCTTTGTGGAGAATCAGATCTGCAACCTTGCCAATCCACATAGTTCAGTTCTACTCTCAGTAATCCATTCACCAATTAGAGTCATAAAGCATGGAAACAGACCCTTTGGCCCAACTCACGTTTGAGACCTGGCTATTAGTTTGGTAATAAAATACATATCACTGTCACCTCGTTATCTTCATGTATCCTTCTTCTCCCTCTTTTCCTTTGGATTCACTATCTCTGCTGGCAATGATCAAGATATTTGGGAGAGGTAAGAATGGAACAGAGGCTGTTATTCCCAGAGTCAAGAGAGTTGGAATATTGTGGATGTCCACTAGATTTCCTCGTCTGGTCACCTGGATTTGAACCAAATTTAAAATTATCAAAGTGCCATCTTTCCATCGGGTCTTTACCTTCTACCTTTCTTTCCTAGGGCTTTATTTCTAGTATCAAGTGGTAAATGTTTGATGGCACCATTTACATAGTCCATTCTGTATTTGCTCTGAGACAAATGTAGACAGAGTTTTAATCTGTATTTAACCAATGCTGTACCTTGTTTGATACATCAGCATAAATGTAGCTTTACTTCATATCTAATCCAGTGCTCTATTTGTTCTGGAAGTGTTTAACAGGAGAGCTTTACTCCACGTAAAACTGTTAATCTGCACTTAGATTTTGGGAGTATGGATGGAGAGATTTGTTAATCCGACTGATAGTTTGATATTGACCCAAGGGTGAAAGAAAGACATTCAGTTTTCTTTAGGAAGAAAGAACTTGCATTTATCAGACAAAATAAACCCAGTAAAGTACTTTTAAGCTGTACTAATGTAGGAAATGTTACACCAAATTTGCACACAGTGATAAAAACTATTCCTCTTAGTGACGTTGCTTTTAGTAATGAGATAAATGTCAACAATGCAACCCCTCCCTCATTCTTATTTAGAATAGTGTGATAGAATGTTTTGTGTTCACCAAAGAGAACAGATAGGATCTCCGTTTGAATCTCATCTGAAAGACTAGAACCTCCAGTTCCCTTTATTTTGCACTCAAGATGGACCTGAAATCAAACTTCTGATTTAGAGATGGAAGTCCTGCCTGCTGAGCCTATACTGAACCTATTTAGTGTCCAACAGCAAAATACTATGAATGCTGCAAACTGAAATGAAAACAGAAAGTAATGAAACACTCAGCAGATCTAACAGTATCAGGCCTGTGAGGGAGGAAGGAAGAGTTAACCTTCTGGTTTGATGGCCTTTCATCAATGATCTTTCACACGTTTCATGTAACCTGTTCCACACTACAAATTCGTCTCAATGTTTCTACCTGAATAAAATCACTTTCAAAGACAGCAGACTGAGCAAAAAGGTTGTATTCCTGGGATCGCAGGAGCCTGTGTAAAGATCCACCTTCCACCCCAAGCTGTGCAGGGCTGGGTCTTGTAGGCCCAGGGTCAGAATCAATGGTTTGTGTTATACCCGTGAAGAAATCATCTCTGTCCTGTGTTGACTGATTCATTGTGACTCCTTTCCACTCCTCGTGATTCTCAGGCCAATTGTCTTTCGAAGTTACTACTCTTCCATTGGGCACCTATTGAACTGTTTCAGTATGAAGGGTTCCATTTCGACTCTGCTATCACTCCTGTAACTGACAGCTGAGGCTTGCAACTGAAAGGATAGCAGACACCAGGAATCAAAAACCTCCTGATTAGATCAAGCTAAATCCAACTGGGACCAATTGTATATCAGTTAAAGTCATGTAGTATCCAAAAAGACTTAATTAATGAGACACAGCAGGTGGAGGTGTCACAATAGTTGTCATGGGGTGCATCACTTTTACAGTGAGATCACAGACCTGAAGCAGAGCAAAAAGGCAGTGTTTGGTGACACAAGAACTTTGGGGTGGCTGAACATACACAATCCCATTGCAATCTGCAGAAGCACTGTTCCAAGCCCCGTACGTCATCGCTTTCTGCACATGTGCATGTATAGGACGCGTACTTGAGACGGGAATCGAAGGGGATTGAAAGGGTGAGAGGGGACAGGGTGGGGGGTAAAAGAGGGAATGAGCCCTATCCGTGCTGTCTCTCCTTCCCCCCCCCCCCCCCCCCCCACCACCACTACCTCCCTATCTACCCAGCCATCCCGCTTGATTTTGCACAGGAAAGTTGCGGACTCGAAACCAGAATCCAAGAAAACACGGCAGGGGCACCGGGGGGGTGGTGTGGTGAAGAGACTTGACTGGGGGAACGGCTGGAGAGAGAGAATGGATGGGGTTGGGATGATGATTGGATCTGCAAGGTGGGGAGAATGGGTCCCCATCCGATCTACTCCTAAAATCTCCCCACCGGATATTTTTTCCACCCAGTCCACAGTCTTTAAGAATGAAGATAGTTAAAACTATATATTCAAAAATATAACTAAAATCTGACAGTATATTCAAACCAAAAAGCCACAGATATGTTCCCGAAGCTAAAGACCTGCATGTGGACACTTTTCAATAAATGTCCTTTACTAGCGCAAACACTGAAAAATAGAGATGTAGGAACTACCGATGCTGGAGTCTTGAGTGGGGTCTGCGTGGCGGAAGTGGAGGAGAATGATGCGTTGAATCCGGAGGTTAATGGGGTGATACGTGAGGATCATGTATTCCTCACGTATCACCCTATTAACCTCCGGATTCAACGCATCATTCTCCGCCACCTGCGATCTGACCCCACTACAAAGGACATATTTCCCTCCCCACCCTTATCTGCCTTCCGGAGGGATCACTCTCTCCGCGACTTCATTGTCCGCTCCACACTCCCCACTAGCGCCACCACCCCCGGCACCCTTCCCTGCAACCACAGGAAGTGCTACACCTGCCCCTACACCTCCCCCCTCACCCCCATTCCAGGCCCCAAGAAAACCTTCCACATTAAACAGATGTTCACCTGCACATCCACAAATGTGGTATATTATATCCGCTGTTCCCGATGTGGCTTCCTTTACATGGGGGAGACTAACCGCAGGCTTGGAGACCACTTTGTGGAGCACTTATGCTTGGTTTGTGACACATGACAACACCTCCCAGTCACGAACCACTTCAACTCCCCCTCCACTCCCTGGTGACATGTCCATCTTGGGCCTTCTCCAGGGTCACAACAATGCCACCAGGAAACTGGAGGAACAGCACCTCATAGTTTGTCTTGGAACCCTACAACCCAATGGTCTCAATGTGGACTTTACTAGCTTCAAAATCTCCGTACCACCAACTTCATCCCAGACCAGTGCCCCCTCTCATCCCCACCTCCTTGACCTGTCCGTCTGCCCCTCCCTCCTCACTGACAAACCCCCATCCCAACTTCCTACCTACACTCACCTTTACTAGCTTCATCTCCACCTCCTTGACCTGTCTGTCTTCTCTCCCACCGATCTGTTCCACTATCGACCTTCTATCACCGCCCCTCCCTTTCTATTTATTTCAGAGCCCCCTTCCCCTCCCCGACTTCTGAAGAAGGGTCCGGACCCGAAACGTCAGCTTTCCTGCTCCTCTGATGCTGCCCGGCCAGCTGTGTTCCTCCAGCTCCACACCTTGTTATCGCTGAAAAATAGAGCCTACTTTATATAATCTGTTGAAAACTCTGGATCTCGTGAGTTCCCCAATCTCAAACAGAACTCTATTGTTAAAGCTGCATTCTAAAAAAGCAAGAGAAAAAACTTGCAGTTATATAATATCCTTTTTAAGTAGTATAAGAGCTGCACTAATGTAAGGAAATATGACAGACATAGGCATAGCAATGTTCTAGAAACAGCAAGAACAAATAATTTGTTGTAATGTTGTTTGAGGGAAATACTAGGTAGAAAACTAGGGAGAGCTCATTTTAACTTCTTTGAATAATGTTATGAAATATTTTATCTGAAAGGCCAGATGATGTTGAGATTTAATGGCTCGTTCAAAGTCATTGCTCACAGTGCAGCACTTCCTCAATACTCAGTTTGGAGACTTGGAGTCAGTAAGAACTGCAAATGCTGGAAGCTAGAGTCAATACATGTCGAGTTGGAAAAGCAAAGCCAGTCAGACAGCATCAAAGGAGCAATAAAGTCAATGTTCTGAGCTGAAACCCTTCTTCAGCACTGGGGACGGGAAGTGGAACCCAGAAATAAATAGAGGGAGAGGGGTAGGGTTGGGGGGGAGGGTAAGTGAAATGGAGATAGATGGATGCAGGTAGGGGGTTATTATGTTTGGCCAGTGGGAAGGGTGCAGCAAGCAGGTGAGTCAGAAGATGAGATAACAAGGTGTAGAGCTGGATGAACACAGCAAGCCAAGCTGCATCATGCGAGCAGGAAAGCTTGACGTTTTGGGCCTAGACCGTCAGAAGATGGACAGGTTGGGGGAGGAGTGATTTTGAAGCTGGTGAAGTCAATATTCAGGCCATTGGGCTGTAAGCTCCCAAGGCGAAATATGAGGTATTGTTCCTCCAACTTACATTTGGCCGCATTCTGCCAGTGGAGGAGGCCAAGGATGGACATGTCGTCAGGGGAGTGGGAGGGGTAGTTAAAGTGGATGGCAACCGAAAGGTCAGGTTGGTTGGTGTGTGCAAAGCACAGTTGCTCCACAACTGGTCGCCGAGTCTGCATTTCATCTCCTCGATACAGAGAGGACCACATCAGCAGCAATGGGTACTGTAGATGAGGTTAGATGAAGTGCAGGTGAATCTCTGCTGGATTTGGATGGATTTTTTTGGGGCCTCGGACGGAGGTGAGAGGGGAGGTGCAGAGGCAAGTGTAGCACCTCCTGCGGTTGTAAAGAAAGGTATTGGGTGTGGTGGAGAGGTTGGTGGGGAGTGTGGAGCTGATCCTGGAGTCGCAGAGTGAACAGTCCCTGTGGAAAGCGGACACGAGTGAGGAAGGAAATATCTTTTTGGTGGTGCAGTCTGATTGTAGGTGGCAGAAGTGCCAGAGGATGATGCGTTGTATTCAGAGGTTGATGGGATGGTATGTGAGGACCAAGAGGACTCTATTCTTATTGCTGTTGGGGGTAGACAGTTTGAGGGCAGAAGCACAGGAAGAGAGGGGAGATGCAGTTGAGGGCATCCTTAATAACAGAGGGAAACTATGGTCTCTAAAGTAGGAGGATATCTGGGAAGTCCTAGAGTAGAGTAGAAGTCCTGGAAGTAGATGTGGCAGAGGAATTGTGAGTATGGGATAAAAATTTTGTAGGATGGCGGGTGAGAGGAGGTGTAGTTGAGGTAATTGTGGGAGTCTGTGGGTTTGAAATGGATGTCAGTGGTGAGTCGGTTTCGGAGATGGAGACAGAGAGTTCCGGGAAGGGGAGGGAGGTGTCAGAAATGGTGCAGGTGAATTTGAGGGCACGTGGAAGGTGTTGGCAAAAGCTGATGAACTGTTCGAGCTCCTTACAGGAGCATGAGGAAGCACCAATACAGTCATCAATATAGCGGAGAATGAGGTGGGGTATGGTACCAGTGTAGTTGAAGAGTGTATCATGAATCCCACAAAGAGGCAGGCATAGCTCATGCCCATGTGGGTGCCCCTTTGGTTTGTAGGAAGTGGGAAGAATCAAAGAAAAAATTTTTGAGAGTGAGGACCAGGTCCTCCAAGCGAATGAGAGTGTCGGTGGAGGGGGACTGGGTGGGCTTATGAGAGAGGAAGAAGCAGAGGGCTTTTAGGCCATTCTCATAAGGGGTGCAGATACATAGGGACTGAACATTCATGGTGTAGATGAAGTGTGGGGGGCTGGGGAATTGAAAGTTTTGGAAAAGGTGGAGGGCATGAATGTGGCCATGAAAGGAATGGCGTCGGGGTAGGAGGAGATGAGCTCAGTGGGGCAGGAATAAGCAGAGACAATGGGGCGACAGGGGCAGTTTATGGATCTTAGGTAGGAGATAGAACCACACAGTGTGAGGTTGGGGAACTATCAGGTTTGAGGCTGTGGACAGGAGATCACTCAAGGTGAAGAGGTTGTTAATGGTTTAGGTGATGCTGGCTTGGTGATCGAAGGTGGGGTCATGATCGAGGGAACAGTAGGAGGAGGTGTAGGAGAGTAGGCGTCTCGCCCTCAACAATTTTTCCTTTGATTCCTCCCACTTCCTACAAACCAGAGGGGTGGCTATGGGCACCCACATGGGCCCGAGCTATACCTGCCTCTTTGTAGGATTCGTGATACACTCCCTCTTCAAGAACTACACTGGCACCACACCCCACCTCTTTGCTATATTGATGACCATATCGGTACTGCCTCGTGCTCCTGCGAGGAGCTCGAACAGGTCACCAACTTCACCAACACCTTCCGTCACACCCTTAAATTCACCTGGACCATTTTTGACTCCTCCCTCCCCTTCCTGGACCTCTCTGTCTCCATCTCCGGAAACCGACTCACCACCATCCGTTTCAAACCCACAGACTCCCACAACTACCTCGACTACACCTCCTCTCACCCACTCTCCTGCAAAAATTTTATCCCATACTCAATTCCTCCACTGTATCTGCTCCCAGGATGAGGTGTTCTACTCTAGGACTTCCCAGATATCCTCCTACTTTAGAGACTGTAGTTTCCCCTCCTTTGTTATTAAGGATGCCCTTAACTGCATCCCCCCCATTTCCCATGCTTCTGCCCTCAAACCCTCTCACCCAAACAATAATAAGAATAGAGTCTCTTTGGTCCTCACATACCACCCCACCAACCTTCGAATGCAATGCATCATCCTTCAACATTTCTGCCACCTACAATCAGACCCCACCACCAAAAAGATATTTCTGTCCCCACTCCTGTCTGCTTTCCACCGTTCACTCCGTGACTCCAGGTTCAGCTCCACTCTCCCTGTCAATTCCTCCACCACACCGAGTACCTTTCCCTGCAACTGCAGGTGGTGTAACACCTGCCCCTACACTTCCCCTTTCACCCCCATCTGAGGCCCCAAACAATCCTTCCAAATCTGGCAGAGATTCACCTGCACTTCATCTAATCTCATCTACTGTGTCATTTGCTCCCGATGTGGTTTCCTCTATATCTAGGAGACCAAACGGAGACTTGGGAACCAGTTTGCGGATCTGCACTCTGCACACGCCAAGCAACCTGACATTCCGGTTGCCATCCACTTGAACTCCTCCTTCCACTCTCCTGGTGACATGTCCATCCTTGGCCTCCTCCACTGTCAGAGTGAAGCCAAACATAAACTGGAGGAACAGCACCTCATATGTTGCCTTGAGAACTTACAGCCCAATGACCTGAATATTGACTTCACCAGCTTCAGAATCTCTCTTCCCCCAGCCCGTCCATCTTCTGACTCACCTATCCACTCCACCGTTCCCGCTGACCAACCACAATAACCCCCATCTGCAGCATGAGCTCCAAAATCTCTCCGGCCCAACCTATCTTTCTACACACTTATTCGCTCCACCATTCCCAATGACCAACTACAGTAATCCACTACCTGCATCGAGCTGTCTCCATTTCACTTACCCTCCCCCTAGCCTTAACTCCCTCTGCTTATTTACTTCTGGGGGTCCCCTCCCCCTCTCCAGTCCTAATGAAGGGTTTAGGCCCAAAACGTTGACGTTCCTGCTCCTTGGAAACTGTCTGATCAGCTGTTCCTTTCCAGCTCCACATTTATTGACTCAATTTGGAGTGTTAACTTGGTGATGTGTTCAAGCTTCTAAAGTGGGACTCGAAATTAAAACCTTCTGATATTGATACTGTGACCCATTGAGCCAAATCTACCATAAGAAAGGTGTGTAACAAAAGCTTTCTTTTCCTTTTTGTGCCCAATGTCTCTGTCTCCTTGCAAGTTCTTTTAAGTCTGCAGGGAGTGTTTTTTTGTAATGTCTGCAGCAATATCAAGGCTATTATTCTATTTATTTCATGTGCTTCTTGTACGTGCCACATACTTCCTGTTAAACTTCAACATTTCCTGTGAGAAATTCAATGGGTGATATATGCTATTGAAAATTTTGCATGCATGGGGAAAGCTGTAACTCTTTTGGTACAGGGATAAAAGGTACTGCAGATGCTGGAGAATCCGAGATAACAAGCATGGGGCTGGATGAACACAGCAGGTCAAGCAGCATCATAGGAGCAGGAAAACTTTTGGTACCATTCTTGCCTCTGTGCTGAATTTTCCCAGGTCCTGAATAGCATGGGTAATAGTGAGATTGTGGGAAAATACAGTGAGCATGGAAGACTTAGATTCTTCATACTGAGAATAATGTCTGATTTTACACGTCAGGTTCAATGGATAAATGAAAATCTCGCGAGTGAGTGGTGCAAGGCCTATCTGCATGTATTAACATCTTACTAACACCAAATCTCACATCATTGACATGCAAGTTGCTATTTACCCAGTCAGTAGAGTGAAACTAAACAGTGACAATTTTCTGCATGAAATTCTCAGTGGATCCCTAACAACTGCAACTTGCCAGGATCTTCTCCAGTTAGCCATCTTGGCCAACATTTCCCAACATTTCAGGGGACTGTCCTTGGGTAGCGACTGCTTGCACCTTCCATCTGGCATTGGACAAGCATCAGTCTCACCACATATTATTGGCACATTTCTATCTGATTTATAATACAGTTCACCTCTTTAATACTTCACACTGGAGATCAACAACACCTTTCATTGCAGTGCTGCTGCCAGGCTGCTTTACAGGAAGTTGCTGGAAAAGCTCAGCAGATCTGGCAGCAGGTGCGGAGAGAAATCAGAATTAATGTTTCAGGTGGAGTGATTTTTCCTCTGAACCTCATAGAAAATTGGCCAAACAATAAGTTATGCTGGGAATACCTCAGTCCAAGACAAAGAGACACACAGAGACAATTCTCCCTAGAGACAGACCCTTGCAAGTTTCAAGCCCAGCCAATTGAAAACCAGAGAAATACCACAACACATGGGCAAGTGTAAAAGGGAAGTTCAACATTTTCTGACAAACAGATCGCCACATGGGATACATGGGGCAGATGTGTCTCAGTAAAACAAAAGACTAGGTGAACATTTTACACCAAAACCAGACACCCAGAGCCCAAAGCAGGTATATCAAAAGGTTCACTATCAGCAAGCAATCGGAATCCATAAACAACATTTCAACGTGATAAAAACAATGAACTCAACGACCCTGATGAGTCAATTCTTTGTAAAATTTGAGAAGGTGTAAGAAACCAGTTGTGGCAGGGCTCAGCCTGACCCCACTCTCCCCCTGACCCTAGAGGTCCCTCTGGACACAACGGAGACCACAGCAGCTTGCTGTCTGACTAGAGAGAGAACCAACCCACAAAGAGAGAGGAATGGGCCAAAGAATTCAACAAACCGGCAAAAGTTACATGTATCTGGGAAGTATTAAAATTTCTAAAAAACTGATAGAGTTGTTAAAACTGTAAAGCTTAGCTCTAAGCCGTGTTGTCTTCAAATATAGACATGACTGTCCCACTCACTGCCGCCTCGTGCTGCTTAGCCCTTTCATTGACACACGTAGAAGTACCTGGGTAAGGTCATTTCACACCTCCTGGTCAGGGGAGTCCGCAGGGTCCGAGAGACAGCAGGTCGCAAATACCACAGGGTCTTCTGTATTGTAGTGATTTGATGTGCTCTGCAAGTGGTACTTCAGGCTGGAGCGGGGAGGGGTTTGGTGAAGATTTGAACAGTGGGGTTACTGTGCAGCACAATGCCCTGTTCCACGGTGAAGATACGGACGGAGATACAGTTCTGATGACCCCCAAAGACCAGAGGAGAGGCTTGTAATGTACTAGTAGAGGACTGTTTCTGGTGATTCTGACGAACAGATCCATGAAACCCAATACAGTTACAACATTCTGTAACCTGTATGCTGCTTCCTTCACTCTCACCGTTTACCTGGACACAGTCAGACATTGGACTGTGGCATTGGACGTTCTTTGAGTTCACATCGTGTGGTCCTTCACATTGTGTTCTTTCGGGGAGCTAATGCCTGACTTAGAAAGTGGAAAGGATTCATCATGCTTTGCAACATTCCGTATTTATTGCAGAACAGAAATATCTCAAGGCAGCAACCCCTTGCACTCCATTCCTACCTCTGGAAAAAAAAGTCTGATGGTCGGTCATCACCATCATAGATCCTCATCGGAACCCTACAGTGTGGAAACAGGCCATTCGGCCCAACAAGTTCACACCGACCGTCAGAGCATTCCCCGTCAGACCGACTTCCCTGTAACCCACCTAATCTACACATCCCTGAACACTTTGGGTTATTTAGCATGGACTATCCACCCTACCCTGCACATCTTTGGACTGTGGGAGGACACCGGAGCACCCCTGTGTCGACCCCAACACAGTCATATTTTCCAAGCTCTTCCCTGCAAACTGGGTTCCCGAGAAGCAGAAAAATTCCGCGCTCTTTTGAGTGCTGTCACAGTCAGAATGGGCAGAATGATTTGCTTTGGTGCCGCAAATATCATTCAGTGAACCGGCAGTACCACTGTAGGCCAGCAGATGACGGCGTTGAGCTACAGAAATATTGTTCTCAACATTGCCACCAGGTGTTCTATGCTGGAACTACAGCACCTCCAGCTGCAACACTGGAAGTTCATGAGCTTCTCGATCCGAAACGTCAACTTTCCAGCTCCTCTGGTGCTGCTTGACCTGCCGCGTTGCTCCAGCTCCATCCTGTGTTGTCCCAAGTTCATGAAACTGTTGCATTATTACCGCTGTAAGTCACGTCTCCGTTCAACAGCCACATGCGTTTATATAACACCTTTATTCTTATAAAACCTTCTAAAGTGCCTGCCATGAGCATGATTATTCCGAGGATCCTCTGTCTGGATCTCGAAATATTCTCGCTGTGTTCCCTTGCAGCTGCTCAGCTTGTGTTCCTTTACTCTGACATTGGAATCATCTGTTTTAACGAAGACAGATACAAAGTCGCACCCTCGGACTCCCCAAGGAGATTTCCTTGTTGCTCCTTTATCAGTCTCTTTCCTTCTTTGCGTGTCCGTTCAGAAAGTAGCTTTTATTTTTCCAAACTAAGGTTGCCAGCTATGTTTCGAAATCGGCTAGTTGCAGCAGGGCGGTGCTGAGAGATGAACAGAGAGTTGCGGTTCGGCTTGGGGTCCCTCTGTTCCGCCAGACAGAAGCCGGCCGCTGCGGCATGTAGTGCGCTCTCTGTCCGGAGGTGCGGGTAGTGCTGTAGCGGCGCTGCTGTTGAGACGGGAAAGTGATGGGGCATAGTTCTGGATCGAATACAGTGTTTCACTCTGGGACACAGTGTGACTGCAGGAGTAACTGGGACCTGGAGATTAAAACGGTGCAAGTCCTCCTGACCGTTGCTAGGGCTCTTTCATTTTGATAAGATTTGTTCTTGCGGCACAGTGGCAGTGACTCTACCTCAGGACCAGGAGACCTGGGTACAGGCCCCACCTTTTCCAGAGGTATGTAATAGACTGTGAACAGGTTGAATAAAAGCAAAAAGACTTGCAATTGCAATGCCAAGGCTGACATGGTTATGGGCCAAGAGCTGGAAAATAGGATTAGAATAGGTGGTTGTTTTTGTCAACATGGACGTGATGATCCAAAGGGCCTTTCTCTATAACCTTTTAATAACAGCTATTGAATCATAAAGCAGGACAGTATTTCCACAATGCAGCAGAACAAGGTCACTTTTATTGTCCAATGTATTCTGGCTGTGTTCTCCTTACATGATGTTCGAGTGAATTTTTGGGCTTATAAATATTCATCCTAATTACCTTTTATGCAGGTATTGATGAGGTCAGACTAATAGTTGAGAGTTGCGTGCTGTGGGAGAGTGAGGTGCTTTGAGTCAGTGTCAGGGGTAAGACAGCTCCTTCAGAAGGAAGGATTGTGTTCTATCTTGGCAGTATTACTGGGAGTTGATGACAACCTAAAGGTGTGTTATTTGATCAAGAACATTCCAACTGGTGTCATGAGCAATACAACAATGCCGAAACAGTGCTGTGGTCTGGAATATAAGAAATTGTCAGAGCTGGTCATTGAGATTTCTTAAAAAATGTTTTGCAGGCTGTGGGTGTCACTGCCAAAATGAGTGTTTGCCCATCCTTAATTGCCCTTGAGAAAGTGGTGGTGAGCTGCCTTTGTGAATCGCTGCAGTGCATGTGGTAAAGGCAAAGGTTCACCTCATAGTCACAACCAACTTCTGCTTTTTGGGAGTATTCACTCCAACAACACTGTGTTAGATGATGGAATTGCAAGTTGCCTGGCCTCAGCAAGCTCAGTATTTGATGGGCTCGACCACAGGATTTGAAAAGAGGTTGGAGTTTGTCTTAAGACAAAGATCAAAGTCTGCCCAGTTAGAGGTCCTCACGCCAATTTCCTTTGGCTGTGAGGCATGAGGAGCCTACCTGTGTCATAACATGACCAGACGCATTCTGCGTTCATTGCCTAAGATCCGCCTGCAGTGTCAAGTGATAGGACAAAATCCCTAACATTTCTTGCAAGGTGCTTCAAACCTAGTATCAACAGCATGTTTATCAGAACTGACCTTCACTGAGTCAGCCATGTGGATTCAGATGGAGGATTCCTGTTTACCAAAGGACATATTGTACAGCCAGCTGAGCATGGAAACCCAGATCCACATCAACATTAGATCCAAAGGGATTCTGAAGACCAATTGCCGAGCATGTGAGGGCCAATACGTGGGATGGGGACAGGGGTGGGGGAGGGGTTGGTGGGGAGAAGAAACCTTGAACACGTTCAATTGGAGAAGAGTCTGTCACCAAGGAATCTTAACATTTAAGGACAGTTGGGTCTCTGTAGGATAGGTAAGTGCACAAAAAGGAGAGTGCCTTCACCTTTCTGAAGAAGGGTCTAGGCCTGAAACGTCAAGCTTTGCTGCTGCTATGATGCTGCTTGGCCTGCTGTGTTCATCCAGCTCTACACCTTGTTATCTCGTGCCTTCACCTGTCCCTCCATCAGTCACTTAATAGGTAGCATTTGCAATTAGACCTTCAAATCACCAAGGTTTGATTTAATAGCACAGTGAGATGACATGAATATTGGATAAGTGTTGAGCAAGGAGACCACTGCCATCAAATTGATGGGAGGAGAATCGATCGGTAGTCATGAATAAAGTGGTAGGATTTGTGAGCTCGATCATGTCTAATGGCTGTGGAATGTCTTAGTTCTGTCCATTGCATACTGCTTCTTCCTATTATTTAGGAAGACTGTAATCCTGTGTTACAGCTTTACCAGGTTAGCACTTCATGTTTTTAATCTGCCTGGTGTTGTCCCTGGCATGCTGTCTGGCACTCCTCATTGAACCATGGGGGATTGATCCACTGGCTTGATGCTGATGGTAGAAAGGATCTGGAGTCAAATATAGGCTGGACTGAGTCGACAAATTTCTTATCTTGAAGCATATTGGTAAGCCAAAGCAGCAGATTTGATCTGACGTTTTGCTCTATTGCTTTTGGGGATCAAGTTAAACATTTTGGGCATGAAGTTGATTTGCGGAAGTCTAAAGATCCAGACCTCAAATGGAATATTGAGAGACATTTTAGGCTGTGTCTGTCAGGAAGGATGTGCAGGCATTGGAGTGGTCCAGAGAAGGTTTACAAAAAGGGCTGAAGGGTTTGTCTTATGAGGAACGGTTGAGGATCTGGGTCTGACCTGATTGAAACTTCCAAATATTGATGCCTGGATAGAGTGGATGTAGAGACGACGTTTCCACCAGCAGAAGAGACCAGGATCCAAGTGCACAGCCTCAGACTGAAGGGGCGACTCTTTAGAACGGAGATGAGGAGGAATTTCTCGGGCAGAGAGTGGATAGTACGTGGAACTCCGTGCCACAGAGGGCTGTGAAGGCCAAGACATTGACTGAATTTAGGACAGAGGTAGGTAGATTCTTGATGAATAAAGGGGTCAATGGTTATGGGGAGAAGACAGGAGTATGGGATTGAGAAACATATCAGCTATGATCGAATGACAGAGCAGACTCGATGGGTCCAATGGCCCTATTTTGTGACTCTACATTGTGGTCTTATGGTCAGACCCCGAAGCAATGTGGTTTGTTCTTCCACCATGTTCTTTTATGGGGTATTTCCTTTCCATAATACGTTGTCAAAGGGAATAGCTCAACTGCTGATTTCATATCATTGAAACTGGGTGACAGCTATAACTTGGTTTGTAGCACTCTACCCTTTGAAAGTTTGACGTTCACTGCAACACTTGATAATCAGAAAGGCTGACTCTTCAGTGTAGGAATGCTTCCATCTTTCAATTAAACTTCTCAGGTGGATGGGAAAGATCTCTTTAAAGTAGAGCATGGGAGTTATCCTGGTATCCTGGTCAAACTTTTTCCCCTCCAATCGACATCATACAAGGCCCATAATCTGACCATGATTACCTGCTGTTTGTGGGAGCTTGTTGTTGCAATTCTGTAAAATGCTTTGAGATGTGCACTGGTCATGAAGAGGGATATATAACTGCAAGTCTGTCTAACTGAAAAGGAAGTAAACTCTGCATCCCGAACAAGGACCAGAGTCAACTACTTTTGTTCTTGGGGTCGGTAAAACATCTGCGTGTTGGCCCCTATTGGCCCCGTACAAGCTCAGTAGTGATTATGGAACTTGAAAAATGAACCGGGAAACACTGGGTTCCCACAGAGATATCAGTAACATAGTAATGCTTCTAGATTATTGATAATCAACTTGTTCAGAAGTATTATTGCACATGTCTGAGGCAGGTGGGAGTTGAACTGAGACCTTGTTGCCTTGAAATAGGGTCACTTTCACTGTGCCTCAAGTACCCTTGTAATAATGCTTAGTGACCTGTTAGCAGAATGATTTCATGATTTATTTAAATCAAGATGACGAGTGAATACTGAGGTGCAGTGTCATAGCTCTGTTAAGCTCACAGTGCATGTAGTAGGACAAGTAAACACGGCACCTGAAGGTAGTTTAGTTGGAGATCCCAATGCGTTGCTGTTCTGAGCTCAATATCTGCATCCTTTGTGAATCTAAATGTTAATTACTAATGGCCACTTTTAAATGCTTTCTTACCGCCGCTTTGTGCAATCATTCACACATTTCTGCATTTTATAATAATACATAAATATTGATGAAAATGGAACATTGGTCAAAGTGTCTCATCTTGCACTGATCTGGATAATTCACAAGAATTCATCAGTTAATGATGACTGACAGCTATCCAATCTGATCGCAGAGCAGAGCGAGAGAAAATAGCTGGAATTGGTTCTGTCACAGCAAGTGGTGTTGAATCTTTGCTCGTTTAAGAAGAGCTGAATCTTTCTCAAATCCTGAGTTCCTTCTAAAATTTCCAAATGGAGAAATTCTGGGTTGGTAAAAGCTTTATGTTCAGTGTGCTCTGGGTGCTTGTGGAAAGTTGCTTATACCATTTTAAAGCTCTAAAATCCTGTCAGCATCTGACCACCTGGTGGTTGTAGCAGGTACCGGAAAGAGACACTGAGCACAAGATGCTGAATGTTCATAAAGCTCCAGTTATGCCACAATTGGAAGACTGCACCTAGTGCTGTTTAACACTCAAGAAAAAAGGATGTGACACCCAAGGAGGAGATTACTGGAATGATTCCAGAGATGAGATTTTTGTGACAAGATGAGGTTGGAGAAGCTGGTACAGTTCTTTTTGGAATAAAGGAGATTCAGGGACATATTATTAAGGTGTGCAAACTGCTGTTCACTTTTCCAATCTGAGCCTGTGCTCCCAGAACAGAACCAGATTAGCCGTGAACTTACCGAGTAGCTGAGCAGGCCCAATGGGCCGATTAGCCTATTTTTCATCTTTCTTTGTATGTTTGAAACTGTCAAACTTTGAGTCAGTAATGAGCAATTGAGTCTGGTCAATGCATTGTCCTGAGAAATGTCCGTCTTCCTTGGACTGACCTACCTCGACCCTAAGTCCCCACTTCCACTCACCTTTACTGGCTCCATCCCCGCCTCTTTGACCTGTCTGTCTCCTCGCCACCTATCTGCTCCTTTATCCATCTTCCATGCACCTCACCCTCTCTCTATATTTACTTCAGAATCCACTTCTGAAGAAGGGTCCAGACCCAAAACGTCAGCTTTTCTGCGCCTCTGATGCTGCTTGGCCTGCTGTGTTCATCCAGCTCTACACCTTGTTATCTCTCTTCTAATTTGTTGTGTTGATGTCGGTGTAGTGTATGTCTGTGCCATTTCAATCCGCAAAAGGCAGGGCCCTGGAGATTAATATATTAAACTTCCGAGAGACACAAGTGCACTTTATGACATGCCCATTAAATTTGTTGTCACTTTAATTCTTTGTACATTCAGGATTATGTGGCATATGCTGCTCAGTTGCAGAGTAACATATATGGCTGGATTCTGTGTTGAGGTTTGCTGGTGTGGGCTAGTTGGACAGAGACAGTAATTGCTGCTTGATTATATCTGCCACTTATTGGGATGTCCAGCCCACATACCTGACATCGTACTGACACTGAGATTCATAGACCACATTCCTCATTTGTGTCACAAGCAGAATATTTTTGGCTGGACAGCAGCATCCAGTTAATGACAAACACCACTTCTGTTACTACTGCATTTTAGCAGCATGAAACAGCTAGCTTCACCTGTTGCTCAGGTGAAGTACATTTACTTTAGCAGGGTAACCTGAGGTTGACTGGGGACTCTTCAGAAGCAGAAGGGACTGCCATATGCCCGTTTGTGAATGTGTGATCTTCACTGAGAAATGATCTGATCAGGATAGCCATCTTGCTGCACCCTATTCCAGCATCGGGCTTGCTCAGTGGACAAATGACGTGGGCCCGATTTACAAGTTTTCCAAGAAGCTGAATCTGATCGTACACGGGAGTGCAGGAGTCCTAATTGACCATTGAAGGTAGATTTGCAGAAGACTGTAGGAGAGGACCATCTGGCTGATTTCTCAACAGGAACATTGAGGAGAGGGAGCTCATTAGACCATGACATTTGAAAGTTGTTGTTGTGTGCAGGATGGGCCCATTAAGACATACAAGGAAATTCTAACATGCAACTGCAGATTTGTATGTAGAAGATGGATCATCTATATGTGAGAAATATGCAAGAGGAGGTGGTTAGAAGTCAGTCCACTGAAGGCATGTTCTTTGTGGAAGTCAACAAAGATGTTTGAGAGCTGGGTCTGGTGGGGATCCGATAGCAACACCACTTATTTGGGTGTTTTTAATGTCACTAATGCTAAGCCTAACAACATGATTTGCTGTGTTCATTAGTCCTGTGAATACTGACTCACACAATGGTAGCAAGTCTAGATCACGATGAAATATTGCGGTAGGGCAAGTGTCTGTGGCTTCTTTTGAGTGGTACGTTGGTGAAAAGGCTAACAATGTCAAATGTCAAATTGACACAGCATTGCTATCAATATGCAAGCATATTGATATGGTCCTTGAAAATGTGAAGAAATCCTTCTTTGTGTATATGGAAAACTTGCCCAGAATTGGTTGAACTAATATGCTCAGTCATATGGCACTTCAGATTAGGTAGGGAGTGATGGGGCATCACTTCTGTGTGTTTTGTTCCCTCACTTGCACATGCCAGCCGTGTGAAGAAACTGTTACATATATGACCAGACTTTTCATTGCACTTGTACAAGGTGAGCAAATGTATTCCTGAGCTAGTTTTGGAGTAAGGCTGTCCTGTAATGATGAACGGCAGGTCCAATGGAGATGAATGATACCCTTCATTGAGAATGGCCTGCATTTTGTTGACGTTATCATACTTGTAGAGGGTGACTAATCGAGTCCCTTTCTTGAGTTTACTGATTTGTAAGTCTCGGTATTCTTCCAGACATTCACGTTGCATTGAAAATTGGACATATCATTTGGAATCTTGCCATATACATGTGCTAGATCAGATAGGCACACCTTCAAGGATTTGCTGTCTTCAGAGGACACTGGTATGTGGTGGGATAGCTGGGAGTACAGGAGTTCGACTTCAGCAAATATCTCTTCCCACCTGATGTGCTATTAACTGGTTCATTCTTCATGGCAATATCTCTGCCTGTCGGGGTGCACTTGCCAGCCAACGCTCTCATGGAGTGTGAATGCTTTAGTTTTCATTGATAGTTCTGGCAAATTGCCCTGATGAGTACAAGCCAAAAAGTTTTGATAAAATGTCCTTTTTCAGTAATACTCAAGTTCTCTACCACCAATGACTATTGATTATATAAAAGTTGTTCATGTGTATAGCTTTGTTGAAGGATTTATTTTGCTTATCCCACATCAATAATGTTAGTTTCTTAATTTAACAGTGGTTAGCAAATAGTTGAAGAAGACCGATGAATCAGTATGTATGAGAATATCTTTTATTAGGATTACTGAAGTTATGAAAAAGGCTGTTCTTAGGGTTGTCAGATGCCAAATGCTGTGGAGGAGGAGTGAGTGCAGCTGGTGTCCCTTGATCATGCCCGAGGGTATGGTTTGTTCATGGCGGTCACTTGGAGCAACTGGGGAGCTGAATCCGCCAGCCAGGTACTCGTTCTGGTGATAACAAGCATGGGGCTGGATGAACACAGCAGGACAAGCAGCATCACAGGAGCAGGAAAACTCGATGTTTCGGGCCTAAACCCTTCATCAGAAATGGGGGAGGGGAAGAGGGTTCTGAAATAAATAGGGAGAGAGGGGGAGGCGGATAGAAGATGGATAGAGGAGAGGATAGGTGGAGAGGAGGCAGACAAGTCGAAGAGGCGGGGATGGAGCCAGTAAAGGTGAGTGGAGGTAGGGGGGTAGGGAGGAGATAGGTCAGTCCAGGGAGGACGGACAGGTCAAGGGGGCGGGATGATGTTAGTAGATAGGAGATGGGGGTGTGGCTTGAGGTGAGAGGAGAAACAGGTGAAGGAGGTGTAGATGAGCTGGGCTGGTTTTGGGATACGGTTGGGGGAGGGGAGATTTTGAAGCTTGTGAAATCCACATTGATGCCATTGGGCTGCAGGGTTCCCAGGCTGAATATGATTTGCTGTTCCTGCAGCCTTCGGGTGGCATCACTGTGGCATTGTAGGAGGCCAAGGATGGACATGTCATCTGAGGAATGGGAGGGGGAGTTGAAATGGTTCGCGACTGGGAGGTGCAGTTGTTTGTTGCGAACTGAGCGCAGGTGTTCTGCAAAGCGGTCCCCAAGCCTCTGCTTGGTTTCCCCGATGTAGAGGA
>JAHRHZ010000046.1:19850012-19860652 GCA_024137785.1 Ginglymostoma cirratum
TGTTGGTGAATTGGATGAACTGTTCGAGCTCCTCGTGGGAGCACGAGGCGGCGCCGATGCAGTCATCAATGTAACGGAGGAAGATGTGTGGTTTCGGGCCAGTGTAGGTCTGGAAGAGGGATTGTTCCTGTGCTGGCTGAATTTTCCTGACTTCAGCTTTTCCTGAGTTGTTTGTTTCGTTGGGTAAGATGGGAGGCTGAATATTAATGAGGCGATTTGTGGCATTAACAAGGAGTTTAATAAGCAGTAATCCCTGTCAGTTGTCATCTCGCTGCTGCCTTTGGAGAATTTTGCCACACCGCTTGTGTAAAGTGTAAAAGATGGAGTGAGACGATCTCAACTATCGAGCGGGACCTCGCTGCACATGTCACCTGATTCCCTCCCACTAATCACCATTGCCCATATCATTCAGACAACGCACTGTTCTTAGATAACAAGAAGGTTATCGCATGATATGATGAGTTTGGTTGGGATGATCGTGTTGAAGGCAGAGCTGCAGTTAATAAGTAGGTATGTGTTAATAAGTAGGTACCTGACATAGGTATCCTTATCATCCAGATGTTCCAGAATTGAGTGTTGGGCTATGGAGATGGCATGTGCTGTGGACTTGTTGCGCTGACAAACAAATTGCATCGGATTGAGGCATGCTGAGACGCTCCAGTTGATCATGTGTGAATCTGGTTTGTTTCAGTCTTACTGCCCCATTATAGGTTCCTATCTATCTCATCAGTCAGTCCCCTCTTGGGGAGAAGACAATGGAGTTTTGGATGTTTTTGTCATTCATTCACAGGGGGTGAGCATTGCTAGCAAGTTCCAAATTTATTTTGTTTAAGGATGTGGTGACTGTGAGCCATCTCCTCGAATGGATTCAGCTTGCTGCTTGCACTATGTTACATACGACCAACCTGCATCTGTGAGCCCATTCCACAGGTACCAGCCATCCTCTCCCACTGATATCGGCATCCAGCATTTGTCAATCCCCACAAATCCCCATCATGGCATACCTTAGATAGAATAATAGGCTACTTAGGAAGCACAGGTTCATAATGCATGGTGCTCCTATGATTTGTATTGAAAGGACGCAGCAGGAATATTTTGCAGACAAGGCCAAGTACCTAGCTCACAGATTGGACCAGTGCTGTTTGCTTGGTCTGTTTGTGTTCGCTGACTGAGCACCTACATAGATACGAGGTGCATCCTTGCATCGTCAGGCCATGCCATGCTGTGCCTGCATGTGAGCACATTGGTGGTTGAGCCAGTGCCAAAGGCTATCAGTGCTGTCATATTGGTGTACACTTTAGCACAGACACACAGACAGGCTGCCTTTAAGAAGAATAATTGGGTGATGAGACGTCAATGTAACACCTAAAGCAGGTGCCAGCTGCTGGCACAGCAAATGCACTGTACCTTTATTCAACCAAATGGCTTGGTCAGAAACTGGTCTGGGCAGTCCTCAGTTCAGTCAAGGGGGTAGGTATCGCTGCTGCTCAGGGTGGCCCGGTAATATGACTCATTGGCACACAGTCCAGGGGCATGGCCACTGTCAGTTGTCTGCTTGTGATGCTCAGGGATCAGTCTGAGTACAATCCAGGGATTGGGCAGTGGTCAGTCAGGGGAAGTGTGTGTTTATAAGTCAGGGCTCTGCATACACCACGTCCACGGATCTGGCCTGTCACGTCTAGGAGCTGCTTGTCAAAGCCGTTCAGAGGTCTATGGCAAATAGAGTGTTGGGATCCATCCATTGATCATTCAGGACACTGCAAGGAGGGTTCCCGTCAGGGCAGTGGGGGTATCATTCCCAGAAAAGATGGAGGAGCCAAAGAAGGGTGTTAGAGATAGTATAAGCATTTTCAGAGATAGGGACAAGGATGGTGACAGAGGGAATTAAAGGTGAATGGAGGGTATGCAGAACACCAGTGGACTCCATGTTCGGTTAAACAGGCAGCGGGGAGAGTGAAGTTAGTGAATGTGATTGAATTAAAATTTAAAGTAAACTGCCGAGGCACGAGGAGAAACCATGACCTCATAACGTTAAAACAAGTATAACTCCTTTCCGAGTGATGTCTGGAAATGCTTCCTGACACAAAAAGATTAGTAATTGGAGTCATTGAGTCATTGAGATGTGCAGCATGGAAACAGACCATTCAGTCCAACTCATTCATGTTGACTAGATATCCTAGATAAATCATGTTCCATTTTCCAGCCTTTGGCCCATATCCCTCTAAACTCTTCCTATTCATATACCCATCCAGATGCCTTTTAAATGTTGTAGTTGTACCAGCTTCCATCACTTGCTCTGGCAGCCCATTCCATCCATGTACTACCCTCTGTGTGAAGAAGTTGCCCCTCAGGTCCCTTTTAAATCATTCCCCTCTCACCTTAAACCTATGCCCTCTCATTTTTGACTCCTCCACGTGAGGAAAAGGACCTTGTCTTATTTACCCTATCTACAGCCCTCATGATTTTATAAATCTCTATAATGTCACCCCATAGCCTTTGAGGCTGCAGGGAAAATAGACCCAGTCTACTCAGCCTCTCCCCTATAGCTTAAACCCTCCAACCCTGGCAACAGCCTGTAAATCTTTTCTGAACCCTTTCAAGTTTCACAACATCCTTCTTACGGCAGGGAGACCAGAATTGCATGCAGTATTCCAAAAGTGGCCTAACCAATGTCCTGTACAGCCACAACATGATGTTCTGACGCCCATACTCAATGCGCTATCCAGTAAAAGGCAAGTGTACCAAATGCCTTCTTGACGATCCTATCTACCTGCAATTGAGTACACTTTCCTCAGCAGCTCTTGTAGCTGGCGGTCAATGTGAAATTATACAAGGGCATCATGGGTTATAAAACCATGGTGGGTGGATGCAGTAGGTCAGCCTTAACCATCCTTCACCATTGCTACACAAGCATCAAAAATGCCTAACGTTCCCTACCCTGTCCGCACTTTGGAGAATCACATCACCATGCTGTGTCCCTCCTCCCAGCTTACAAGCAGAATTTGAAATGTGAGGACCCAGGACATAAAGTAGGACAGTGGTGGTCCAAGGCATTGGAAGAGCTTCCGTGGAGCTCCTTGGAATTGGCGGACTGATTGATATTGAAAAACTTCAGCAGCAAACCTTGACATGCACTTCACCTGCCCTCTGAAAGCTTGTGTGATTTGAAATAAACCTGTTGAACCGGGAAGGGACACCGAAACTGAAACGTTAACTCTGATTTTTTCTTCACAGATGCTGCCAGACCTGCTGCGCATTTCCACCAACTTTGTTTTTGTTCCTGTTGGACGATAACCCAGTGTGGTGTGATTTCTGACTTTGTTCAACCTAGATGAGCAGGTCACCACTGTCACGGACTTCATTATCAAGCATGTAGAGGACTGCCTGCCAAAAGATGTCAATCCATACGTTCGCCAAGCAGAAATCGTGGATGAATCGGGAAATCCATCACCGAAGGAAGTGCGGGTGTGTGGCGTTCAAGTCAAGTGACTGGGGCCATTCCAGTACCTGTAGTTCTTTCATTTTTTATTGTATACTGACAAACTGAAATGTATGACTTGGCATTTGAAGATAAAATTTCTCTCAAAAGTAAAGAAACAACAAATTACAATCAGAACATCAAATATAGGAGCAGAATGAGGCCATTTATGGATGATATTATTCTCAATCCCATTTTTCTGCCTTGTCCCTGTTAACTTTGATCCCCTTACGAATTAAGATCCTATCTGTCTCTGACTTAACTACACTCAATGATTTGGCCTCCACTGCCTTCTGTGGCAATGAGTTCCATAAATACACTCCCCTCTGGTTTTAGAAATTCCTCCTCATCTCAGTTCTAAAACATCATGCCTTCAATCTTCGGCTGTGCCCTCAGGTCCTAGTCTCTCGGACTAGTTGAAACATCTTTTCCACGTCCACTCTATCCAGGGCTCTTAGTATCCTGCAAGTTTCAGTGAGATCCTTGTCATGCTTGTAAACTCCATCAAGCACAAAGCCAGAGTCCTCAACCACTCTTCATGTGACCAGCCCTACATCCCCAGGGTCATTCTGGTAAACCTCCTCTGGGCACCTCGAAGGCCAGCACATCCTTCCTGAAATATTGGACCTAAAACCAGTCAAAATATTCCAAATTCAGTCTGACCAAAGCCTTGTGAAGCCTCAGCAGTACATCTCAGCTCTTGTATACCAGCCCTTTGGGTCTGGGAGCCTTAAAACTGGTTACTGTACAATTGTAAAGTTGTAGACTGTCATTAATGTTAAACTAAAGATTATAGTAATAAAATTATGTAGAAAAATGAACATTATTTATACAATTGATTATGAGACCTTGCAAAACACGACTCTCTTTAATAGTAAAGGTAGAGTTGCCGTAGTCCTATGTCACCGTAGGCTTCTCTCTCATCAGACGGAGAGAGAGGGAGAGAGAGATGAGTGGTGGTGGTTTAACCTGAGGGTTAACATTCTGCAGGCAAAAGGAGAAGCTGAGAAGGAGAGTCCTTCCTGATAACCTCAGCTACTGAAGGAATTGAACCTATACCACTGACATGACAAACCAGTCCCCCAATCTTCTTTATACAATTAACAGGACAAAATTGAAATGACTATTATCTTTTACATGTTGCACTCACATTTATTAATCAAACATTCCCAAGTTGCTTTCATGACTAAATTTAAATATTTACACATTTATGAAGTTTCCCTTTCTTTGCTGAATACAGACATGTGCAAACATCCTGGTTTAATTGTTTTGCTGGACCTGTTTCTTGCCGTTCTGTTTTTCCTTGGAAATATTTCTCAAGGTGCAACCCCGGACACTTTAACAAGTGATCTTCACGAACACACAGGCTGCACGTCTTCTGTTTATAGAGACATAGAGCTATACAGCACAGAGACAGACTGTTTGGTTCAACCAGTCCATGTCGAACATAATTCCAAAGTAAAATAATCCCACCTGCCTGCTCCTGGGCAATATCCCTCCAAATCTTTCCTATTCATATATCCATCCAAGTACCTTTTAAATGTTGTAATTGTACCCACCTCCACCACTTCCTCAGGAAGTTCACTCGAATTGTGAACTACTCTCTGTATAAAAAATTTGCCTGATGTCTTTTTAAAATCTCTCTCCTCTCATCTTAAAAATGTAACTATCATGTGTTTGTAAGTCCCTTACAATGGAATTACTCAAAACCAGCAAAGTGCGTGTACCTGTCATTGTCCAAGGTGCTGCCAATGACGTCATGGTGCACCTCCAAGACGTTATTGTGAATTTTCTGTGGAAATATCTCACTTCCATTTATATCCTCAATATATCCATTGTCAGTGGGCAATATGTCTCACTGATCTTTGCTAACTAACACTTCTTGGACTAAAGAAGTCACCACTGACCCAAGACCCTAACTCTGACAATCGCATCTGCTACGCAGTGTGGCACATATATTTAGTACTGCAATGTACATTTGGTCAAGGTAGTAGACAATCCAACACAACACATCATTGCAAGAAGAGTTGGGCATTTAGCCCATCGAGCTTGGTCCTTCAATCAGCTAGATTATGACTGATTATCTTTCTTAATGCCATTTTCCATGTTATCTTCATATCATGGTAAAGACTGCTATGTGTGAGCTCTTAATTTGGCTATTCCTAAAAGACCTTAGTGGATTCTGTGAAGAACTTGTTCCCTCAAAGGTTTTGCTGTCACAAGCCTGTTACTATGGGCAATTTAGCATGACCAGTCCACCTCGCCTGCACATCTTTGGACTGTGAGAGGAAAACAGAGCACCCAGAGGAAACCCATGCAGATACAGGGAGAATGTACAAACTCCACACAGACAGTGACCTGAGGCTGGAATTGAACCTGGGTCCCTGGTGCTGTGAGGCAGCAGTGCTCGCCACTGAGCCACCGTGCTGCTGCCGCTGCTGCCGCCACTGCCGCCCCCCACTTGGCTGAGGAGCGAGTGGTGCGAAGCTCCCATCTGTGGGATTCTGAATGAACCCCTCTAAGTCAGAATCCTGCCTCAACGTAACGATCCCCTAGTGCTGCGGATCAGTGGCTGGCCTGGGATAACCGACTCGAGTCGGTGTGTCGTGCCGCTTTCTACATCAGTCTTTTGTGCTTCTCAAATTTTCTGTAACTTCTTTTCAGAAACTGACTTATTATAATTGCTAAAGTTCTATCCCCTCAATAAGCACTAAATCTTGTGCTTCAGCTTGATCCATTGTCACTCTTGATGGTGCATCAGCAGTGGTTTGAGTTTCCCTTCGCACAGAGACTGCAGCGTAATTGTGTTGAATCTACATGAGCCTAAATGCCTGGATACATATTGGCATTTTTATTGTGATATAATGGCGCGATTTAATTATTTATGTATTTAGTATTGTTTGTCATTTGGTTTCTGGGAATTGTAATGTAAGCATATTGGTACGTCTGTGATTTTAAGAGTAAACATTTAGCTTTTCAAAGCCGACAAACCACATGATTCCAAGGGAGAGGATTTTATTCAGAGTTCCAGGGGAATTGCCCAGAGGGCTGAGGGGATTATTTTCCAGATTCTGATTGTCTTTTTCAGCCTGTGCTGGGAAGATGTTAGAAGGAAAAGCATGTATCAAGCTCTGGGGTGCTGACATGTCTTTCGATGTGTAACACGCGCTCAGCAGCATTCCGAAGTAAAGGGGCTTAAAGTAATGAAATTGTCTGAGCGTGGGAAGTTATTATCAATGGCAGACCAGGTTGCTGGCATATAGTTGTTTGAAAAGAAGTGAGGATCCTGAAGTTTTTTTAAAAAAAGGAAGAAAATGAATTGAAGCTGCATCTGGGATTGAATTGCACCGGACAGAAGCTAAAATCAGGAGCATGATAATAATAAAAGAAAAAGTTATCCACCATTCCAGCAGAGGAATTGAAATTTTAATTACTTCAAACTCAAAGACTTGATAAAGAAAAGGGTTTTCCTCCCTTGTAAATGAGATGGACTGGATCTTGCATCGAGATTGTGGAGGCAATGGCCAAGTAGTATTATCATGGGAGTGTTAATTCAGAGACCTAGATAATATCCTGAGGACCTGGGTTTGAATCCAATTCGGGATGGGCAATAAATGCTGCCCAGCCAGCGATGCCCTCATTCCCCGAAAGATTAAGAACAAAGAAAATTGAGCACTTGATGTTCTTAGAATTGTAATGGTGTCTGTAAGCTGCCCTGAAGTGTACTTAATCCAATACGAAGCTGTTGTTTGTGTCCAATATATCAGAGTGCTGGAGTTGTTTCTACTGTGCGCTTAAAAATCTTTGAAATTGGTTATAGACTAGGTACATTCAAGGCACTCATTCTTTTCATGTCAGCCAGGACTCCCTGATTGGATCATATTAACAGACCCAATCAGGGAATTCATATTCTATGAGGTCCACCTGGCTGACCTTTTTACAATCACTGCATCCCTCCCTGTCTGAATCCACGGACATAGGCTGGTCCTTGTTCTCGGAGAGTCTCCAGAGGCATTTTCGCACAGGGTCAAGTTCTTCCGACTCAGCGTCCAACACGGGGCTCACCTTGTGCGCCAGCAGGTACTTGGTGAAATTTCATTCTCTCTTCTTTCAGCATAAAGACGTCAAGGCAGCTACTTCCATTTGTCCATCTCTGATTCAGAGGCCTCGACAATGTGAGGGTGAATCCATGGGTTCTGACAGATTTTCCAAAGGTTCCCACAGGCTGGACATGTTTTGCTCCCGCACTGCTTGTTGATTCATGGCTTTTATGTGGTCCACCTGCTTATTCAGGACGGTTACACCATCCTGAGCCTAATACATTACTGTTCCTGTCCTCGCTTTGACCATGCCTCTCACCGATGTGGGTCTATTTACACGATTCTTACACCAAACTTCGACCCTGTATCAAACTGTGTCTCTCACTTGGCAGAGCGTTGGATCCAGCAGTGGCGTTCCTGATGCCATTTCACCCTCCCTCCTCATGTCCAGGAAGATCAGACTCTACCTGGTACAGAGTCTTCTGTCCATTAGCAACTCTGCCAGTACTATCCCTGTAGTTGCATGTCAGGGTGGCGGGGTGGGTGGGTGGTGGCGTCATTGGTTCTATAATCAAACAGGAACTGGGACAGTTTGGTATCTAGTGAGGCTGTAGGCTGTTTCTTCAATCCAGCCTTCAAAGTTTGGACAGCCGTTTCTGCAAGGCCATTGGTTGATGCATGGCATGGAGCTGTCCATATATGTTAAATCCCACTCAATTTTAAGAAATAACCAAATTCCCTTCTGGTAAAAGATCACTAGAGATGGCAACCTGAGGTAGACCTTGCAAAATGTTCTGCAATGTCCACTGAAAAATTGCACAGGCTGACGATCGCCCAAAAGGCAGGGCTATATATGGTACAAGCCCTTACAGGTATCAAGTGTAGCATATTTTTGTGAATCCTGTTCTAAATGTAATTGCCAGGAAGCGTGTCCCAGGCTTGGCTTTATTTTGGCGTTTTGTTGGGCCAAATGGCCTGTTTCCACATAGCATGGATTCTATGATTCAATGATTTGCTCAGGAAAACTGCATTCTTTTCACACACTGGGCCCTGGCCTCAATGGCAGGGTCGAATGAGTCAAGCTTCCTAGAAAAACACACAGTGTAAGAAATATTTAACCCCAACTCAAAGATTGCTGTTGCAAGTGAATTTTTTCAGGATTGTGCCTTACTCTTGTCATCACTAAAATAACTCCACAGAGACCAGTATCCTATTACCAAGTCAGCCTTTATTTACAAGTGCACAGTACTTGACACTGGACCAGTCTCCTCAGAGCCAGCTCTCCGAATGGGCAGAACCTCTGACACTCCTGTTTTTATCTGTTAGCCCGGGCTCCCTGATTGGACCAGATCAACAGCCCCAAAGCAAGAAAATTCATATTCTATGTACAGCTCTGTGCAAAGCACTCAGGGAGACTGTATTGATATCCCTTTATAGGGATAGAGCACAGATTCAACAGATCAATACCAAGGCTGGAAGGAATAAAGTAAATGGTTAATTTGGCTTTTTTTCTACTGACTAGGTAGTTAAAGGATAAACTAATTGAGGAAGTTAAGATGATTAAAATAGATGACAGGTTGGACAGAGAGAAAACTATTTTATTTGCAGGGAATTCCAGTAGAAAGGGGGAAATTTCAAAATTTGCTCCCGGTCGTGTCAAAAGCACTGCCTTCCACAAAGGTTACTGAAAATTTGGAACGCTCACACCCAAAATATTCTTGAGGCTGGTACTGAATGGAAGATGGTGAGGTACAAATTGATAGATTTTTATTCAGCAAGAATCTTAAGGGATATGGAAGCAAGTTGGATCGACGGTGTTCAGATACAGATCAGTCACAGCCCAAACATGACAGAACAGGTTTGAATGGTTGGAGATACAACAGTCTTGTGAAAATTAAACAATGTTACAGTAGCAGCAACAGATCCATCTCAGTTTGTTTATATCTCAGAGGTAAACAGATTCTTGTTTAGAATGCCCAACCCGAATCAGAGGCCTAGTTTAAACAGCATTATTGGTCCTCAGGAATGTAATAGAAACAGACCTGCCATTGTCACCATGAGCCCTAGCAGTTATAAATGTTCTAGTTAAAGCTGAGAAAACTGAGGATCCTGCACATGAGAGACTACGTACATAATTTTTCTAAATTTTTATAGACTCCACGTTGGCCAACAGGAGTAGGAGTGCCCCTCCTTCAAGGATACCTTCAGAACCCCAAGCTGTCAATTCCCTCTCCCTCGGCTTGGAGATCTTCTCAAAAACTAGTATAGCTCGATCGGATCTGGGCGAGAGGTCGGCAAATATTGCAGGAGTCTTTTAGATGTTGGGTTGTGTTATGAGCTTTTGCTTTAAGCATCATAAACACTAAATGCATAGAGATTAAGACATCAACTCTGCCAGGAAACTATGCGAGAGAACAATCCTTCGTAGTATGTGATGCTCTATCATTCCCAATTGTAAAGTAAACAATATTATTAATGTATTCCCACTAATCCTTCTCACTGCACCTCCACATGGCTCTGACCGGACCTCTGATTCTCAACTACCTTTGACAATTTCAAGAATACTCTTCAAAGCAAGAAATCTGACAGTGTTTCAACAAAGACTCTCATGTGACTCAGTCTTAGACACCATCACGTGGGTGGCATGGTGGCTCAGTGGTTAGCACTGCTGCCTCACAGTGCCAGAGACCCAGGTTTGATTCCAGCCTTGTGTGACTCTCTGTGTGGAATTGGCATGTTCTCCCAGTGTCTGCGTGGGTTTCCACTGGGTGCTCCAGTTTCTTACCACAGTCCAAAGATGTGCATGTTAGGTGGATTGGCCATGGTAAATGCTGGGTTAAGGGAAAAGGGTGGGATTCTGTTCAGAGGGTCAATCAGTGCTGACTTAACAGTCTGAATGGCCTATTTTCTCATTGTACAGATTCAGATTCAAATTTGTATCTTCACAGTTTTCTGTCAGTCAATATAAATCACGAATAAAACCATTATCACTCTCTCCCAGTCACAAGTGTGCTTACTGAACATCATCTCAAGAACAGAGATAATAGGAACTGGAGATGCTGGAGAATCTGAGATAACAAGGTGTAGAGCTGGATGAACACAGCAGACCAAGCAGCATCAGA
>JAHRHZ010000046.1:19861052-19872550 GCA_024137785.1 Ginglymostoma cirratum
TTTCTGAGTATGATTTAGATGTTAAAATACTTTAACTTCCATAAGCCAGATGCAGTTGCCTCCTTGATGACCTTCTGTCTGATTAAGATACCACCTGCATCACATCCCACAAAGGTCCAGACCTGAAACGTCAGCTTTCCTGCTCCTCTGCTGCTGCTTGGCCTGCAGTGTTCATCCAGCTCTACACCTTGTTATCTCAGATTCTCCAGCATTGGCAGTTCCTACTATCTCTTGATCTATATGGGTTTGAATATGAAGTCCAATTCTATTATAGCAATCAGAATACATGAACATCAAGTAGCAGCAAACAGCGCGACGGACTCTCCTTAATATCAATACACTCAGACAATGAAGGCCAACAGTTTAACTGGGACAAGGTAACCACAGTAGCCCAAGCCACACATTGACACACTTGGGAACACCTTGAGGCATGATTCTCCACCCGCAATGCAATCAACAAACACATAGAATTGGACCCCACATGCAAACCCATACAAATCAAAAACTGAAATGACACTACTCACCGTAACAGATCAGACAGTATACAAATTCCAAGCAGAGAAGAATAACGCCGCTTTGTTGGAGGCTCCACTGACGATGTCACCTAGCATGGTGCGTCTTAAACGAGAACAAGCAGGTCAGCAAGCAGGTCTACAGCCTCACCTACAACCCGAGCTACAGATCTTTGCCAAAATTTTAAACTGCAGGAGTGTTTTGGATGTCGATTCAAATATGACTTTTTAATGTAACCATGGTCAGGACGAACTGCGCACTAGAATTCACCTCTACCACAACGCCACTGGAGAGAATCATTGCTGAATAGTTTTGCAATCTCCCATCACTTCCCAGAAATGATGTAAACTATCTTATTTACATATTCACATCAAGCCGTTACACTACAGGTACCTGACATATTCACATTAACCCTTTGCATTACAGGTACCAGGAATGAAAGACTTCAATGGTGTGACAATAAAAGAGCTGTCGGGATTGTTCTTCTTAGGGCAGGGAAGACTATGGTAAGATTTCGGAGCATATGAACAGGAGTGGGCCATTCAGCCCCTTGAGCATATTTTGCCATTCAGTGAGATCATGGCTGACCTGTGGCCTAACTCCATCTACCTGTCAATGGTTCATATCTCTTAAAATTTATCCATCTCAGATCTGAAATTAGGAACTGATCTCACATCCACTGCCAGCTCTGGAACTGAGTTCCAAACACCTACTGCCCTTTGTGTGATGACATGCTTCCTTCCATCTCTCCTGAATAGTCAGGCCCTAATGTTTACACTGTGACCCCAGTTGTGGAATCCCTAACCAGTGGAAATAGTTTTTCTTTATCTGTCCTGTGTTTTCCTGTCAATATTTTGAAGAGTTTGATCAGATCACCCCTTAACCTTCTAAATTCTGACAAAACAGTCTTAATTTGTGTCATCTCTCCTCATAACTGAGCCTCTGAAGTCCAGGTATCCTCCTTGTAAACGTATGTTGTATTCCCTCCAAGGTCAATATATCCTTAAGGTGTGGTGCCCAGATCCGCTCACAGGACTTCCAGTGGGGTGGAACCAGGGTTTTGTCTAATTGCAACATAACTTCTGTATCCTTATACTCCAATCCTCTAGAGATAAAAGGAGGCAGTCCACTAGCTTTGTGGAGTATGTTCTGCACCTGTTCATGGCATTTTAAAGATCTGTGCACCTGAACCCTCAAGAATCTTTGAACACCTACTGTGTTTAACTTCATACTAGCTTGAAAGTACCCTTTCTATCCTTTTCCTAAAATTAATAATCTTATCCTTGCTTGTATTGAAATCCATGTGCCACCATTTTGCCCTTTGACTTAACCTATCAATATCCCTTTGTAATTTTATGCTATCATCTGTTGTCTAGAATGCTGCCAGATTTTGTTATCAGCACATCTGGATGACTTCTATCCATTTTCAAGTTGTTAATAGACAATGTGAATCAGTGAGGCCTGAATACAGATCCTGTGGGACACCATAAGACCATAAGACATAGGGGTGGAAGTAAGGCCATTCGGCCCATCAAGTCCACTCCACCATTTAATCATGGCTGATGGGCATTTCAACTCCACTTACCCACACTCTCCCCGTAGCCCTTGATTCCTTGCGAGATCAAGAATTTATCAATCTCTGCCTTGAAGACATTCAACATCCGGCCTCCACTGTGCTCCGTGGCAATGAATTCCTCAGGCTACCACTCTCTGGCTGATGAAATGTCTCCTCATTTCCGTTCTAAATTGACCCCCTCTAATTCTAAGGCTGTGCCCACGGGTCCTTGTATCCCCACCTAACGGAAACAACTTCCCAGCGTCCACCCTTTCCAAGCCATGCATTATCTTGTAAGTTTCTATTCGATCTCCCCTCAACCTTCTAAACTCTAATGAATACAATCCCAGGATCCTCAGCCGTTCCACTGGTCACTGGTCACTGGTCACATCCTGCCAATTTGAGGACCTACCCATTATCCCTACTTTCTGTTACATGCCACTCAATTTCCCAGCCATGTCAGTCATTTGCCCCCTGTTACAGAGTCGTAGTGTCATAGAATCATACAGCACAGAAACAGACCCTTTGTCCATCGGTTTAGGCCTGAAACGTCAAGTTTTCCTGCTCCTATGATGCTGCTTGACCTGCTGTGTTCATCCAGCCCCATGCTTGTTATCTCGGATTCTCCAGCATCTGCAGTACCTTTTGTCTCTGCTTACCTTTGTCCATCTCGTCCATGCCGACAAAGTTTCCCAAGCTAAACTAGTTCCACTATGGATGTTTGACCCATATCCCTCTCAGCCTTTCCAATTCATGTGCTTATCCAAGTGTCTTTTAATTGTTTTAATTCAGTGATCTTTATCAGGTATGACGTATATTCCATGAATCCATATTAGCTCTCCCTGATTAACTGAAATTTTTTGAGGCATTCAATTATCCTTTCCTTAATTATAGACTCAAACAATTACCCCACCATAAATGTTAGGCTACCTTTTTGTGAATTCCAAATTTTCCTCTTTCGCCTTTCTTAAAAAATGGAGCGACATTAACAATTTTCCAATTTAAAGAGGCAACTCCTGTATCAAGGGAACCCTGAAAGATGACAGCTAGGGTGTCTACGATGTGTTCCCTTCCTTCCTTTAATTCCACTCATATGCCACTCTTGGACCATTCCAGGCAACCAACAGACTTCACCAGACTTGTAAGTGAGAGGGGGATAAAAACCTGAAAGAACTGCATATGCTGGAAATCTGAAACTGAAACAGAAATTACTGGAAAACCTCAGCAGGTCTGGCAGCATGTGTGGAGAGAAATATAGATATCATCAGTTCTGAAGATATTATCAGTCTCTGGACCCAAAAAGTTAACTCTGATTTCTCTCCACACATGCTTCCAGGCCTGCTGAGATTTTCTGGCAGTTTCTGTTTTTGTTTCATGAAAGAGAGGTTTGGGGGGAAATATTTACAAGGTATTGAACAGCTTCAGGCTTAGACAACAAAAGATAAACGACCACGTCAGTACATTACTGTGTGCAGTCGAGGCCATCACAAATTACTTTGTTGCAAGACAAGACATCAACAAAAATGTTGTATCGCCTGAAGGTGTGTTGAGGGCCTTTGCCACATACTTTAAGATCCAGGGAAGACAGTACAGTTACCTCCAGACTTACTTACATATGATCCCTTGTATGTCCTCACACTTCCCTGTCTTTCAATCTGTAACATGCATACTTACAGTCTATAACATGAATGCATGTAACCTATACAATGAATACATACACGTTGCGTATATCATGGGTGAACATTTCATCACAAGAGGGAGATGGGAGTGTAGAGATCATTGGGAGAACTTTTCCTCCTTGAAAGTATTAAAACCCAACTGGTTAGATTCATAAATAGAGATGAAAGAGAAAGTATATAATGCTTTGATGGTAAGAGCCTTGTGGCACAGTGGTTGTGTTCCTGCTTCTGGTTCAGGAGGCCTGGGCCTACCCACCTACTCAGAAAGTGTTTAATAACATTTCTGAACAGGTCGATTAGCAAATATTTGCGATTCCAAGATCTAGTTAGGTTTAAATCCATTCGTAATGATATTGTGGAATGATTTCATATTAAAGAAATAGGCATGAGTATGAACCGACACCAAACACTTTACATTTGTACCCTTTGCCCAGCAACTACCCGGGGAGTCATTGATGCAAAGGAGTTCCTGTACATCAAATACACAGCATGACTAATCCATGCAAACCCTTTCAGCATTTTCTACCATCCATCCAACAATGACGAGCAGCAAGAGATCATTATCCTGACACAGGTGCACTCATATCTGCCACTCTCTACATGGCGGTATCTCTTCTAACGTTGCTGAACTAGAGTATTGTATGGTGTTATGAGTAGGATGATGCTTCCACTGGGCTCTTTCTGCAGTACATGGGTCAGCTCCATTGTTTGTGAAGTTGTAGTGATTGGAACCAGGTAGACCTCATTAGCTATGAGATTCTTGATTGGGGTTGTTAACCTGGCCCGACCGGGAAAGCCATGTCCGACCAATATAACCTGGAGTATAGAAAAAAACAGAAGAAGATGAAAAATATATAAACAGCAAAAGAAACCTCAGGAGATTAGAATCTCCTCAGTTGAGGACAGACTCCGAGCTGGCTGGTCACAGCCTGGGTACTGTGCATTAGTTAATAAAGGGTGACTTGGTGATGGGACACCAGCCCGTGTGCAGTTATTTCAGAAGTGTTTCCTAAAGAGGGACACTGGAGAATCAAGTACCAAACAGAATCTTACTGCAGAGCCTTGTCGATTGGATCAGGATTGACCACTGGAACTGGAGCACTCAGACAGTACCCTGAATATTCTAGTTAGGTTTAAACCCATTTGTAATGAGCTGTGTGAGGCAGATTGCACTGCTGCTGCTTGCTGGTCTTTCCTCACATTGGTGAAACTAACTGTGAAGATGGGCATCTTGTGATCTGTCAGCCTCTTGCCATCTACATGGTGCAACAGTGAAATGAACTGTAATGGCACCGAGTCACAATTAGATGCTATTCAGATGATTAAAATTGGGAAGGTTAAAGTCCTGTATTGTAGAAGAATGACCAAAAGCAAAAGCCAATAGAACCATAGGGAATATGACCCTTGGTGGCAGGAAACAATGAGTAAACATCGATATTAACAAAAAGATTGCATTTGTGACCAGAAATTCGCTTCCGGTGACATTCCAAAGGGCTCAGTAGTGAGGGCTCTGCAATTTGTGGATGCAGATTAAAACTTTGCCTTAAATACAAGATAATCAGAGTGGAATAAATGCCGCACTCAGAGTCAGAGATGATTCAACACTTTATTAAAAACAAGCAGTTCAAACTCTTGAACAAAAACAGAAGTTGCTGGAAAAGCTCAGCAGGTCTGGCAGCATCTGTGAAGAGAAAATCAGATTTATCACGACAAATGGTGCTGAACATTGCACTATCGGTGAACATCCCCGTTTTTTACCTGATGATTGAGGGAAGGTGACCGATGAAAGATTTCAAGATGTTTGGGCCTAGAACAGCACCCTGAGGAACTCCTGCAGAGATATCCGAGAGCTGAGATGACTAATCTCCATCAAACTTGACCATTTTCTCATTATTCCAACCATTGAGGATTTTGCCCCAATACCCATTGATTCCCACTTTGCTCGGGCTTCTTGATGCCACACTCAGTCAAATGTAGCCTTGATGTCAAGGGCTGTCACTCTCACCTCACTGCTGGAATTCAGTACTTTCATCCATGTTTGAACAAATGCTGTAAAGAGGTCAGGAGCTGAGTGGCCCTGGTGAAACCCAAACTGGGCATCACTGAGCAGGTTATTGCTGAGCAGGTGCTGCTTGATAGTACAGTTGATGACACCTTGCATCACTTTACTGATGGTTGAGACGAGACTGATGGGGCGGTAATTGGCTGGCTTGAGTTTGTCCTGTTTTTTATGTACCGGACATACCTGAGCTTGGATCACGAAGTGGCAAGTTCTGGAATGGAAGCGTTCAGTGTTATTGCCACAATGTTGTCAGGGCCTGTAGCCTTTGCAATATCCAGTGTCTCCAACCATTTTTTTGATATCATATGGAGTGAACTGAATTGGCTGAAGACTGGTATATATAATGCTGGGAACCAGTGGAGGAGGCCAAGTTGGAACAACCACGCGCCACTTCTGACTGCAGGTCACTGCGAAAGCTTCAGCCTTTTCTTTCGCACTGACTTGCTGGGCTCACCCATCATTGAGGATGGGGATATTTGTGGAGCCTCCTCCTGTGGTGAGTTGTTTAATTGTCCATCACCTTTTGTGACTGGATTATTGTAGGACTGCAGAGCTTAGATCTGATCCTTTGGTTGTGGGATCGCATAGCTCTATCTATCACTTGCTGCTTATACTGTTTGGTGTGCAAGTCGTCCTGGTTGGTCGCTTCAACTGGTTGACACCTCATCGTCAGGTCTGCCTGGTGCTGCTTCTGGCATGCTCTCCTGTACTCTCCATTGAACCAGGGTTATTCCTGTGGCTTGATGGTAATGGTTGAGTGGGGGATATGCCAGGCCATGAGGTTACAGATTGTGCTGGAATACAATTCTGCTGTTGTTGATGGCTCACAGTGCCTCATGGATGTGCAGTCGTGAGTTACCAGATGGGACATCGTCCACACAAGGACTGTGCGGTGGTCACACTTACCAATGTTATCATGGATAGATGCAGCTACAGCTGGCGATTGGAAAGGATGAGGTCAAGTATATTTTGTCCTTCTGTTGGTTTCTCACCAGCTGCTGAAGAAGCAGTACAGCAGCTATGTCCTTTAGGACCTGACCAGCTCGATCGGTAGTACTGCTTCTGAGCCGCTGTGGGTGTTGGACTTTGAAGGCCCCCACCCAGAGGAGATTTTGTGCCCTTGCCACCCTCAGTCCTTTCTCCAAGTGTTGTTCAACATGGACAAGCTCCAATTCAACAGCTGAGGGTGGACGGTACATGGTGTCAGCAGGTAGTTTCCTTGCCCATGTTTAACCTGAAGCCATGAGACTTCATGAGGACTGGAGTCAATATTGAGGACTCGCAGAAGCAACTCCTTCCCAACTGTACACCAGTTTTCAAACAAATCTGGTGGGTTTTGTCTTTTTGAATTCAGTAATGATCATGAACAAGATCAGCCCAAAAATCATCACAGCAAACCAGGTGGACAAGGTCATCAGAACTACCTTCCCAGCCTTTCCCTCTGTCCACAACACCCATGTTTTTGTTGTATCTGTCTGTATCGGTGATCAGAATGGGAGCCTACAAGGGGTTAACGTTTTAACGAGAAGAGTCGTATGCTGACGTTTCATAATTGCTTTTCTGTAGCGGGAATCTATTTCTTTGTAAGAATGAATATTTCTTACTAAGTATGGAAACCTGGTCAATGTTGTCTGTCCACAGCAGGTAAAGTGGGGAATTCTGTGTACTTCTATGAAATCTTTAACTTCTGTAATAACTCTGGAAACAATGGGGCTTGATTTCCACCATGCTACCCCAGTGAGTCGTGACTATTTGTGATGAATGAATGCTTCTATTTCCAATAAGATATATTACCATTAATAAACCACAAGATATTGCATAAAATCTTACTATAATTCAGATTTCCTGCATTTTAAAAGTAAGTGGACAAAGTGCTCAAACAATCAAATATCCATTTCCTTGTGATGTTGCAATTCATTTTCCTCTGTATATAGTTGGAGATTTTCACAAAACTAAACACTTGTGGACTCTCTGATTCCCCCCACACCCCTCCCCAATGATGCAACATTTTAATCTCCTGCTCTGCGAGTGGCTGTCCAAAGTTAGAGAAAGAAGCACCTCCCTCGCTGCCTCCTCAGCAAACCCTGGCCATGCACTGTCAGAGCGCAGAGCATTGTAGATTCCATTTATGCTGCCGTTGAGCCATCCAGTGACTATCGAGGAAAATGTAATAAGGTGGGGACCCTGAGAGTGCAATTGGGTTGTGACCACAAGGAAGGATTCCTTCATGTTTATCTACCCTGCTCGTTGTCGTGAAACTTGCATTCTCTACCAGTCAAGCTTTTGTACCTTTCCACCCGACAAGGACTTGAGTTATTTCGAGAAAAGGGCTTTCCTTTCAACACTAAGGAAGCCACAAGGTGACTTCTCACTCTTTAACTGCAACACAAGGAGAGGCACAGAGGCATATTCCAGAATGATGTTCCAACTTCCTCATTGATTGTTTTGCTCAATCTACTGTGTAACTTGGAATAGCTTCTCGATTTAAGATCTAGAGCACTTTGCCAAGTGATCTTTTATAAACACACATGCTAAATATTTTGTGTTTCACTGCGTGATAAGACCATTTCCTGGGGCTGGATGTGTATGAGCTGCAGGGGGCACTTTTATCTGTTGGCATCACCAGTTTCCAATGGTGCAGAGATTTGACACGGTGGCAGTGTTTCATTTCACATTGGCACTGTGTTTACACATCACCTTAACGCTTTCCCCACTATTGAATCTAACTGAAGTTGGGTACTGGATGGCCACCCATCCCACAGGAACAGGGAACCTAGTTTAAACAGAATCATTGATTTCTGGCAATATAATGCAATTAGAACATGCCCACTGCGGGTCTTGGGTCCACACAGTCATAAATACCACAGCTGAAGCTGACAGCAGCGAAGGTCCTGATAGCTGTTGTGGTTAGTAAGTTTGTGGATGGCACTAACAGAGGTGGCACAATAGACAGTGAAGAGGGTTTTCTAAGATTACAAAGGGATCTTTATCAAATGAATCATTGGGCTGAGAAATGGCAGATGGAATTCAATTTTGATAATTGCATTTTGGTCCAACAAACAGGGGCAGAACTGCTTTTTCTAGAAAAGCGTGAGACACTTCGCCTTTTTCCCTTCTCTTTTCCGCGTATTATTACCACACAGTGTATTCAAGCGGTTCTTTTCAGATTCGGTAAATATAATGAACAGAAGGCTCAACAACAGCAATTTGCTTAAGTATGAATGTTTATTAAGCAATTATAAATGATTATAAAGGCAATAATAACTGATTGTAGTGGTAATAATACAGGGAAAAGAAAAGTAACAAAAAGCAAAGTGAATCACGCTTTTCTCGAAAAAGCAGTAGGGTCTCACTTCCTTCTGTCTGTTGGGAACATCTCAATCGATGGCTGGTCTGGAGGTGTAGGCTCATTCCTGGCACTGTTCACTATTCCAAGCTGAAACGAAGTCCAGTAGCAGCAGCAGTAGAGGCTTGGAATGAAACTCTCTCTCTCTCTTACACAGTATCACAAATAACCAATACTGAAAACAGCAGATACAATAGGCAAGAGATAAAAGGTACTGCAGATGCCGGAGAATCCGAGATAACAAGGCGTGGGGCTGGATGAACACAGCAGGCCAAGCAGCATCATAGGAGCAGGAAAACTTGACGTTTCGGGCCTAAACCCTTCATCAGAAATGGGGGAGGGGAAGAGGGTTCTGAAATAAATAGGGAGAGAGGGGGAGGCGGATAGAGGATGGATAGAGGAGAGGATAGGTGGAGAGGAGGCAGACAAGTCGAAGAGGCGGGGATGGAGCCAGTAAAGGTGAGTGTAGGTAGGGGGCTAGGGAGGAGATAGGTCAGTCCAGGGAGGACGGACAAGCCACACCCCCATCTCCTATCTACTAACATCATCCCACCCCCTTGACCTGTCCGTCCTCCCTGGACTGACCTATCTCCTCCCTACCCCCCTACCTACACTCACCTTTACTGGCTCCATCCCCGCCTCTTCGACTTGTCTGCCTCCTCTCCACCTATCCTCTCCTCTATCCATCCTCTATCCGCCTCCCCCTCTCTCCCTATTTATTTCAGAACCCTCTTCCCCTCCCCCATTTCTGATGAAGGGTTTAGGCCCAAAACGTCAAGTTTTCCTGCTCCTATGATACAATAGGCAAAACTGCTGGGTAGCACAGAAAACATGTTTTTTAATCATGCTGTCTGTGGCACATACGGGAATGTTCACAGGACTCATCCAAGGTCATGCAGCCCACCCACACGATCTATCTTCTCATGCAGCTATCAAATATCATCATGAACATTTCGCCCTTCAACCCATCTTATACAAGGATTTATACAATTAATGGTAGGGCTTTGGGTAGTGTTGTAGAACAGAGGGACCTATGTGGGCAGGTACATAATTCTTTGACTTTTGCGTCACACATAGACAGAGCGATTAAGAAGGCATTGAGCACGCTTGCCTTCATTGCTCAGAGCTTTGAGTACAGGAGTTGGGACGTCATGTTGAGGTTGTACAGAACCTTGGTGAGGCTTCTTCTGAAGTATTGTGTCCAGTTCTGGTCATTTTGTTATAGGAAGGATATTGTTAAGCTGGAGAGAGTTCAAAAAATATTTAGCAGGATGTTGCCGGGTCTGGAAGGTTTGAGCTACAAAGAAATGCTGGGACTTTTTTCCACTGGAGCGTACGAGGCTGAGAGGTGACGTTTATAGGGGTTTATAAAATCATGAGGGGTATAAATCGGGGTAATGGTAGGTATCTATTCCCTAGGATTGGGGATTTCAAATCTAGAGGGCATATTTTTAAGGTGAGAGGAGGAAGATTGAGAAAAGATATGAGAGACAATATTTTTACACAGGGTGGTTCACATGTGGAATGAACTTCCTGACAAAGTGGTGGATGTGGGCACAGTTAGAATGTTTAAAAGACACTTTCATAAGTACCTGAATAGGCAAGGTTTGAAAGGATATGGAATTGGAGCAGGCAGGTGGGAACACTTTCGTTTTGGATCACAATCGGCATGGACTGGTTGGACTGAAGGGCTTGTTTACATGCTTTATGACTCTATGATGGGAAAGGAAAGTATTGTCATGAGTCTGCAGATTTCCTAGTCAGACCCTGGAACTCATCACTGGACACTTTCCTCAAAGGAATTTGACATACAACGTCAAGCGATTCAGATTGTTCCATCAGTCGGTTTGGACTGAAAATCTGAGGTCGATTTGAAATGATTTATTTTTTGTTACAAACAAATGACATGAAAGAAACATTGGCTGTCAAGTATTTGGGAATCTTAAGTTTATGAAAGTTCATGTCTTTCTTTTATCGATCTGATTAAACAATAGTTATTTCTCTTGTAAAGTGTAACGCTCTCATTCTGGTAAGATGTCAAAAGGGCGAAGTGAAACATGTGAAAATTTGAAAGAACAGACTTTTATTTGAAGTTGATAGCTGCTGATGTGTGAATACACCAATGTTTACAGTACAAATATAAATTATAGTTCATTTTCCTAGAACATATCAGTGTGACAGTGGAGCAGATAATATCCACAAAAAGATATCCATTGTATACCAGTACCTGTGGTCTTAGGTCAAGAATTTTTTATTTACTACACAATGTCTTCTGCTGAACAGAAATATGTTCCAACTTCCTTGTTGACTGAGTGAAACAATCTTCCATGTAACTTTGAATAA
>JAHRHZ010000046.1:20130269-20191841 GCA_024137785.1 Ginglymostoma cirratum
CTGACCAGGATGGCCCATGGCTAACATTCCTGTCCCACTGCCAATGGGTGTTCCTAAATCATAAATGAAGGAGCAGCGAAGGAACTGAGGCCATCGTCACTGAGGTGAACCCAGCCGCAGGGAGCCTGTTACCAAGTGGAGTTCCCAAGAGCTGCCACCCTGTGGGGAGCTTGTCATCCCGGGGTGGGGGACTGTCCCTCCTTCAAAGGCTCTCAGTGCCTGGATAAGGGAATGCAGATTCCTTCATTAACAATGTTAACCTGGACAGATCTCTGACTGTAGTGTGACGCTGCCGGCTAGTCTCTCCAAGTGTAGGGTTTGCACTCTGTCCTGGTTCCATTGTTACCCCACCATGTACAGAGGCTTCTCTACATTCCAGTCACCGCTGCGACACACATGCTGGACAGTTTTCCCATTGCAATGTCAGAAACTACGTACGATTGCCTGGTTGGATATGACATTCTGTGTACAATCCTCTAACTGCAGCATTAATCCCAATGTTCATTTCCATCGCATACTATTCGTCCCAATGGATAGTCCTCTATTTGAATCATTGCAATCAGTTTTATGTTCCTTTCTGTGCACTGTTAGACCCTGTGTAAGCCCCTCAATCCACACTGTGACTTACATTGTACATCTCTCATAGGGCACAGTTATACACCATGTACATTACACTCTCTGCAGTTTCACAAACTGTGCACATTCCTCTGTCTGCACTGCTAAGCCCAGTGCATGATCCTCTCTCTGTTGTATTATCTGCAGTGCACATTGCTCACCCTGCGCTGTTACAACCCGTGTATATTCTCCCATGTGCAATGTTACACTCAGTACGTGGTCCTCTATCAGCAGTGTTACACAAAGTGTATATTCCCTTATCTGCAGTGCTACCCACCGTACACACTCCTCTGTCTGCACTGATATACCGCAGTGTATTTCCTCTACCTACAGTGTCCCAGTGTAAATTCCACTGTCTACAGTGTTACAACCAGTGTACATTCTCCAGCACAGGGAAGCGAGTCGCGGGCCATGGGCGGTGCAGGGAACTGAGGTGACATTGTAAAACTTTTCACTGTAAACCTGTGCTTTGATACTTGAGTAAACATGGCAATAAAGGATATTCTATTCTTCTATTCTATTCTGTCTCCAATGTTCTTCTAGGTGTACTTTCCTCAAACTGCCGTATTGTTCCCAGTTTACATTCCTGTATCTACAGTGTTACCCTCGAGGTGTATTTGCCTATCTGCCGTGTGACACACAGTGGACATTTCCAGTGATTTGTTCCTCAGATTGCAGCACATGACCATGTACATTCATTCACTGACAAGGTTAACTCCGATTGTGGCTGTCATCTGCTGCTAACAGAACAAGACATCGATCTCTGTCTAAATCTAAAATTCAATCTCACTGTCCCCAGCTGGATAGTCATTCATTTCATCTAGTGATGTTTCCCTTTCTCTGCAATTAATTTTCTCTTGAATATTGTTCAATCACACATGAGTCAACTAACCATAGTTAAACTGCACGCATCTCGTCTTGGAATACAGATGAGGTCCATTCACATGCCAGTTTGTATAGTCCAGCAGAGAACCATCTGTCCAAAGCCAAAAGTCAAGCTGTGGGAGAGAGGGATATTCATCATTTTAAAATGCAGACTGCTGTCACATTAAACAATTTGTATTGTTATCATTGTGATCTCATTATTTAAAAACCTTTTACTTAAAAACAATTTGAAATCACGATTAGCTGCATTGGACAAAGAGCTGGGGCCTGTCACATGTACATTCTTTTGCAGGCTGCAACTCCAGAAGATTTATTACCACTTGGAAAAGAACTCAAGCAGGACGAGTTCCCAATTCCTGGAGCCTGATGTGTCAGAGTTTGGCTTAGCTAGCGTCACTACTGTGTACACAGGAAAATGGCGATTCTGTGGCTGACACATTTCAGAAGTTGGTAACCCCACAGCGACAGAGAGTTGACAGTTAGAGGGAATGAACGATCACCAGGGAGACCAGAAGAAACTGCCTCCTGGAGCCAAGTGTCCAGAAAACCAATTGCATCACTTCCCTGATGATCGAGTGAAGACTGATAGGAGAGTAATTGTAGATTTCTGATGAAGGGTCTAGGCCCGAAACGTCAAGCTTTCCTGCTCCTATGATGCTGCTTGGCCCGCTGTGTTCATCCAGCTCCACACCTTGTTATCTCAAATTGTATCCCCAGTGGTTTTCAACCCAAGTATTTTATTCTCAAACTGCGTGCTAAATTCCATCGTGTTATGATCACTGTTTTCCAGTATTTTACTCTGAATTCATTTCTCCAACCTGCCTCATTACACATCACCAGATCCATGGAAGCCTGATCCTTGATAGTATCTGCATCTTATTGCTCTAGGGAACTGTCCCAAATCTGCTCTATGAATCCTTTTTATTGCAACCTCAACCTCGAATGTCTAATAAAACCCACTGCCACTGCTATATCCCCAGTGCCCTGCCATTGTTTCCTTTACAATGAGCATCAAATTTCCTTTGGTAAGTTATTACTGAAAATCGTCTATCACCCTTTCAGGTGGCCTACCCCGTCAACACCAACCCCAAACAGAACATTTCACATCAAGCTTTGAATGATGGTGGGCAATTAATCAAATAACAAGAGGTGGTGGCTCCACAAATACGTCCATTGTCAACACTGTGAAAGCCCTGCAAATATGTGTAAAAGCTAAGGATGAAACATTTGCAACAATCCACAGCCAGAAGTGCCAAATGGATGAATAATCTCCACCTCCCCGAGAGTTCACAGAATCTTCAGCCTCTTGATTTACTCCATTTGATACGAAGAAATGGCCAAACTCACTCGATACTTGAGAGGCTGTTGACCCTGGAAATAAAACTGAGAACATGCGCCATTAGGCTCGGGGTGTTGTGGGTTGGGGGTCGGTGGGGCGGTGGGCGGTGCATGTGGAGAAGGGGTGGGAATCTCTCTGCTGGCTGGTGTCATGTCGAACTTGTTAATTGTGGGAGACAGCCTTCTCAGCCCCAGACCATCGAAGCAGTTCCTCAGCCTGGTGTCTAATGTCCTAAACATCTTCAGCTGCTTCATCAATCACCTTCCCTCCATTATAAGGCCAGAAATGAGGGAGAGAGATAACCCATGTTACTCCATCCATTTGGGCTGTCTCTAGCATCATCTTTTTTTGATTATTTGTCATTATCTCTCTGCCTTAATTAATTGGCTCATTGGTCATCCTTTCACTTGTTGTTTGGCTGTCGGCCCTTTACACACCGTTTGACGTATTTGATCACCTGCAAAGACTAGTTATTCAGTCTCTCGACACTTCACTCAGACTATTGGTACTTATTTGTTGACACTCTTAATTACCTGAAATTATCTTGCTGTTACCTCTCCGCCTATATATTCTGTGCCTGTGCGCATGCTGCCCATCTCCTGATGAAGGACCAGTGCTTTGAAAGCTTGAGATGTGAAATAAACCTGTTGGACTATAACCTGATGTCACGTGACTTCTGACTTAGTCCGCCCCAGTGCAACACCACCTTCTCCAGATCCTAAAAAGGGTCAGCTTTGGAAATGATTGCATAGACAAGACATAGCTTTCAGGGACATGAAGAAACAGCTGTCACCTTCTAAGGTATTGGAACATGGAACAGTATAGCACAGTGCAGGCCCTTCGGCCCACGATGTTGTGCTGAACTTTTACCCTCAACCTAAGGTCTATCTAACCTCCACCCCTATCTTATATTATCATCCATATGCCTATCTAATAGCTGCTTAAATGCCCCTAATGAGGCAGACTCCACTACCCTCTCCAGCAATGCATTCCACACACCTACCACTCTGAGTAAAGAACCTACCTCTGATGTCTCCCCTATATCTACCTCCACTCACTTTAAAACTATACCCCCTCGTAATAACTACCTCCACCTTAGGAAAAAGTCTCTGGCTGCTCACTCTATCTATACCTCTGATTATTTTGTACACCTCTATCAAGTCACCTCTCATCCTTCATCATTCTAAAGAGAAAAACCCGAGCACGCTCAAACTTTCCTCTTAAGACCTTCCCTCCATTCAAGGCAACATCCTGGTAAATCTCCTCTGCACCTTTTCCAATGCTTCCACATCGCTCCTGTGATGAGGTGACCGGAACTGGACACAATACTCCAGATGTGGCCGAACCAGGATTTTGTATAGCTGGAGCATAACTTCACGGCTCTTGAACTCAATCCCTCTATTAATGAAAGCTAACACACCATACACCTTCTTAACAACTCTATCCACCTGGGTGGCAGCTTTCAGGGCACTTTGGACATGAACCCAAGATCCCTCTGCTCCTCCACACTGCCAAGAAATCTTTCCGTCAACCCCGTATTCTGCTTTCAAGTTTGTCCTTCCAAAATGAATGACCTCACACTTTTCAGGGTTAAACTCCATCTGCCACTTCTCAGCCCAGCTCTGCATCCTATCAATGTCCCTTTGTAACCTAGAACAGCCCTCTGCACTATCCGCAACTTGACCCACCTTCGTATGGTCTGCGAATTTACTCATCCACACTTCCACTCCTACATCCAAATCACTTATAAAAATCACAAATCGAAGAGGACCCAGAACAGATCCTTGTGGTACACCACTTGTAACTGAGCACCATGTTGAATATTTTCCGTCCATTACCACCCTTTGTCTTCTAAGGGTCAGCCAATTCTGAATCCAATCTGCCACATTTCCCCCTATCCCATGCCTTTTACTTTCTGCATGACCCTACCATGGGGAAGGTTATCAAACGCCTTACTTAAATCTATGTATACCACATCCACTGCTCTACCTTCATCCACATGTTTGGTCATCTCTTCAAAGAATTCAATACGGTTTGTGAGGCATGATCTACCCCTCACAAATCCATGCTGACTATCACGAATCAAACTGTGCCTATTCAAGTGATCATAAATCCTACCACAGAGCCTTTTCCAATAATTTGCCCACCACTGAAGTAAGACTAACTGGCCTGTAATTTCCGGGCTTATCCCTATTCCCTTTTTTGAACAAGGGAATGATGTTTGCATCTCTCCAATCTTCTGGCACTATACCCGTGGACAGTGAGGATGAAAAGATCATCGCCAAAGGCCCTGCGATCTCTTCCCTCATTTCCCATAGAATCGTTGGATAAATCCCATCAGGCCCAGGGGACTTATCTATCTTCAAGTTCCTCAAAATTCCTCGGACATCTTCCTTACTAACTTCTACATCCTCTGGCCTACCAACCTGTTTCACACTGTCCCCCCCTTCAACTAGGTCCCTCTCAGTTGTGAATACCGAAGAAAAGTATTCATTAAGGATCTCTCCAATCTCTTTAGGCTTCGTGCACAAATTCCCTTTACAATCCTTGTATTGGCACACTATAATCCCAAGAAAGATTTGGTATTGAGATGTGATTCCACCCCATACAGAATTGGGGAGGTAATAGCTGATAGTTGGCCCAATGGAGACAAACGCCCAATTGGATCATTCATTGTTACAGGGAGTGACAGTGATTGTCCTGAGCAAAGATCGCTTCCAAATACAAGCTGAACTCCATCAGAGCCATGCGAGGTTCTGCAAAATGAAGATTCTGGTGAGAAGTTATGTCTGGTGTCTGGGCTTGGATGCAGACATTGCCATATTGGTGGGGCAGTGCCAAGAATGTCAATGAGGACAAATGTTAACATCAGCAGGTCTGCCACATTCGTGGGAATGATCGACAAACCCTGGAGTCATTCGCCTGTTGACTATGCAAGTCGTTTCATGGGCTCAATGTTCTTCATCATTGTAGACACCCACTCAAAGTCAATTTGCCAAACAAGGGGATGACGGTAGAAACATTTTGCATATTTTTTCCATTGCATGGAGTCCTGGATGTGTTGGTCACAGATAACATGCCATTGTTTAACAGCAGCGAATTTGGCTATTTCCTAAAGTCGATATATCAGAACAGCTTGATGCCATCCATCATCCAATGGAACGACAGAACATGCAGTTCAAAATTTAAAGGCAGGCTTGGAGAAACAGCCTACAGCCTTGCTAGATACAAAGCTGTCATGGTTCTTAGTGATTATAGGACCAGTCCACATGCAACTCCGTAGTACCAGCAGAGTTGCTAAAGGGTAGAAGACTCCATACCAGATAATGCCAAATCATCCTGGAGCTGGAGGAGAGTGGGGCAGGGGCAGGGAAATTGGTGAAATGGCATTACGAACACCAATGCCAGACACAAGACTATGCGAAGCGGAAGAAACAGTTTGTACAGGGAATGAAACTTGATGCAGGAATGATGGGAATGGCCCTGCATGGGTAAGAGGCATGTTCGCCATTCAGTCAGGGCCAGTGACATATAAAGTTCCTTGAGCTGCGACAGTTCTGAACAACAATGTGGATCATGTGAAAGCCACAAATTCGCAAACAGGAATGAAAAGTGACGAGCCCCTCGCAACAGTCGGAAATGCGGCCGGACCCCTTGAGTACACCATCTCCATGAATGATTGACGAATGCTCTGAATCAGAGAGGGACATGTAGGATGTAGCTGCCTCAACACCTTTCCAGCAGAAGAAGAGTGACATTTTGCTGAGACGCTCCTGACGAGGTGAGCTCCCACACCGTCCGTATCAGACACTTGAGTCAGAGAAACCTGAGCCAGTGTGAAAATGCACCAGGAGGCTCTCCAAGGAAAACGATTGGCCTATATCCTCGCAGTCAGGCAGGGAGGGATGTTGTGATTGTAATGAGGTTAGCCAGGTGGAAGAAATAGAATATCTCCTGATTAGGGCTGTTAATCTGGGCCAATCTGGGAGCCCTGGCTGACAGATACAATGAGGTATGTTTGAGGTCCTGGTACTCTGGGAGCTGACTATGAATGAGACTGTACTGGGGCAAGCAGTCTCCATGTGTAAATACAGGATAATGTGGTGAAGTTAGACGGACTTTGCAGAAGTCTTTCCCAGCATAGACCTGAAGATACAAAAGAATCGCACCCTGCAGCTATAAGACATTGCAGACTGAGGGGCTAACTCGACTAATTGTGTGATGTCTGTCCCTTACTCCATGACGGACTTCTGCCCTCATGAGTTACCAGCAAATCAGATTGGCCACCAGCTCCAGCAGGACCAGCAGCACCATGAGCTCAGTAGTGGTTGCTGCTGGTACTGCAGTCAGTCCCAGGGTTGCGCTCTGCAGACCCTGCATAATGGTACATGCTGTGTGTTGGGTCAGGAGCGTGTGGAAAGCTGAGGGAGGTGTAGGTGAGGGGAACAGCAGGGAGCTGTTTCTGAGAAGCTCTGTGAGAAGGAAGAAAGGGGACTATATTCCATGTGTGTTCCTGATGTTCAAACAGAACCTCCCAAAGCAGTACACACCATTTAAGAACATAAGAACTAGGAGCAGGAGTAGGCCATCTTGCCCCTCGAGCCTGCCCCGCCATTTAATAAGATCACGGCTGATCTTTTTAAGACTCAGCTCCACTTACCTGCCCACTCACCATAACCCTTAATTCCTTTACTGTTCAAAAATTTATCCAGCCTTGCCTTAAAAACATTCAGTGAGGTAGCTTCAACCTGGGCAGGGAATTCCACAGATTCACAACCCTTTGGTGAAGAAGTTCCTCCTGACCTCAGTCCTACATCTGCTTCCCTTTATTTTGAGGTGATGCCCCCTAGTCCTAGTTTCACCTGCTAGCGGAAACAACCTCCCTGCCTTCACCTTATCTATTCCCTTCATTTCTTCCCACTGTCTGTGCTGCAGGCGGTGGCGGGGGGGAATCAATCCTGAGCTAAAAACTGAGAGCAGAGATCTTCAATTCTTCAGGAAGGGAATGAGAGAGCTTCTTAAAAATGGCAGTGCATTGGGAGTAAGGGGGAGATTGGGATTAGACTGGGTGAATATTAATGAGTATGGGGAGTGAGCAGCATCGTGGGATTAGATTGATTTGGATATTAAATGAGACGGGGAGTGAGCACTGGAGTAGATAACTGAGTGGGACACATTTGAGGAGTAAATGTGAGAATGGGATCAGATTGAGTAGGTCCGAGTGAAAATAGAATAAGATTAGTCTGTGGGAGGCTTTTAAAGCATTTGAGTGGAATGAATTGGACTGAGTTCATGGACAGGGAGCAGGAGAGTGGGATGTGGGGAGGAGCAGTAAGACAGATGGGATGGTGAATCATGCTATGCCCATATGGGGAGTGGACAGAGAGTGAATGGGGAATATATAGAATATCAAATACGTGTCAATGGTTAGGTCATTGCTCACTTGAGGAGATTCCTCAGGTACCACCTCTGTCTGTTTTCTCAATTCACACAACAGGAGATCCATTAACCGCTCAGGTCACAGCATTAACGTGTCCTCACACACTATGTTAGGTTGACCCTACCTGTTACATCCCTGACGATCAATGTACTCAGCACCAATCCCATCAGCAGAATCATGTCTGCAGTGAAGTTCCTTTCCCCTCACCTGAAACACAACAGAAACAATTCACCGTCAGTGTCAAGGTTTCACGGTTAAGATGGGTCTCTCCTGCTCCTATTCTTACCTCGATCGTTCTGTCTGTCTCTCTCTCTCCCAGTTGTCTGATGTGATGAGGTGTTCAGTCTTACTGTAAATATATACAGCAGACGGTGAGGAAGGAAGGAACCGTTGAAATCAGATCCAATTGGTTTGAGAATTAATGATGTCCAAACTCCTGCTGACCAATCAGAGACTGACCACTCAGTACAGAAAGGATTGGAAACCATGAGAATGTTCCTGGACTTACACATTAAATTGTACAACGTGGCACTGGAAGACCTCAGTGAGAAATGTAACTGTACTCATGGTTCCTGGCACCTGTAATCAGGCTGGGAGTGAATGCATTTCTAAGATCGGAAATTAATGAATGATATTGATGAGAATATTTACAATGTACGCCCATTATAATGCATTAAACACATCAAAATAAATGAAAAATATTCACATAGATATGTGAAGTATTGTAAAATTTGATCTGATATAAAAGGTTGTTTTACCAGATCTGAATTGTATTTGTTCCCCATTTCTCTCCCTGTTGGAAGGTGTCCTTCATGCAATAGCAGCAGTGAGACTGAACCTGTTTATAAAGGAGACGGCCTATTCAGAATCACTGGCAGCTTTCAAAAAGGAACATGATTGCTGTTTGTTCAGGAGTGAAAGTGAGGGACTGGGAGATAATGAAACTTGTGAATGTGTGATCTTATTCATCTCTCCGTCTCAATGGAACTTTCTGTAAGAATTCTTTACTTACAGTTTGATCTGTACAGACATTCCCTCAAGATCCTGTCTGGCACTGTATTCTGTCTGACTAATCACTGGACAGGTCCTGATAAAGGAGGATTGCTGGCAGTGAATACAGTCGATTAGATTGAGTGAAGTTCAGGTAAATTGCTGCTTCACCTGGAAGGTGTGTCTGGGGACTTGCATAGTGATGGGGGAGGAGGTAAAGAGCAAGGATGGCACCTTCTCCAATTGCAAGGAAAGGTTTCATGGGGGGCAGTGTGGGAAATGATGGGAATGGAGGAGGAATGGATCAGACTGTTGCAGAGGGAATGGTCCCTGCGAAATGCTGACAAGGCAGGGGAGGGCAATATGTGTCTGGTGGTGGATCCCGCTGGAGGAGGCAGAAATGGCAGCTTGTGGTTCTTTGTATGCGGAGGCTGTTGGTAAGTGAGAACCAGAGGGATTGTATCATTGCTGTGGGTGTGAAGAGAAGGGGTGATGGCAAAAGTGTTTATCATGGTTCGAACAAGGATTAGGGCATGTCTTCCACGGTAACAGGGAATCCCAGGTTGAGGAAAAAGTTGGACATTTCTGACACCCACCATGGAGAAACTGGTAAAATGGGATGGAATCCTTACAGAATGCAGGGTGTGAGTCTGTAAAGTGTAGCTAACAGGTGCCAGTGCATTTGCAGTGGATATGGGTGGCTTGTGTTTCCCCAGAAATGGAAGCAGAGATGTTGAGGAATGGAAAGGAGGAGTGCAAGTTAGACAAGGTGAAGGTGAGAGCAGCATGGAAAATTGAAGCAAAATGTATCAATATTTCCAGTTGGGAATGAGAGAAGGAAAGAGCACAAATGATGTCATTGGTTGACCAGAGAAAGAGTTGTGGGGAGGAAACCAGTAGTTCTGAACAAGCAATATTCCATGTAGCCTACAAAGAGACAGGTATGTGAGGATGATACAGAGGGTGACACTGAGTCAACAGACGGATATAGACAGGTTACGTGGGTGGGGATAAACTTGGCAGATGGAGTATAATCTGGGAAAAGAGAGGGCATGCACTTTGCAAGAAGAATGGTAAATGGTGGTAAATGCTATTTAAATTGTAATTGGTTGCAGGAAGCTGCAGCACCAATGGATTTGGGGACATCACGCATTATCACACCAAGTGACAATCTAAATTCATGTATGTATAGTGGTGAGTGATTCATGCGTATAAATATCATTGTTCATCTGTTTGGATTTGAAATTGGTGGCATGCAGGTGTTGATCTGAAGGGGGTTAACGACTTCACTTTGTCCGGGACTATGATTATAAACCAACCTGTGTCTCATGTAATGTTAATGAAAATTTGTTTATGGTGTGGTTGTTTTGCAATTTGAGAAAGAACATAAATACAAACATGACCTGAGCAGAGAAGGGGATAAGCCAATTTTTTAAAAATGTTGAGGAGCTTTTTGGCAGATCAAGTACAACCTGATTGAAATTATCGGCAAGTTTAGTCTCATCCAGGAAAAGGAATTGTTCAGAGCAGTTTAGGAAATAAGTTAGCTCAGTGAAGGAGAGGAATTTGTGAAGCTTCCAGATTCCGAGTTGGTTTGGAACTCCACAGATGTTCAAAAGATTTAAAAAATCTGAGCTCTGAGTTGCATGAGTGGACTGGTAAAATATCTCACACCTCACAGGACCAGAACTGAGAAGGAGCAATTTAGACAAGCTAATAAATTTTATATGGATGGAATTTCTTTGTTTCTTTAAGTAACTGTAAGCTGCTGGTTTTGGGGAGTAGATGGGATTTTATTTTTCCACGTGTTTTAAAATTTTTCAATCAGCAGTTTGTTTTCTTTATGTTCATTCCTTTAGATTAATAAATTTCAGTCTCATTGTTAAATCCAAATCCATCTTTTGTCTGCCTCTCTTTCAGTGAAAGATTATCATATTAATTTAAGAAAGAAAAGGTGGAATATTGGGCCAGATTCAATTCAGTGATCTGACTTGTTCAGGAATCCATCAGCTGGAATGATAACAAATGGAAATGTCTAACAGCCGTTTAACAGGGGAGGTTATATAACAAGCCCTACTTGTCCAATCCTCTCAGTACAATGCCCCAGTCATAGGGTCAGGGGTCAATCTGCCTTTTGTTACTCTTTGACCTTGCAATGGTTGACACTGTCGTGGCGATGGGCTTGGTTTCAACACCACCACCATTGCTGAGCTCCAGCTTCTCTGACTCATTTGAAAACTCCAGCATAACCCTGATCTCTTCTTTCGCTCGGTTTAATTTCTCTGGGTTGTCTTCGTTAGGATGATATTTCCTGGGTAATACATCGCCTACATTTTTCAAAATCCATTCAGTGACTGTGGGCAACATGAGCTGTGCCAGCTATTATTGCCCATTCATAGTTGGCATTGAGAAGTTGGTTGCGAGCTGTCTCTTTGAACTGCTTCTGTCCGTTTGCTGCAGTTACATTGACAATTCTGTTACGGACGGTGTTCGAGGATACTGTCTCCGTGACACTGGAGGAACAGTTATACATTTCTAAAGTAAATTGGTGACTGGCTTGCAGCGCCACTTGCAGGTGGTGGTGTTGCTTTGTATCTGCTGGCCTTGTCCTTCCAGATTTATTGGTTGGATGTTTGGAAGAAGGTCCCTGAGGATACTTGGTGAACCTCAGCAATACACGTTGTCGATGGTATGCCCTGCTGATATTGTGCATCAATGGTGTTGGAGACACACATCCAAACACATGGGGAGTATCCCAACACACTCCTGGCTCATGCCTGATGGATAATGGATAGGCTTTGGAAGTAAGGAGGTGAGTTTTTCTCTGCGGGATTCTCAGCGTCAGACCTGCTCTTGTAGTCACAGTATTTTTATGGCGAGTCTCATTCAGGTTCTGGTGAATACTAATCCCCAGGAATGTAGATAGTGGGAGATGTGGCACTGGGAATTCCATTGAATGTCACGGCTGTTGTATAGACTCTGTCTTTTTGGAGATGGTCACTGTTTGACATTTGTGTGTCATAAAAGTTACTTGCTAGCTGTCAGCCAAACCTAGATATTGTCACGGTCTTGGAGCATTTGGACATAGTCGGATCCAATATCTGAAGAGTTTTAAATGTGATGTGAATCATTGGAATTCTCTGCCCCAATCATTTAGTAAGTTTAAAGTAGAGAATAATTAATTCTGAATATCACAGCAGGAAGTGTAAGAGGATAGTGTGGGTTAAAGGCATTGGAGGATTTGATTAGCTGCAATCAAATTAAATGATGGAGGAGGCACAATAGCTGAATTGCCCACTCCTGTTCTTATGTTCATATATTCAGGACCCGAGGAATCATGAATGGGGATGAACATATTGGTGAACATCCCCATTTCTCTCTTTATGACGGAGGGAATGATATTGATGAAGCACCTGAACATGGTTGGACCGAGGAAATCTTGTGGTAATAGCTTTAGGTGAAGATGATTGATTTGCAACAAGTCAGGTCTGTGATAAAATACACCCCATTTACCTGGATGGCGACAGCTCCAGATTGACACAAGAGGCTTGACACAATCTGGGACAATGCATTCTGTGTGATTGGCACCTCATTCACAACCTTCACCATTCATTCCCTCGAACCATTCATGTACAATGCCAAAAATATGAGCTATATACAAGATGCTCTGCAACAACTCATCAATACTCTATTAATAACACATTCTCAACTCATGGCCTCTACATCCAGAAGAACAAATGACAACATGTACATGGGAACATGGTCAGCTTCAAATTAACATTCAAGCCACATACTATCCTGTCTTGGAGTTATATTGCCATTCCTTCATTGTTACAGGGTTAAGATCCTTCCTTCTTCACAATAGAATGGGTGTACTCACACTCCATGAACAGCAGCAGTTCACGAAGCCTGCTCACTGCTGTGATCTGAAGGACAGTTAGGGATGAACAAAAGTACAGGCTGAGCCAGTGGTGAGCACATCCTCAGAAAGTCTACATCGTAAAACATGTGACTTCTGATGTGAGCTCAGTGCACAAGGTGCTGGTGGCTGTGTTGGATATCTCCATCACATCGAGAAGCATGAGGCTGTTTCAAATCCTGGACCCACTCACTTTCGAATGACTGTCTCCCACCGTCACCGACACTGAGGAACTGGACATCTGGGTACAGTCAACAGCACAACCTCAACCACAGTTTCTAAGCCAATGCCTGTAGTTTGTAATCAGTGACTTTGGAAAGTTTCTGGTTGTGGAGATTAATTGTGCAGCCATCCCACTGACTCTCTGCTGAGGGAAGAGTTGGGCAGGAAGCCATAGTGGGTCAGGAAGACAGTAATAAACAAGACTCACACAGCATCAAACACACAGTGAGGGTGCAATGCCATTTATTATTGACTGAGAGACTTGGTCGGCACAGCCATCATGGGCTGGAACTGCAGCTCCACAAATCGAGGAACAGCATCCATTCCTGGACAGGATCCATGGAGCATCACCAGATTCTTCTAATTGAAATCGAGTTTGTAGGCGCAAATAAAATATTTGTGATGTGAACAGTGAACGTCATACCATTCGTCGTGGTTTTCTGTGCAGTGAAAAGTTAAACACAACATTAACCATCAGTGAATCAGCTGCTGTTTGTTTGCTGATGTCATCCTTTCTCTTCAGATAGAGAGATTGCTGCTACATCAATCTGTCTGAGCCAGTGGATGGAACATTGTGCTCATGGAGGTGGTGACCGTGCCATCAGGAATGACACTTTATTAGACGGGATGGCATTATACCCAAACCCCACTGGCTTCTGTCTTCCTGGAATTAATTCCTGACCAGGATGGCCCATGGCTAACATTCCTGTCCCACTGCCAATGGAGGTTCCTAAATGGTAAATGAAGGAGCAGTGAAGGAGCTGAGGCCATCGTCACTGAAGTGAACCCAGCCGCAGGGAGCCTGTTACCAAGTGGAGTTCCCAAGAGCTGCCACCCTGTGGGAAGCTTGTCATCCCGGGGTGGGGGGCTGTCCCTCCTTCAAAGGCTCTCAGTGCCTGGGTAAGGGACTGTAGTTATTCCTGTAGCTGCAGAATTACTCGCACTGTATGTTCCTGTAACTGAAGGGACACTCCAAATTTATATATCTCTATTACAGCACTTGAAAATTTTATATTCCTTTCTTAACAAGATTACCCTGAATCTATCTTTAGCTGCAGTGTTACATTGGTGCTAGTTTCTCTTACTGTAGGCTTTACACTCAGTACAGGTTCCATTTTTACCCCTCATCTGCAGTGGCCTGTCTGTAGTTTTCCATCTCATACACATCCTCTAACTGCTGTGACACATCTGCTGGACCGTTTTCTGATTTCAATGTCAGAATCAGTGCACAATTGCCTGTTTGGATATTACACTCTGTGTACTTTCCTCTAACTGCAGCATTAATTCCAATGTTCTTTCCCCTCTCTGCAATGTTAGAGACAGTGCAGATTCCTCTGTCAGAAGGGTTACACACATAGTGTTCATTCCCCTAACTGCAGTACAATTCATATCTCTTTAATTGTGACTGCAAAGTTACGCACTGCATTCCACCGATTCACAACAGCATTGCAGACTGTATATGGTTCCTGCAATATCTCTGTTACACTCAGGGACGGAATGCTGATTAAAGCCTGATGATTGAAACAGGGTTCGTGAGGTATGATTAACCAATGTCTGCTCATTGTGATTCCAGGCAGCAACAAACATTATGTTGCCGATTCATTTCCATTTCAATGATAGGAATGTGTAGCCCAGTGGTGACTGTGCTGCTGAGAGACTGCACACCTCTGTGGGGGCCCTCATTGTAGAATGTGAGCACCACTTCAGGTTAGTCTGTATAATTCAGCTGTGTTTGGCCCTTCTTAAAGCTGAGATGCATTCTGACTGCAACAGTTTGGTGGGACTTGGTGAAGAAGAGTAGAAATGTGCAACAGACAACAAGCAGCTCCAGTGCAGCTCCAGAGGCCTTGGTTGCACAATCTGCATGTTGGATGGACATGACAGCTCACTATGCTGTCTAAACTGCTGCTCATGATGAAGTTGCTGCCACCACCCTCCTTAGGGAACTATAGGGTCTTATGGGTCTGGTGTGGTACAGGAATACCACTTTCTGGTCTAACTAGACAAGTCTCTTGGAGTTAACAAAATTTAGTTTTGGTCATGTTAGTAATTACAGTACACTGATACAATAGACACTGTTGCAGAGACTTTTCGGAAGACTGATCATTAGGTCTCACTCTAAGCTCATCTGTCCACAAGTTCCTATGGCCCCATCGTAGTGGATGATGATTTTATGGTGACATCAGCAAAGAAATATTGAAATCTTTCAGAGACAGTCACTGGTGCTGTCACACACTGTCATGTGTGCTTGTCTCCAACAGGGTGTTTTACCTGATGTGTCAATGCTTATATAACCTTCCGCAACATAAGAACTGATTATTGTGATCATGAAGAATCCTGCATTCACATTTTTTAAATAAACCATTGCATCTAAGCATTGCATTTCTCAGGCACATGAATTCTGTGCTCGTGTTAAACTAATAGATTGTAACAGAGGAGCATGGGTCTCATTGAATGTTATGCTTCAAGTGGTCTGAGGTAAGTTGGAGTCTGAGATCATTCTACTCTAATTTCACTTGTCGTCACTTACAGTGACGATGTCAAGAGCGTGACTCTTAAATGTACACTGACTTAAAGACATAAAACACATCCCTTTCTTTTCAAAGACAAAAGCTTATCCCAAACAGTATTTCATGCCTGTACATAGGCACCTGTAGTGAATTAATGTTACATAAATATGGAAAATATAAAGTACCCATTTTATATTTAAAACTTTCATGTTTTTGAACTTTGACAACTTATCCTAATTTATTAATTGTATACCTGTCGTTGCCCATATTTGACAATTTAATTATCTTGCTGTTGCTTACTGTCACTCAGTATCACCAAATTATCATTAAAGTGTTCTTCCTCACTCTCTTCAAGTGTATTGTTCTAAGCTGGCCTCTGATCCTTTGCAATATGTCTCCATGACCAACAAGAACTGATGAAGGGTCTAGGCCCAAAACGTCAAGCTTTCCTGCTCCTATAATGCTGCTTGGCCTGCTGTGTTCATCCAGCTCCACATCTTGTTATATCGGATTTTCCAGCATCTGCAGTACCTATTATCTGTATGATCCAGGCTAGTTTCAAATTCTAGAAATCTTTGCTGGCATCCAAATATTTGTATTTATTTACTCTCAGTATCCTCTCTGCCCGGTATGCAGTCCTACTAGCTTTCTCTGTTTGTTCATCATGTATTTCTTTCATTCTCTTCTGCCTTTCAAGAAGAATATTCAAATCATAGAATGGTTAAACCATGGTTGTTGGGTACAGTCCTTTACGCTTACCTTCTGAATGTAAGTTGGGCTGGAAATGGTAATCACTTGTCCATTAGTGTTGCATGAAAACGCAGCAGTGTGATGCAAAAACCTTGTTTCCTTACTTGACGCTAAATGACCATTGATTGGATAGTGCATGTCATATGTTCAATTAGACTGTTTTAGCAGAGTAGTGGGGCAGCAATGAGATATATATCACTCCCTACTTATTACACATGTCTAGAAATGATTTTCCAATTTACAGTGGCGTGTTGTCAGGCACTATCTGTTCCATGATACCAAATTCATGGTAAAATAGAGATTGTGTCAATAACTGTTGTGCTCATTGTATTGCTAAGTCATCTATCAATAGGAAATTTGGAGAAATAATCTGCTACTAGAATGTAATCTTCCCTGTGCACTGTGAATATATCTTTTGCTAAAGGAGTGAATGGAACATCATGTGGATGCAGAGGGTCTCTCTCCTGCTGACGTTACTATGTTAGGCATGTCACACACACATTCACAAGTCATCAAATATCCTGATTCATCCTTGGTCAGTACACAGACACACATGATAACTGTTTCCTCTGTTCAATACCTATTTGTCTCTGGTGTAACATGGACATGATCTCTTGGTATAATGTTTGGGGTTTGTTTACCCTTGGAAATTACTTGATGTGAAATATCATGTTTGCCTCTGTAAGGTCCTAAAAAACAAATTTTCTCATGTACTTCTTGAATACTGTAGTTCCTCATCTTCAGTAGTTCCTAATCACTGCTGTACACACTGGTTCCGGGCAAAGTGGAACTGAACAAACCATCTTCAACTTTGCAGTTAAGAGCAGAAACGTGTTGATCAAGAGAAGTATCTGGTCTCTGTGTGGTTTGATGAACTTGTTCAATGTATCTGGTGGGATCATCCTGCTACCTGAGCTATATCTTATTTCATCGTAGAGCTATACAGAATGAACTCAGACCCTTCGGTCCAACCCATCCATGTTGACAAGATATCCTAAATAAATCGACTTCCATTTGCCAGCATTTGGCCCATATCCCTCTAGACCCTATTTATTTACCCATCCAGATGCCTTTTAAATGTTGTAATTGTACCAGCCTCCACCGCTTCCTCTAGCAGCACATTCCGTACACACACCACCCTCTGCATGAAAAAGTTGCCCCTCAGATCTCTTTTAAATCTTACCCCTCTCACCTTAAACCAATGCCATCTAGTTTCGGACTCCCCTACCCTGGAGAAAAGATGTTGGCTGTTCACCCTATCCATGCCCGTCATGATTTTATAAACTTCAATTAGGTCACCCCTCAACCTCTGACAATCCAGGGATAATAGCTCCAACCTATTCAGCCTCTCCCTATAATGCAAACCTTCCAATCCTGGCAACATCCTTGTAAATCTTTTATGAACCCTTTCAAGTTTCACAAGATCCTTCCTATAGCAGGGAGATCAGAACTGAATGCAGTATTCCAAAAGTGGCTTAACCAATTTTCTGTACAGCCACAACATTACCTCCCAACTCATATACACAATGCAATGACCAATAAAGGCAAGGATACCAAACGCCTTCTTCACTATCCTATCTACCTGTGACTCCACTTTCAAGGAACTATGAACCTGTACTCCAAGGTCTCTTTGTTCAGCAACATTGACTGATCTGATGGCATCACATGTGGTCTGCTCTGCCAAAGTGTGGGTGGTTTGAATCTCATGAATGGTGACTGTACGGAGATCTGGGCATTCTGGTAGTCCTGCAAATGTTGGAACGTTGATATCAGCCAAGTTGTGATTCTGGAAAGCTAAAATGAGCTTTTTGTTTGGTGTTGCCATGTGATTACATTAATGCATGGAATTGGTGCAATGCAGCATGTTATACCATGGGGGACTGTTCAGCTCAGTTGGTAGGATGGCTGGTTTGCAATGCAGTGTGCTATTAACAGCATCAGTTCAATTCGTAAACTGCCTGCAATTTACCATGAAGGATTTTCCCTCTCAACCTCTCCCCTCACCTGATATGACATGAGATGTGTGACTCTCAGGTTAAAACACCACATGTCACTTATTTCTAATGAGAAAGCAGTGCTATTGTCTGGTAAGACTATGGCAGTGTTACTTCACTTTTACAATTCAATGCCACTTGCTCAGGTGTACTTCTTTTAAGATGCATAGTGGTAATATGTTAGTATTAGCTCCGATGTTGATTTCAGCTTTTAGTGCATGTCAATCTGACTTTTCAGGACATATGGTATATAAGGGTTTTAAATGCTTCTGATTGCCTTATACTCTCAATTATGTTTGTGAGGTCAATATCATCTTGGCTATCATCTGAAATTTGTCTTTCACTTGGATGACTTTGAAGCTCATTGATGAGTTTCTGTTTGTGCACTTTGCCACGAGCATTGAGGTGTTGAACTGTTTTGTTGGTCATCCGTGTTTTGTTCTGAGGTCTGGCTTGGCCTTTAAAGCCAGATTTCTTGCCTAAGTGTTCAATATCTTTAGGTGCCACATGATTTACAAATATCACCAAAAACTGACCAGGTTTTGGATAATTGTCAAAGCACATCTATTACAGATCTTGTTGGCTTGGTGCACTTTGCTGACTGTAGCAGTAATTCTGGCTGCACCTAAAGCATGTAATTACAGCTTGCCTGATACAATGGCTTCGTACTGGAATCCATCAGTAAGTACTACACTAATGGTGTGGATTTTTTTTCTTGCATGCATTTTTACATTAATTTATGTAGAAAGGATGTCTCATTCAATGAGCCTCATTGGCTATTACTTGTCCGAAAAGTCAGCATCTTCTGATAAAATAGTTAACAGACGCTATAGGTTGAGATATGCTTGACACAAGTTTGAGTTTGTTAATCCTGAAGTAAATTCCTACCTTCAAGTGGTCTTTGAGAAGTTTCCAGATCTTTTCTGGATTTTTACAGATATCGTAATTCTGCAGAGACCCTCCTTGCCAATAGCACAAAAGATTTGTATAGCTCTTCTCTCAGGATCATTCATCACTTGATCTGAAAAGTATCTGTAGCCAAGATGGCAGAGATAGAATGGGCATTGTCCAGGCTCCTCAGCTTAGGGCTTGTCCATCCGTCTGCTTTTTCTTTCTTTTCCATTTTTTTCCCCTCTCCCTTTTTTTCTAAGGTTTCGAAGTGTTTTTTTTTGAAAGAAAACTTACCTTGGACCAGCTGAGGGCCTGAGTGGAGTGGGCTGGAGGCATGGAGTGGTGCAGAGCGTTGTTGGTTGTTGGACTGGGGACTGATGCAGGTGGTCAGTGGCTTGCAAGGCCGGTCAGACCACATGTGGAAGACCCCTGCGTTGATCTACTGCAATGTATTGTTTATCTGTAATCTGTTTACCTGACTGTAATGTTTATCACTTTATTTTCCTTATACTATGAATTACTGGAAGGTAATGTAACATTTTTCTTCTTTATTTCTCTTTTTGATCTAAGATTTGTACCCAGATACTTTGTACCTAAGAGGGTGCCATAACAGACAACATTGTAAACATTTCACTGTACTCCTGTACTTCTGTACTTGAGTACACGTGACAGAAAACCTACTTGAAAGAGTCATAGATATGTACAGCATCGAAACAGACCCTTTGGTCCAACTCATCCATGCTGACCAGATATCCTAAATTAATTTAGCCCAATTTGCCAGCATTTGGCCCATATCCCTCTAAACCCTTCCTATTCATGTACCCATCCAGATGCCTATTAAATGTTTTAGTTCTACCAGCCTCCACCACCTCCTCTGGAAGCTCATTCTGTACACACACCATCCTCTGCTTGAAAAAGTTACCCCTTAGGTCCCTTTTAAATCTTCTCCCCTCTCACCTTAAACCTATGCCCTCTCGTTTTGGACTCCTCTACTCTGGGGAAAAGTTGTTGGCTATCCACCTTATCCATGGCCCCCTCATGATTCTATAAACTTCTATGCGATCAATCCCAGCCTCCGATACTCCAGGGAAAATAGCTCCAACCTATTCAGCCTATTCAGACTCTCCTTATAGTCAAACCCTCCAACCCTGGCAACATCCTTGTAAATCATTTATGAACCCTTTCAAGTTTCACAAGATCCATCCTATAACAGGGAGATCAGAACTGCATGCAGTATTCCAAAAGTGGCCTAATCAATGTTCTGTACAGCCACAACATTATCTCCCAACTCATATACACAATGCACTGACCACTAAAGGCAATCATACTAAATGCCTTCTTCACTACCCTGTCTACCTGTGACTTCACTTTCAAGGAATTATGAACCTGCACTCCAAGGTCTCTTTGTTCAGCAACATTCCCCAGGACCTTACCGTTAAGTGTATAAATACTGCCCTGACTTGGAAGCCTTTGGAGTTCCTTGCTACAGAGACCTGGTGCGCGGGTGCAAAATCCTTGTGCATATTTAAAGCTGAGATAGATAGATTCTTCATCAATAGGAGCCAGAGCGGAGCGGGCTGGAGGTCTGAGGCAGTGCAGATCCGGAGCGGAGCGGGCTGGAGGCCTGGAGCAGCTGGAAGCTGGAACAGAGTGGACTGGAGGCCTGAGGCAGTGCAGATCCGGAGCGGAACAGGCTGGAGGCCCGGAGCAGCTGAGGGCTGGAGTGGAGCGGGCTGGAGGCCTGGAACAGCTGAGGGCCAGAGTGGAGGGGGCTGGAGGCCTGGAGCAGCTGAGGGCCGGAGCGGAGCAGGCTGGAGTCCTGGAGCAGCTGATGGCCGGAGCAGAGCAGGCTGGAGGCCTGAGGCAGTGCAGATCTGGAGCGGAGCAGGCTGGAGGCCTGGAGCAGCTGAGGGCCGGAATGGAGTGGACTGGAGGCCTGGAGCAGCTGAGCGCTGGAATGGAGCGGGCTGGAGGTCTGAGGCGGTACCGATCCGGAGCAGAGCAGGCTGGAGACCTGGAGCAGCTGGGAACTGGAGCAGAGCGGGGTGGAGGCCTGGAGCAGCTGAGAGCCAGAGCGGAGTGGGCTGGAGGCCTGGAGCAGCTGAGGGCCAGAATGGAGTGGGCTGGAGGCCTGGAGCAGCTGAGAGCCGGAGTGGAGCGGGCTGGAGGCCTGGAGCAGCTGAGAGCTGGAGTGAAGCGGGCTGGAGGCCTGGAGCAGCTGAGAGCTGGAGTGAAGCGGGCTGGAGGTCTGGAGCAGCTGAGAACCGGAGCGGAGTGGGGACTGTTGTCGAATTGGGGCAGACAGTCAGCAGCTTGCGAGACCAGTCAGACAACAAATGAAAGCCCCTGCACTGAGCTGCTGCAATGAAATGTTTATCTATAATTTGTTTATCTGACTGCAATGCTTATCCTTCTAACTGTCTTATTTCTATCTTATACTATGAATCACTATAAATTAATATAACTTTTTTTATTCCTCTTTTTGTATCTAACATCTGTACTTAAGTACTTTGTACATAAGATAGTGCCATGAGAGGTGACACTGTAAACTTTTCACTGTACGTCTGTATTTGAGTACATGTGACAATAAAGGACATTCTATTCTATTCTTTTTTATCAAGGATTACTGAGACAAGTCAGGAAAGTCGATGTGAGGATTGTCAGATCAGTTCTAATTTTAATTAAGTAGAACTGCATAGATTATTTGAACAGTTGCAATTCAATAAGGGTGTTACTGAATGCCCATTCCACAATGAGTTCTGCATTAAAAATATTGGGCTGTACCAGTTTAAGTGAATGCAAATTAAATGTGTTTCTTGACATTGCAGTCATTAGGAGATAGTGTTAAAATTATGTCAACTTTCAGGATCAGAACAATTTTTGTAGGAGTGAGCAAAAATCCCTGTCATTTAGAATACTGGATTTTTAGCAGAACCTTTAAAACAAAAAGAAAGGCAGCTGGGCTATGCTCTGGAATACTCAATCTCAGGGATAGCAGTCTGGAACCATGGTTCAGTTAGAAATCCTATTCACGCCTTAGCCCTAAAGGAACAATGAATCAGACCTACGACAACAACTTCAGCAACTTCAGACCCTTTGGAGCCTACACAGGTAAAAACCTATGCAATTCCAATCAGTGCTCAGGCATAGCGTTACTGAACATGCCACACCATTGTGCTACATGCAAACCTGTTTCACCTTGGATGTTAATAAAACCTTCACACCACTATGCAGATTGAACAGATACCCATCCAAGGAAAATGCTGGACATTCAAAAACCCATCAAAATCATTCACCTCAATCGAAAAACCATTCATACCTACAACAGTGCTCAGGAAGCCCATTCAGCCCCAAGAGGAGGAACAATCGCTCACAGATTTGCGAGGTGATAACGGAGCACACAGCCTGTATAACTGCTGGCCCTGATCTAGAAGAGAGGGAGCCATCCCTGCAGCTCCCAGCAGAAGTGGGATCCCAGACAGCTACTGTCCCCGAGAACTATCTGCACAGCTATCTCCCTGACACCTACTGACACAGGGCTGTTCCGTACCAGTCAATGGCAACTGACCAAGACCAACAGATCTGACGACCAACGACCCCCCGAAAACCACTGACATGACTGACAAGGCCTCAGACACATCCTGAGGTGAAAACCGGCTCAAAAATCCACTACAAAGTAAGAAAACCCAAGTTCTCAAATAAGACTGAACACCGTCCGAAGTCTTCAGTGAAGCACCGGCTACACCAAGTGGGCACAGCCAGCTGTATTTCACAACCGTGTTTATCCCAAGTGGTGAGCCTATTTCATCGAGATCCAATGTATCCAACCTAGCTAGCAGCGAGGGGAAGGCGGGTTAGTGACAGCGCAGGGCACCCCAAGGTCAGGAAGTCTAATTAAAATGTCTGTGTTTGAAACTACTGTTTAGTTTCTAATAGTAATTAGCCTGTGTTAAGTTAATAACTGATCGTGTCATCTTCACTGTTTTGAATTTGTCTTTTTAACTCTTGTATTTTTATTCACCTTTGTTTTATTTCCCTGTTTATTACTTTTGTCTTTTCTTGTGATATACTCACCTTTGCATTTAATAAACACAGAGATTCTTTGCACTGAAACACCTGTCTACTGTCTTCTTCACTTCTTATTCCTAAATTAAGTCCAGTGACAGAATCAGGGATCTGGGGGTGATTCAAACCACCTAAAAATCAGCAGATTACTGATCACAAACCAAAATCCCTACATCTTGATTCCCAATTTTCTGTCATGCTTAGAACAAGCCTTGTGTTTCAGCTCAATAGTGGATTGTGGCCTTTTGTTTTTGTTTCAGGCATCTCAGAAATGTTTTCATAGGGTAAAATTTACATTCCAATCAAAAGAAATTGATGGTGTTAAAAGGTGAGGAAAATTCCCTTTGTCTGATTTCTCTGTCATGCAATGTCATTGTCTGGTTGGTCTTCAAGTAGCTTACAAATTATCTGCCACTAAGATACTTGAATCTTTTGTAGACAGCCACTGCTGCTACTATGGTTTGAGTTTGCTTCCAATAGAGTGTGATACCTGACATAACAATGCTTGTGAGATAACAAGGTGTAGAGCTGGATGGAGCAGGCCAAGCAGCATCACAGGAGCAGGAAAGCTGACATTTCAGGTCTGCACCTTTCTTCAGAAACGCTTATGTTATCTTCAAACATAAGAAAGTGAGTGTGCTTGGTGTGTTGGCAGGCTTGTCAGAAAGCATGTGGTCACTGTCAAGAAAAATCTGTTTGAGAAACAGAAATACAGAGTTTTATTTCAATGACGGTATATTGGGAAATGTGGAAATCTGAGTGTCCTTGTATATCATTTAATGCAAGTAGACAGACCGGTGCAGCTAGCAATTAGGAAGGCAAATAGTATACTAGCTTTTCATTGCAAATGGATTTGAATTCAGAAGTAGGAATATCTTACTCCAGCTACACAGGGCCTTGGTGAGACCACACGTGGAGTATCGCATGCACTTTTGGTCTGCCTACCTAACAGAGGACATACTTTCCACAAGAGGGAGTGCAGGGGAGATTCAGACAGCTGACCCTGAGGGCTTTGTAGTCCCATAAGGAGAGATTGGTTCAAAAAGGCCTGAGTTAACCAGGGTTTAGAAAGATCTCAAACAACAATGAGACAAAATATAGGAAAGTAATTGGGTACTCAGCAGCATGGCGTAAAGACAACAATCTCTCTGTCATCAGCAGCAAAACAAAGGAGCTGGTCATTGACTTCAGGAAGTAGAGTTGAGGGCACGTCCCTGTCTGCATCCATGGTACTGAGATGGAAATGGTTGAGAGCATCACGTTCCTGGGATATAATCACCAACATCCTGTTCTGGTTCACCCACATCGACGCAACAGTCAAGAGGCAACAACAATGTCGCTACCTCCTCAGCAGGCTAAGAAAATTTGGCATGTCCACAAGGACTATTACCAATTTTTACAAATGCACCATAGGAAGAACCCTAACTGAATGCATCACAGTATGGTATGGCAACTGGTCTTCCCAAGACTGCAATAAACTATAGCGTCAGGAACATAGCACAGTCCATCACGCAAATCAGGCTTCCATGTGATGACTCTACCTTTCCTTTCCGCTGCCTCAGCAAAGCAGCCAACATAATCAAAGACCCCTCCCACCTCAGTTATACTCTCTTCCACCCTCTTCCGTTGGGCAGAAAATATAAAAATTTGAATACACTTATGAATATATTCAAGAACAGCTTCTTCCCCATTGTTATCAGAATTTTGTACTAACCTCTCAATATTAAGTTTGATCTCTCCCTCTGTACCTTCCCTGTGGCTGTAACCGTGTGTTCTGCACTCTGTTCTGCTACCCTGGTGCACTTTGTATGAAACAATCTGCCTGTATAGCAGGCAAAACAACACTTTTCACTGTATCTTGATACATGTGACAATAATGTCAATCAAACAATCAATCAAAATGAGAGGGGATCTGTTTAAAATGTGTAACATTCTAACAAGGCTGGACAGAGTAGATGTAGGGAGGATGCTTTCCTGGGGTTGAGGAGTTTGGAACTAGGGTTCACCCTAGATAGGATAGGAGGTAAGCCATTTAGGACTGAGATGCGGAAAAGTCTTTTTACTCAAAATGTATTGAATCTATGGAGGTCAAACCACTGAAAATATTCAAGAAAGAGAGAGTAAATTTTTAAATTTCAAAGGCATCAAGGAGTATGAAGAGAAGGCAGGAATATGGCACTGAAATAGAGGATCACCCATGATGATATTGAATGGTGAAGCAGGCTCAAAGTGCCAAATGGCCAACTCCTGCTTGTAGCTTTTATATTTCTAATTCATATGTACTATCTGAGTCAACAACAATGGAAAGTTTTCAATAAAGCAGCCATTGAACATCTTCATTCAAAAGTTGATCTAAATCTGGATTGAGCAGTCCAAATAACAATGGAGGCAAGAAGACTGTTCAAGAAGCCTTATATAGCAAAAGTTTCATTTAACACAAAACATTTGCAGGCCGTGTTGACAACTGATGAAATTAGAGAGAGCTCTCATCTGAACAACACAACATATGTGACATTGACCCAAGTTCCTAAGCAATCTAACTTTACAGTGTTTTGCCACGGATTTGGTTCCAAAACTCCAGACCGACAAATCAAAACTGTCCTTACTCGTGCCACTGATAAAGTCATTGTAGCACAAGAAGTCACTTTATGAAAATATGCAATAGTCTGAAGAACAAATGGAGTGACAAATCAAGTAGTTCCCAGCCCAACATGTACATTTGACAATACACACACAGAGAATTTAATTCCCTCCTTGGAGAATTAACAGCGGTATCCGATGTTTGTAACGAAGCAGGAAAGGTATAAGCACTGTGTAATTCTCATGCAGACCTGCAGTACATCAGCGTAATTTCCCTCAGCCAGATTGACTGCATCTCTGATCTAACAAAACCCAGCAGAGAAAAAGCAAAATCACCAACTTTAGCTCAAATATAGGACAATCCTGCCATCCTGGGAACAAGTCTGGTGAACCCTCAGTGCACTCCTTCCATGACAATAATATCCATCCTGAGATAACAAGATTGAAGCTCCATCTAATATTCCAGGTACAGTCTAACCAAGCTGTTATACAATTGAAGCAAGGCATCACTATTCTTCTTTCTGTGTTCCAAAGAAAAAAATTTTAAAAACTCATTTGAGTATGTGTGTAACCATCGATCAATTTTTATAACAAGTGGAAAATCTTGGGAGGGGTGTTATGTGAGGGTAATAGGACCTGGAGAAACCTGAAAATTATGTTATAGAAATATATACCAATGAATATAAATACCACAGTGCAGATGGATTTAGAACACACTAGATGGAATATTCTGGAACACACACAAGAAAGATTACCTGGATCAAGAACAGAAAGCAGTGGAGATGAACACGTGAAGAAGATGGATTAGTCATTACCCAATGTCAAAGCCTGGTATATCTAAGCTTACAATGTATCACCAAATTTAGCATAAATGTACAATAAATAGTGTTACATTGACGTCTAAGCTCAAAGATAATTCTTATCTTTGATTTTTCCTCGATCAGCCGACAAAGAGTCCAAACTCAGAATGTGACACCAAACCACTTGATAAAAGAATTATTAAGTAAAATTTGTTGGAAATGTTCATTTAATGTTGGTTTTTATTCCAGACTTGGTTAAAGTCTGTGATGGACTATACCAGAGAGATGATAAGGTGCGGGGGCAGTAACAAATGGTGAGCTTATGATAAATAGAACCCTCATTGAAAGAGGTGATCATAGAAAGCCCAATCTGAATTGGGATCTGCTGGATGCTTTCTTCCTTCCTCGTGCACCTTCTCCTCCTCCATTTTCCTGCTCTCTTACTTCTGCTCAACCCACTTCTCCTGAGCTGCACACCACATCCTTGTGGCAAGAGATGTGTCCTCATGATGGCCAAGACGTGGAGGATTAAGCAAACTGAGGCAAAACACACTGTAATGATTGCATACACTGTTGGATTGAACTGGAAGTGTTACCATTGCTTCAGAGCTACTGGATGGTCTGTGTAGCAGCACAATATACTGGCTGCATGTCGTAAAGATGCAGAGCGCAGGTATGAAGTATTGTGAAGTGGATAGTTTCTGTTACTCAGCAGGCATCTTCTGGTTTGATGACAGGCTCATACTGAGGGAATAGCATTTTGGCACAGAATTAAAACATTAGGACTGCTGCCAGGAGAACCACAGAACAAATGCATGGTTAGCATGTGGAAAACTTTGTGGTTATTGTATGTCTCACCATTTAGATGCATCACCTGCAAAACCACATGTTTAGTCGATGGCATTCTGCACCATGAACAACATACACCCTCCACCTGCTTTTTGCTGGACACAAAGGGACACAAAGGGACTCAGTCCCCTGTCTGAGGCACTTGGGGATGGTACACAATAGAGATGTTACTGATGTCCTCTGCTCCAGTCTGCTAAACAAAGGCTGGAAAGAAACTGATGGTTCTTGGCATATTTGTTTGGAGACCCATTCTGGTGATGGTCAGAGGCTGTTGATATGGTTCCAAATGGAACATAGCAGAGATCTGTGAGCAGCTCCCTCATAAAGTGAAGACAATGTAAACATTGAAGTATTGGTAGAAGAAATGCTCAGGGAAGAAGAAGCTGGAGAACACTTCCTACTGAGAGCATCCTTCCTCATCTCATCCTTCTGTGAGAAAAGGCTTCTGTTCGTTGTTGCCCTTCCCTCTCACACGCTGCAGTCCTTGGGGAATGATTATGACGGTGATAATGACTGGGAGCAATTGGTTTGACCTGAACCCTGAAGACACAAACAAGGTCTTCTGTATGTTTGTTTGTTGACTACACCGACTTTAACCAATTCTACAAGCCTCCAAAAACTTCTACAGACTCAACCAGAACCAGCAGATATTTGTAGTGCTATTCTCAAAATTCCTTTCACTTCCTGCAGTATTTAACCAAATGTACAATCCCTACTTGCATTGACACAGAATTTGAACGTACCTTGTACTGTTATATGGTCAGTGTCCATAACTCTTTCAGCAGTTTTCCCCCAGTGTGCTTTCGTTTATCTGTCTGCTGAGTTTCTCCCAGTGCACATTCCTCTGTCTACATGCCTGCTGTACATTTCTCTATCGGTGAATTGTTCATCAAATTACACAACATGAAGTATTTATATTCATCCACTAACAAGATTAACCCAGATTGTGGCTGTAATGTGCTGCCAATGGAACAGGACATAGATCTCTATCAAAATCTAAAATTCAACCTCGGTTAGATGATACAACATTTTACTTTCATCTGTTGATCTATTCCTTCCCCTGGAATTAAGTTCCAATTAAATATTGTTTCAGCCATATGTGAATCAACTAACCAAAGTTAAAATGTGCACATCTCTTCGAAAATGTCGGATCTGTACGTTGGCTGTCTGCGTGCCACCTTGTGAAATCCACCACAGACCCATCTGTCCACATCCAATGCCCCCACTGTGGGAGAGAAAGAATATCATTAATTTAAAATACAGACCGCCTATGTGCTGAACAACTGGTAATACAACAAGTGTAAGCTGTACAGGTAGTACTGCTATAATGCATGTTTCATTAATGCGAATTGGCTGTAACGCAGTTGATGAATAGTGGACGCTCTCTGCCGTATAGGTATAGCAATTTTCTATAGCAATCTCCTGAAAACACAATTTTCTATAGTGCAAGGTCATGCAAGAATGCATCCATCCTTTTGCACTACCTGTACAGTTGAGAACCTGCCAGATAAAAACATTTTCCAATCACTCTTAGCTGCTTTGGATGGACAGCTATCAAATGCATATTCTGTGGCAGCTTGGAACACCAGAAGACTTATTATCTCCCGGAAAACTACACATGCAGGAGGAGATCCCAGTTACTGGAGCCTAATATATCAGAGCACGGTTTAGTTCATCTCCCAACTGTGCACACATGAAACTGGCAATTTTGTGGCTTGGACATTTCATAACAACAGAGTGACAGAGAGTTGACAAGGAGAGAAAGTGAATGACACCAGGTAGATCAGAAAGAGCACGCAGGTAGTACAGGAGTCCCCTGGGAATGTGGTCCTCACAAACTGAAACTGGTAAGATGGAGATATCAGAAATCCTGACTATAATCTTTTAATCTACCTTGAACAATGAAGTTTTTGAAAATGTTGTATCATCATTTAAAAAGGAAAGGAGAGATAAATTTGGTAGCTACAGAGCAATCAGTCTAATGTCAGACGTGGGAAAACTACTTGTAACCATCATTGAGGAAATAATTAATTCACCTGAAGAAGTATGGGTTAATAAGGAACATCCATGTTAACTATTCACAAATTTCTGATTAGGCTTCAGGTGCAGTATTGTGTAAAGTACTGAGTTTCTCTTATCTTGGATAGTGATCACAGTCAGGCATTCCCTATCCTAAAATTAAATTAATCATATTATACATTTGTGATGACTCACGGAACAGTTGTCCATTGTGTTATTGCTAACCGGATCTTCCCAAAACTCTTAAAATAATCTTGATGGGAATAAAGCTCTGGAAATCTTCCTCCAGTGATCCCCAGCATCACAGATGCCAGTCTTCAGCCAATTAGATTCACTCCATGCAATATCAAGACATGGTTGGAGGAACTGGATACTGCAAAATCTGTAGGCCCTGAAAACATTCGGGTAATATTGCTGAAGACATCTGCTCCAGAACTTGCCACATCCCTGGCCAAGCTGTTTCCGTACAGCTCCAACATTGACATCTACCTGACCAAGAGGAAAATTTCCCAGGTATGTTCTGTATACAAGGAAAAAGCATGACAAATCCAACTCAGCCAATTACCACCCCATCAGTCTACTCTCGATCATGAGTAAGTGTCATCAACTGTACTATCAATCAGCACCTGCTCAGCAATAACCTGCTCAGTGACACCCAGTTTGGGTTCCGCCAGGGCCACTCAGCTCCTGACCTCATTACAGCTTTGGTTCGAACATGGACAAAAGAGTTGATTCTAGAGGTGAGGTGAGGTGAGATGAGAGTGACAGCCCTTGACATAAAGGCCACACTTGATCAAGTATGACATCAAGGAGCCCTTATAAAACTGGAATGAATGGGAACAAGTGAGAAGAGTCTCTGCTGGTCGGAGTCATACCTGACACATAGGCAGATGGTAGTGGTTGTTGGAGGTCAGTCACCTCAGCTCCAAGACATCTCTGCAGGAGTTCCTCAGGGTTGTGTCCTAGGCCCAACAATCTTCAGCTGTTTCATCAATGACCTTCCCTCCACCGTAAGGTCAGAAGTACGGATGTTCACTAATGAATGTACAATGTTCAGCACTATTCGCGACTCCTTAGGTACTGAAGCAGTCCATGTTCAAATGCAACATGACCTGGACAATATCCAGACTTGGGCTGAAAAGTGGCAAGTAACATTCATGACACACAAATGCCAGGCAATTACTATCTGCAATAAGAGAGAATCTAACCACCACTCCTTGACATTCAATGGCATTACCATCACTGAATCTTCCACTATCAATATTCTGAGAATTACCCTGGACCAGAAACTCAACTTGATTCACCATATAAATAAAATGGCTACAAGAGTAGGTCACAGGCTAGAAATACTGCAACAGGTACCACACCTCCTGTCTCACTAAAGTCTTTCTACTATTGACAAGGTACAAGTCAGGAGTGTGATGGAATACTCTCCACTTATCTGAATGACTGCAGCTCCAACAACACTCAAGAAACTTGACACCTTCCAGGACAAAGTAACCTGCTTGATTGGCATCATATCCACAAACAATCACTCCCTCCACCACCAATGCTCTGAAGCCACAGTGTGTACAAAATGCACTGGAGAAATTCACCAAAGATCCTTAGACAGCACCTTCCAAACCCATAACCATTTCCATCTTGAAGGAGAAGGGCTGCATGACATGGGAACACCACCACCTGCAAGCTCCCTTCCAAGCCATTCCCCATCCTGATATAGAAATTAATCATTGTTCTTTCAGTGTTGCTGGGTCAAAATCCTGGAATTCTCTCCCTATCAGCATCTTGGGTCTGTCTACAGCCCATGGACTGCAGCAGTTCAAGAAGGCAGCTCACCACCACCTTCTCAAGGGCAACTGGAGATTGGTAATAAATGCTGGCCAGCCAGCAATTCCCATGTCCCATGAGACAATTAAAAATTCTATTCACCAATATTCCATGAGTCTTCACAAGTTTGAAATATGACCAATTTAACCTCCAGGATGGTTAATGCCAGATTGTGACCACTACCTAAGATAAGATAAACTCATACCATATTTGATCAATGAATAAGAAAACAAAAAAAAATCATTATAACAAAAGTATCTTCAATGTGTAGCCAAAACAGATTAATACTTATTAATATACAAACTTAAACTTTAGATCCAAACACATATTCATTCACATATATGACAAACAAGACAGATGAGACAGTTTTTTTTTAATGAACGCCAGAGATAGAAAATATAGGCAAAAAGGCAGAAAGACAGCCCACAGAGGTGAAAGGAAGTAATTTTTAAGTTTTGGTTTATTTTGGTGATGATGTCACCTTGTTGGAAACAGCAATGATCCCCGATTTGGAAGCTGATCAGTTGGACCTAGGTCATGGCTTGAGTTAGAACTTGCTTTTTCCCTTTCCTATCACAGTGTCTTTGAGTGTTGTTGCTTCCACTCATGGTGAGAGTTAGAGAGAGTACAATTTTATTTGCTAGCAAGCTTAAAGGTCTCATGGAGAGAAAGGTCTGATCTATATTCTCTCAGTTAGAGATTTTTTCTGAATGGATTCTTTTCACACTCAAAATGGTTCTACCAATCACAGAATGTGTTTTGCAGTACCTTCCAGTGGACAGTTTATAATTCATTATCACTCTGGTGAAGTACACCCTCCATTTGTATGAATATTCCAGTCAAGCCACAAAAAAGGGCTACATACCACGCATGAAACAGCCCCCAGCCAGATTGGTTTGAAAAATAACCATTGAAATGTTTTATGGTGGAAATAAAGTTAACAACTTCTCAGTTATGTTCCATAACATTCAACGCGTTTGGACAAGGGGTTCAGCAATGTATCTGATAAATGTGGCCCCTTTGAAACCCTAACATTGTGAATAAAACTGCTGGCTTCTTTGAATTTTATTTACTTCTACAGATTTTAATTTCAATTTTCTCTTCAGTCTGCTTGTAACACCTGAACAGAAAAAAGCAAAAATACCTCCTAGCTTAGTTAATGCCTGCTTCTGGACTCAATATCTCTCAAAAGTCTGCTTTCTAGAAAGAATCCTGTATTTTGCCTTCAAAGTGAACCAATTCCCAGTTTATAACTGCTGCTCATTTAATTGCAATTTGGCAGCAGTAGAGCTTCTGAAAAAGGTACTTATCTGCATAGCCAATTCAAAGAACATCCAGTGGACATCAACTTACTGGCTCTCTAATTCACACAAAAAATGCAAATATCCTTAATCTAAAATAATTTGTAATTTGTCATTGCTCTCCTTCCTTCTAATTTCTTCCTTGGATACCCGTCTGTGTTAATGTATATGATGAACTATTTTTTTGAAATATTGAATCCTACTTTACGTTTATCTTAGAGAATTTGCGCTTATTAATTAAAAAGTGAACTTCAGAAAAAGATTTGAGGAAATATATCACCCTCATTTCAAAACATGAAGGACTTATAAAACAAATTCAAATCATCTCCATTATATACAGGTAGGAAATCTACAAAATAATTTAATTCCTGTCAATGCCAAAGCCACATGTCAATGGCAACATTGGTACCTGAGAATTCCACAGTGATCAAGGGGATTGTGTTTTGTTGAATGATGTCAAGTTTCTTGATTGTTGTTAGAATTGCACTAGTGGGGAGCATTCAATCACTTTCCTAATTTGTGCCTTGGGATGATGGACAGATTTTAGGGAACAACAGGTCGGTTATTCGTTATAGAATGTGCAACCTCTGCTCCTACCTGTAGTGGCAATATCTATATGCCAGTTCCAGTTCAGCTTCTAGACAGTGCAACCCCTAGGATGTTGCTGGGAAATATAGTGATGGCAATGTCCTTGAATGGCAAGGGGAAATAGTTAGATTCTCTCTTGTTGGAGATAGTCAATGCCTAGCCATTGTGTGGCGCAATTGTTCCTTCTGTAATCAGGATTGTATAGGAACTTTCAAGATCAGACATCTACTTGAAGAAGGATAATTGTTGGGTTATCAGTTAAAAAAAAATGAGTTGCGGGACTAAATCAGACAAATATTTTATTGAGTGAGCACAAACATGATTGGCCAGTTAGTTGCCTTATATACTAGACGATATTATGATCCCATTGTAACAAGTCAGGCAATTTTACCTTGTAGATTTGATTCAGACCAATCCAGGTTTCAGGATTTGTTTGCAGTTTTTCCTGTATCACCCATCCAATGAACTTATTCTGTTTCTCTGTGTGTATGGAGGCAAGATGGCCACCTGGAGCAACTGTTTTGCAATATATCTTTAAATAAAAATTAAACAGACCATTTGTTGTTATCACTTTACTGCTTTGACTATATTCAGTTCTGTTGTTTCAATTAGTGAAACTTTAATAGTGCTACTTTAAAAGGAGAACCACAAGATGTACAGTCTCCCATTAAACGGCCATATCCTACAACATGGATTGACGTCAAGCTAATTGAAGAGTGAAACATAGACAGTCGTTACTCAGAAACAATCCCATTGTGGTTCAAGTGGTTTGAATCCACCAGACTGAAACTCCAGGAGCTTTAAGTATAAGGTAACACTGGGCTGGGCTTGTGGTTGAATATTCTGTAAGCTATCTTAAATTGTACAGTGTTGGCTCCACTATAGCTGCAGATGGTCCCTGTATTCGATTTCATTTTGAAGTGACCATTTTCCACACTAAAAAATTATCACAACAACTTGATAAATGTGTGTCACTAAATCAATTTTACTTCGACCAAATTCCTATCTGGTGATCATGGTTCAACGTCAGGAACACTAATGAATTTAGCAAGTCAATGGGAATTGAAAAGTTACACAATGAACTGCTCTGGTTTAATTTCACATGTTTAAATAACAATTCAGATTAGAGATTCACTTCCCATTTTTATGATCCCTGCTGATAATATTACTGGACAAATTGGATCATGGCTGAAATCTAGCTTGATAGATCACATTTTGTTTTCTTTTCCTTTAACGAAATGGTCTTTCAATGAATCACAAACATACAACTCAGCCAGATTTGGTTTTGACAATAAAACAAAAATTTATCAAACGAAAGAAAGTAAGGTAAAATAGAATAAACCTAGCTATTTATAGGTGACACAATTTAAAAGATTTCAAAATGCAGTAAGAATGCAATCCCATCCATTCCAATACCAATACCACATGATTACAGTACTCAAACACCAGAAAGAGTTTGTTTCTCTATCACATCAAAAGGCTTAACCTAACTGATTTGTTTTCAATGCTTGATATTTTGACCTCGGTAGTCCCTTCTTTAGATTAGTCACACAATTGAGCATAGACTTTCTCAGCTTTAAATAACCATCTCAAGTCTCTAGCCAAACATGTTTGTTCTGAAATTTTAAAACTAAAACTTTTACACAAAAGTAAATTATTATTTTAACTTTTCTCTAGGAGAAACTGTTTCATACATTGAACTGCAACAAGGACTTCTGTGAACTGGATAAAGAAAGCAACGGTGAGATTTTCTCTTAAGCAAACTAAAAAATCAATTCCTGATCCTTCTAACTGAAAGCAAGCTAATTCTCTTCAAACTTTACTGTGTCCAGTTGTAAAGCTCTCCCAATGTATACAAATCCCCAGGAATACCCAAGGAATTCCATCTCTCATTCTGGTTTAAAGCAAGCATACTTAACAAAAGCAAATAAGTTTAATCATTAAATCCCCTCTCAGACATAGACAATCCCCTAGTGTGACTAATTCAAATCCAAACTCTAAAAGAAGTGTTATTTATATATCAGACACCTTAATCACATTACATTATTATGATTAAAAGTAAATATGAAATCCATCACCATCATCTAAATTACTCAACTAAAGTTGTATTTCCTACTAAATCTACATGTCTCCTGGAGCTATCTGATGCTGAACCAAACTGTTTGCAACCTTGTCATCCTTTTTTGATCTTGAGCTGAGTTTCCAATTTTACATTGCTCCTTTACTAGAGCAATCATTTCCATCTCTGTAACCTCTTCTAATCCTGCTCTGACTTTGCTTGTCAACTGTTAATAACCCTCATCTAAGCCTTTTTACCTGTCAAGTCAGCCAAACACCAAGACATCACAAGGACCAAAGGTCCAAGAGGAACAGGATCAACACCTTAGCCCTAAAGCAGCTTGATCAAGATGAGGATTTCCAATTGCGGCTTCTAGGAATTCCAGTCAATTCCTACTCTATCAGTCTTTCCTCAATCATTAGCAAAGTGTTGAAACTTGATGTAATGGTGAGATCAAATGACGCTCATTGAGAAACAACCTGCTCAGCAATACGCAATTTGTGTTTGCTCGAGCACTAACAAGGAGAAAAGACAATAAACAGATATAAATTGATTCAGTGATTGTGCAAGATGGTAACAGATGGAGTACAATATAAGGAAATGCGAAATTATCTGCTCTGTGAGGAAGAATAGTAAAGTGGAATTATTTTTTAAGTAAAGAGATGTTAAATGTTGAATGCAGAGGGATGTATGTGCCCTTAAACACAAATCACAGAAAATTAACATGGGAGATCCAGACGGAAAGTAGAATAGATTTGGGGGTTTAACACCATCTTCCTGCAAGGACTCAGCTGAAGGATTATGAATAGTTTTACTTTTTATTACCCTAATAAAGTTTCCTTTGGATGGGGTACAATATTTGGTCATGCTTCAAACCCTGAGGAACAAACCCAATGGAGATTCCAAGGACTTACCTCAGCATCCACCCATTGCCTTTTCTTTGGGATGAATTCATAACAATAACCATTATAATACCAACCAGTGTAACAAAAGTCATTCTGGATAAGATGAGTTGTATCAAATATCCATTTAGGTTGTTGCTCACTTTTCTCCAATTCTTTATCCACAGGAACATCATCTGCAGTTAAAGGGAATTGGACTATAACAAGTTGTCATCATAAGAACAAGCAATCCCCCTACATTCACAGTTTAGTTCAGAATCGAGGTATCAGAATCACAGAATGATAAATCACAAAGGGAGGCCATTTGGCACACAGTGCCTGTGCTGGCTCTTTTAAAGGAATGTCCAATTAAAACCATTGCTGCTGCTATTTCTCCATAGTGCAGCAGCTGTTTCCTCATCGATGTGCATCGAATTCCCTTTGGAAAGTTGTTACCGAATCTTCTCTATCCTCCTTTTAGACGGTAGTCCCACCCCAAGCATAACAATTTACTGCATACCATAAAATTCTCCTCATCTCATCTCTACACTCTTTGGAGGGGGACTTAAGGGTGATGGTGTTCCCGCATCATTTGCTTTTGTTCTACTTGTCAATAGAACTTGCAGGCTTGGAAGGTTGTTATCAGGGGACATCTTTCTCGCTAAGCTGCATAGCTACATACCAACTCGGAGGTTCCACATACATCAATCTGTGTTAGTGAGATCCTCAGTGAGTTGCTGCAGTGCATCTTCTAGATGATACACACGGCCACCTGTACATATCATTGTTGGAGAGAGTGAATGTTAAGGGTGTCAATTGAATCCACTTTGTCCTGGAAGGTGCTGAGCTTCTTATCTCCTTTTTGGAGCTGCATTCTTTCAGGAAAGTGGAGTGTGTGCCATCACTCCTCTGGCATATGTCTTGTGGAGAGTGGACAGGTTTTGCGGAGTCAGGAGGTGTGTTCCTCACTGCAGAAACCCCAGCCTCTGACCTGCTCTTGCAACCATAGTAATTGTCGAGGTCAGTTTCTGAACAACAGTGTAGGATGAGGCCATCAACGATTACATTTGCAATTTTATAATTTTGTCATTTTACTTCAGCCTTGGTCTTGTTTTGAAAATAACATCTGAACCTATTTGAAGTCTTTAAAAATCACTTCATACACCTTGGTCTAAAGTTGTCTGATTAGGTCAAGAATCATGTAATCAATGTAATCAGTGGTAAGCAGCTTTAATATTGTTAATTGTGAACTTGATTTTATCCCCCCCAGGAACTGCTTTGTCTTGTTATTTTACACTGATCAAAGCAAGATGTTCACAACTGTCACTTGATCTAAACTAATGTTCATTTTTTTCTGACAAGAGGATAAAAGGTAAAACTTGTTTGTGCTACATGTTCAAACAGACAGCAATTCTTGGGTATCTGATGACTGTGGAGCTATAGGCTAGTTTTGTGAAGAAATCAGGTGGAATGGAGTGAGGAGATGGAGTTTAATTGCTGACAGTATGACCAAGGTGAGGATATGTAAACAACTCATGGCCTCATTATATCTGTGTGGAGAGTTACCAAGAGCTCATGGAAACTCTGAATGGAAACCTTGAAAGGGTGGAATGAAGCTAAAGATTTGCCTTAAAGAGTACACAACTTCTATGACTCACTGCAGTTGCGTGGTTCTAAGTCAACCACTGAAGACAACATAAGAAAGGACATTGATAGAGTTACCAACCAGAAGGTCTATCATAGTTAAGGTCATTCTGTGACTTGATGAGGTATGTAACAAGGGTTGGTTTATGATTTCAGGTTTTGGTCGTTAATTGGGAATTACCTAACTATTTTGTTTGTGGATATACAACTTGGAATGACTGTTTGTGTTTTGATACAGTTGCTTTCTTCCTTTCTTCTGATACCTATGAATATTACTTCTAAATCCTTTTTTTCTTTCAATGAAATGATCTTTCTGTTTGTTATATTATATTTGCTTTTATTACCATTGTGCTATTACTACCATTCAACAAAATTGTTGCTTTAACATATTGCCACACTTTGTCACTCATTTCTGTTACATCCAGATTATTGGCCAAATGTAAGTGAGACGCAGGGAGGCTCACCTTAAAAAAGTTGATACTGGGGGAATTCAGTGGTGGTAATGATACTGAATGTCAAGGTTCAATGATTAGATTCTCTCTTGTTGGAATGGTCGTTGCTTTGCATTTCTGTGGCAGGGATGTTACTTGCCACACATGAACCTAAGCCTGGATGTTGTCCAGGCCTTTCTACCTATGGTCGCAGACTGAATCAGTATCTCAGGGTCAAGAATGGCACTGAATATTGTCCAACGATTTCAACTGATGCCCTCTCTTGGTGAATCTTTGGTGAATTTCTGCAGCACATCTTGCAGATAGTACACACAGCTGCTACTAAGCATCAGTGGTGGAGGGAGTGAATGCTTGTAGATGTAGTGCCAATCAAGCGGGCTGCTTTGTCCTGGATGGTGTCAAGCTTCTTGAGTGTTGTTGGGGCTGCACTCATCCAGGCAAGTGGGGAGTATTCCATCACACTCCTGACTTGTGCCTTGTAGATGGCGGACAAGCTTTGAGGAGTCAGAAGGTGAGTTACTTGCCGCAGTATTCCTAGCTTCTGGCCTGCTCTTGTAGCCATTGTGTTAATGTGGTGAGTCCAGTGGAGTTTCTGGTCAATGGTAACCCCCAGGTGTTGATAGTGGGGGGACTCAGTGATGATAACACCATGGAATGTCAAGGGACTGTGGTTAGATTGTCTCTTACTGGTGATGGTCATAGCCTGGCATTTGTGTGGTGCGAATGTCGCTTGCCACTTGTCAGCCCAAGCCTGGATATTGTCCAGATCTTGTTGCATGTGAACATGGACTGCTTCAGCATCTGAGGAGTCACGAATGGTGCTGAACATAGTGCAATCATTGGTGAACATCCCCACTTCTGACCTTATGCTGGAGGGCAGGTTATTGATGAAGCAACTGAAGATGGTTGGATTGAGGACATTACCCTGAGGAACTCCTGCAGAGATTTCTTGGAGCTGAGATGATTGACCTCTAACAACCACAACCATTTTCCTATGTGTCAGGTATGACACATGATGGACAGGGATGTGTGTGTGTGAGGGGATCAAAGGAAAATACTGTAGATGCTAGAAATCTGAACTAAAGAACAAGGTGCTGGAGAAATTCAGCTGGAGGGAAGGTCATTGATGAAGCAGTGGTTGGGCCTAAGACTCTACTCTGACAAACAGGGATATCTTGGTGCTGAGATGACCAACCTCCAACAGCCACAGCCATCTTCCTATGTGTTGGGCATGTCTCTAACCACCAGAGAGTTTGCTCCCCGATTCATATTGATTCCAGTTTTGTTTGTGGCCTTGATGTCAAGGGCAGTCACTCTCACCTGACTTCTGAAATTCAGCCCTTTTGTCTATGCTTGAACCAAAGCTGTAATGAGGTCAGGAGCTGAGTGGCCTTGATGGAACACAAACTGGCTGTCACTGAGTAGGTTATTGCTGAGCAGACGCCGCTATATAGCACTGTTAATGACACTTTCCATCACTTTACTGATGATCAACAGTAGACTGATGGAGTGATAATTGTCTAGGTTGGATTGTCCCTCTCTCTATGTATAGGACATACCCGGGCAATTTTCCATATTGTTAGGTAGATGCCAGTGTTCTATTTGTATTGGAGCAGCTTAGCTGGGGAAGCGGCAAGTTCTGGAGCACAAATCTTCAGTACCAAAGCCAGAACGTTGTCAGGACCCATAGCCTTTGCAATATACAATGCTTATAACCATTTCTAGATGTCAAATGGAGTGAATCAAACTGGCTGAAAACTGGTATCTTCAATTCTGGGGACCACTGGAAGAGACCGAGATGGATCATCCACTCAGCGCTTTTGGTCGAAGATTGCTGCAAATGCTTCAGACTTATCTTTTGCACTGATGTGCTGGGCTCTTCCATCATTGAGGATGGGGATATTTGTAGGGTTTGGTGAGTTGTTTAATTGCCTGACACCACTGACTGGAGATGGCAGGACTCCAAAGCTTAGATTTGGTCTGTTGGTTGTGGGATCGCTTATCTCTGTCTGCCACTTGTTGCTTATGCTGTTTGGCATGCAAGTAGTCCTGCTTGGCAGCTTTAGCAGGTTGACAGCTCATTTTTAGATATGCCTGGTGTTGCTCCTGCCACGCCCTTCTGCACACTCCATTGAACTATTTGGTGCAAAGATGATAAAGTCCTAACTTCCTGTCCTTATCAGTGAGTTGCAGCATCTTCCGAAATTAAAGGTGAATGACACCATCTTTTATGTTCCCTTCTATGTAACTGTCCCTCCATCCCAAATAATCTTTCAAAATCCCCCCATTTCTGTTCCACCACTTTATCTAAATGTTTGTGTCTCCAAGTTACTCCCAGAGCCCATGGTTTTACGAGTTTCAATGGCCATCGTGGCCATACATGCCTCTTATGTTGAAGCTGAAGTGATTGTGACAATCCCATCTCTCACAGCTTCCTGGCCCCTCCATTTTGTTTATGAGATTCCATCCTTTTATCTTGAATTGCCTACTTTCACTAACATCTTTCCTTCAATGATCCATCTCAATGAATCCATCTCCAAACTGGAGCTTCCTATTTTCCCAGGATTTCACAGACTGCCACCTGATATGCATCGAAGCCATTTATTTTCAAACCCACCGGACTGACCGTGGCCCACTGTCTACCTTCCATATCACCACAACTGGTGTACCTGTAATCCTCTGACTGGCCTGAATGGACCTGCAGTACTGGCCTAGTCACTGGACTGCAAGCACACTGACCCTGAACTCTGGTCAGACTAAGCACCAGACTGACCATTACTAACCCCTTGGACTGAGTTTTGCAGCATTCCCTAATTGACCTTATTCTTAGTTCATTTAAGTCAGGGCTGATCCCTTTTGATGTTAGGATATGGCCATTTGGCTGGTATCCAGGCAGTGTATTCGCCATGTTAGCTGCTGGTACAAGCTGTAGTTGTGACATCACAGTGTCATACAGAAGTATCTCCACCGCATTGACTGTTCAGTGCTCCGTCAGTAACAACATTTCGCCTCTCCCTCTGTCCTACACCGCAATGCAAGTGAGAGAGGCTGGTAGCCTCCAAGCCAGCACAAAGTGAGTGACTGCTAAGAGATTAAAAGCCACAAGATGCATCCTGTGTAGATGCATGAGATGAAGTTGTGTCCCTCTGGTCGAAGCAACTTGGCAGAAACACGTCAGTCATACATGTCCAGGAGCACAAAGTGAAGTCCTCAGGGCTGAAGTTGTATGTAAGTTGATCTGAAAGTAGCCTTGACTATGTAGTGAGACTGGTGATTCAGCAATGCCCTGTTGTATCAAGGGATGTTGAAAGAGGGTGGTGTTTATGGAGCAGGCAAGGAAATGAGAGCGACAGTGGCATCCAGTGAAGGCAGAGAGAATAATGCAGCAAGCTGTGGTGACAGACTACCACTCGGTCTTTCACATTGGGAATTTGGCAGCGTCTAATATCTCTGGGAATGAGGGTAGAATTAAGAGCTATGTAGAAATGAGGTACGATTAGCTTGACGTAGATAAAGTTGTGTGGAAATAGGGTGTCGTTCTCCATTAGCAAGATTCAGAATTCGCCTTTTAAACTTTACGGGGAAGATCAGAAATGTTTTCTCAAAATTGGGAAGCTGATGTTTTTCATTCTTACCATATTCTCCCAACTTTTTCTTTATTGTGCATACCACTCAAAGCAATGGAAAATTCCACCATGGCATCTGTTGCTCTTTTCATACAATGGAAGGGGTGAAATTCTAGAGAAGATGATAAGTCAGTGTTGGCCTGGTAATTGTTGAAATTTCTTGACTTTAGCTAACTTGCACAATCTCTAGTTGATGGCAGCCATTTCAGTCCATCAACAGTCCATTTTAAAATAATCAAGAAAAGATCACTTTTTTATTAAAACAATTTATGTTCTCTCTTCATGTCTTATAATCAGAGAATCACATCTAACAGCAGACGTTTTGTTCTGAGGTGTGTGAATGTGGCCTGGTGGATGATGATTTGTTGTTCTGTCTATTCTGAACAGCTGGAGGGACTTGTTGTTTCATTCAATCAGCTGGTCATTGGGATGTCCAGCCGACCTTCCTGGCATCATCCTGGCACTCAGTCACCTCTCTGGATGAGTGCCAGCTGGGAGGAGCAGGATGCTGTTCTTAACTGGATCCAATAGTCCGAGCAGAAGCCTTTGGAAAACTTGTCTTTCATGGTCTCACCCTTCACCCACAGGTTCAGGACCAACATGTGGTCTTGGCTGCAGAACCCATTGCGTGTCAGCAAAATTCCAGCCATTGGCAATGTTACACCCCTCTCCTCCTGCAATACCTATGACAAATCCAACCATAGTTAAAGTGTAATTAATGGTTGAGATTTGTGAAAGCTTTTCAACGTCATAGGCATCAGTCATTCACATAAAATGCAAAGTGCATTTTGTGTGTCAGGCAGTATATTTTTTGCGTGTGAACTTTCTCTGGTTTTGATGGAGGGCAACATTGCAGGTCACAGAACGTTCAACAAGGAATGAGCTTAAAACCAGTAAACAGCCATCCTCCTTATTTGCTGCTCACGCTGCCGAGTTAGAGCTTCGGTGAAACTTCAGGCTTTCAACATGCAAACAAAAAATGTGGAGATGTGGGCTCCAGTTTCCGTTCCCAGGTCAGAGAAGGTCCGGCAAGAGGATTTCCATGTCAGTGTACCCCAATGTTAAAAATAACCTCGTTTTGGTCGTAGGTGCAACGAGTGCTATGTACTAATTTTAATAACAAAGATTAAAACGGACATCTACCCTCTTACTCTCATTCTGTCACTCTCTCTGCCCAATCACTAAAGTACACACTCCACACCTTCAACGGCAATATATGTCCCTCGTCCCAACCTTTATGAGCCCTCATACACATTGTAGCGCCCTGTGCTCATCTAACATCCCCCAAAGACACTTACAATCCCAATCACCCCACGGCTCTTTAGAACCCCTGTGCTTGTACGTGTCCATCATACAATCCAATCCTTTCGATGCTAACCCACCTCTCACCCATCACAAGCAAACTTCAGGAGGCACATTGTCATAAGATAAAGTGGTCTGTCTATTGTCAATGTCAGTATTGAAGCTGAATAAACTCTTGTTGAGCAAAAAGAATTCAAACGTTTTAAAATTCCTTCAACTAATACCTTTTGAATACAAGCATATTGCTTAAATGCTAAATCCAATATGTGAACAAACATTTCCGTTCAATGGGGAAGGGTCTTGTAGTGTGGTCATCATAGTGTGGTGTAATACCTCGAATATGGAAACAGGCCCTTCAGCCCAACTTGTCCGTATTAACTAGGTGCAGGGCAAAGTTCCCAATCATCCGTCCTTGCCACCAGCAAAGTTGTCAACAACAATGATGTTAAGTGGCAATAATTTGCCAATAACCTACTCACTAACGGACCATTTGGGTTCTGCCAGGGCCACTCAGTTCCTGAGCCTCATTACAGCACTCATACAAACATGGACAAAAGAGTTGAATTCCAGAGGAAGGTGAGAGCGACAGCCTATGACATCAAAGCCAAATTTGACTGAATACATCATCAAGGAGCCCAGCAAAATTGAAGAAAATGGGAACTGGGGAGATACTCTCCATTGGTTGGAGTAACACGTAACATAAAGGTAAAAGCTGTGGTTCTTGGATGTCAATCATTTCATCTTCCTAAAACTTGTCCACCATTTACAAGGCTCAAAACACGAATGTAATGGGATGCTCGCCACTTGCCTGGATGTGCATCTACAATAGCAGGCAAGGAGTATTCAGGATAATTCTGTCCACATAACTGGCACTCACTCAACCAGCTTCAATATTCATTCCATTCACCATTGATGCATAATGTCAGCAGTGCATCTCATCTATAGCATCACCATCACCAGCACGTTCCCCTCCAAACACTTTTAGTAATATTGCTGTCCCTTCACTGTCCCAGGGTCAAAATCCTGGAACTCCTTTCATAACAGGTGTGCTGATGCACCCATACTCCAAGACTACAGCAGGTCAAGCATTTAGCTTAACACTATCTTCTCCATGGAAATTAGACATGGACAATAAATACTGACAGAGCCAGACATTCCCTATCCAAGGATTGATAAAAGCATTCATGCATTTCTCATGCACAGGCGTATCTACTTTTCACAACTTCCAAAGGATGCCTCACCTTCACGAAAGTGTAATTTCCTCCATGTGTATCCCAGGAGCTGACCTAAAGCAGTACCATAACTGTCCAAAAGGGGGACCTATTCTATTTAAAAGAAAAACACAGAGAACTGACCAGCTTCTACCTGGTCTAATTTCTATACTCAAGGCTCCACACTGCAAACACTTCAAAGTCCCATTTCAGCGAAAGCCACTGAGCGTTCAAATCGACATCGACTTCTAGGAAGCTTCCATGTGTGGATCACCCTCAATTTCACCTCTGGCAAAACGCAAGATGGGTTCAGAGCCAGGATGTGGGATTCCTGACATCTTCCAGCGGTTTGGTTGCAAAGAAGGCTCTCCCCATCAGGATGAAAATCTGGTCTGTAATTTCTACCCTGAAGCTTTAAAACATTAATCCTGGTGGTAGAAGCTTGGCATGTCTGAACTTGTTTAAGAAGAATGAGACTGGGAACCAAAGCAGTGGGTGAACAAGTGAAGGGATTGAGAAGATGGTACATGTTAGGACCAATAAATCAGAAAGAAAGGACAAGCAAAACAAGGTAAATGGTACTAATGGGCTGTAGTGTGTTAATTTCAACATAAGGAATATTATAGATAAGGCAAATGAGCTTAGTGCCTAGATCAGTACATGGGACTATAATGTTGTGGCCATTACAGAGACTTAGTTGAGAGAGGGGCAGAACTGGCTGCTCAACCTTCCAGGATTTCGTTGTTTTAGATGAGATAGATAAGAAGGTAAAAGAGGTGGATGAGTTGCATTTACTGATTGGGGAGAATGTTACGCCTGCACTCAGAAAGGACATACTGGAGGGTTCATCCACTGAGGTAATATGGGTAAAGCTCAAAAATAAGATGGGTGCAATCACACTGATAAGATTATACTGTAAGTCCCCCAATAGCCACCAAGACATTGAGGACCAAATATGTAGGTAGATTATGGAAAGATGTAATATAAACACAGTTGTCATAGTGGGTGACTTTAAATTCGCCAATATTGACTGGGATTGCCTTAGTGCAAGAGGCTTAGATGGGGCAGAATTTGTTAAGTGCATCCAAGAGGGTTTTTGAAACAATCTGTGGACAGTCCAACTAGAGGAGGGACTATACTGGACCTTGTGTTGGCTAATGAGCCTGTCCAGGTGACTGACCTCTCAGTGGGAGAGCATTTTAGAAACAGTGATCACAACTCTTTAAGTTTTAAGATAGCTGTGAATAAGGATAAGTCAGGACCTTGCGGGAAGTTACTAAATTGGGAGAGGGCAAATTATGCCAGTATTAAGCAGGAGTTAGGAGCATTAATTCAGAGGAGCTGTCATCAGACATGTCCACATTTGACATGTGGGAATTGTTTAAAGACCTGCTGATGAGTGTTCAAGACCACATGTTCCAGTAAGGAGGAAGGACAAGGATGGTAAGGTAAGGGATACTTGGATAACGAGGGAGGTTATGAATTTAGACAAAAGGAGGAATGATGCACATGTAAGGTTTAGGAAGCTAAAATCAGACAGGGCCCAGGAAGGATATAAAAAAAGCAGGAAGGAACTCAAGCGGGGAATTAGGAGAGCGAGAAGGGGCCATGAAATGACCTTGGCAAATAAAGTTAAACAGAATCCCAAGGTACTCTATACATACATTAAAAACAAGAGGATAACTAGGGAGAAGGTGACCGCTCAAATATAAAGGAGGGAACTTGTGCATGGAGGCAAAGAATGTGGATGAGATCCGAAATGAGTACTTTATGTGAGTATTCACCCAGGAGAAGGGTACAGAGGATAGTGAGGTTTGTGTGGATCATGCAGATATGCTAGGGCACTTTGAGATAAAGAAAGAAGTGGTGCTGGATCTCTTGAAGAGCATTAAAGTGGATAAGTCCCCAGGGCCCGATGGTATCTACCCCAGGTTATTGAGAGAGGCAAGAGAGGAGATTGCTGGGGCCTTGACCAAGATTTTTGTATCCTCATTAGCTACTGGCAAAGTCCAGCAGGACTGGAGAGTAGCTAATGTTGTTCTTCTACTGAAGAAGGGAAATAGGGATAATCTAGGAAACTACAGACTAATGAGTCTCAGTTTTGGGAAGCTATTGGAGAGAATACTTAGGAATAGGATTTACGTGCATTTGAAAAAGCATGGCCTAATTAGGGAAAGTCAGCATGGCTTTGTGCAGGGCAGGCCATGTCTTACTAACTTGATTGAACTTTTTTGAGGAGGTGACAAAGGTGATCGATAAGAGTAGAGCAGTAGATGTTGTTTACATGGATTTTAGAAAGGCTTTCGACAAGTGCCTCATAGAAGGCTCACCCAAAAGATTAAGATACATGCGATCCATGGTGACTTGTCTGCATGGATTCAGAATTGGCTTGCCTGTAGAAGGCCGAGGTGGTGGAAGGTGTTTTTTCAGGCTAGAGGTCCATGACTAGTGGTCCATACTGGGACCTCTGCTGTTTGTGGTATGTATAAATGACTTGGATGAAAAGGTAGATGGGTGGGTTAGTAAATTTGCAGACCATACAAAGATGGGTGGAGTTATGGATAGTGTAGAAGGTTGTCAAAGGATACAGTGGGATATAGATCAGTTGCAGATATGGGCAGAGAAATGGCGAAGGAGTTTAATCCACGTTAAGTGTGAGGTGCTGCACTTTGGGAGATCAAATGTTAAGGAAAGGTATACAATAAATGGCAGAACCCTGAACAGCATTGATGTGCAGAGGAATCTTGGGGTTCAAATCCATAGCTCCCTGAAAGTGGCCATGCAAGTAGATAGGGAGGTAAAGAAGTCTTATGGCATGCTTGATCGGAGAATTGAGTACAAGAGTCAGGGTGCCATACTGCAGCTTTGTACAAGTTTGGCTAGGCCTCACTTCAGGTATTGCCTTCAATTCTGGTCGCCACATTACAGGAAGAATGTGGAGGCTTTGGAGAGGGGGCAGAAGAAGTTTACCCAGATGCTCCCTGCATTAGACAGCATGAACTATAAGGAGAAGCTAGAAAAACTGGGGTTGCTTTCTCTGGAGCAGTGGAGGCTGAAGGGAGACTTCATTATGAGATGCACAGAGAGGGTTGACGGTCAGAATCTTTTTCCTAGAGTTGAAATGCCTAATAACAGGGGATATGCATTTAAGGTGAGAGGGGAAAAGTTCAAAGGGGATGTGAAGGGCAAGTTTTTTACCCAGATAGTTGTAGGCGTCTGGAATGAATTATAGGCTGATTAGCCTGACCGTGGATGTTGGCAAGACTTTAGAATCCATTGTGAAGGATGAGATTTCCGAATATACAGAAGTGCACGGTAAAATAGGGCAAAGTCAGCATGGTTTCATCAAGGGGAGGTCATGCTGACAATCTGTTAGAATTCTTTGAGGAGGTAACGAGCAGATTAGACCAAGGAGAGCCAATGGATGTTATCTACCTAGACTTCCAGAAGGTAATGGCAAAGTACCACACAGGAGGCTGCTGAGTAAGATAAGGGCCCATGGTGTTAGAGACAAGGTGCCAGCATGGATAGAAGATTGGCTGTCTGGCAGAAAGCAGAGATTGGGGATAAATGGGTCTTTATCAGGATGGCAGCCAGTGACAAGTGGTGTTCCGCAAAGGTCAGTGTTGGGACCACAACTTTTCACTTTATACATTAATGATCTAGATAGAGGAACTGAGAGCATTCTGGCTAAGTTTGCAGACGATATGAAGACAAGTGGAGGGACAGGTAGTATTGAGGAGGTAGGGAGGCTGCAGAAGGATTTAGATTGTTTAGGAGAGTGGGTAAAGAAGGGGCAGATGGAATACAATATGGGAAAATGTCAGGTCATGCACTTTGGTAAGAAGAATAGAGGGATAGACTATTTTCTAAATGGGGAGAAAATTCAGAAATCTGAACTGTAAAGGGAATTAGGAGTCCTAGTTCAGGATTCTCTTAAGGTAAACCTACAGGTTGAATCGGTAGTTATGAAGGCAAATACATTGTTGGCATTTATTTTCAGAGGTCTAGAATATAAAAGTAGGGATGAACTTCTGAGACCTCATAAAGCTCTGGTCAGACCACATTTAGAATATTGTAAGCAATTTTGGGTCTCATACCTCAGGGAGGATATACTGGCCCTAGAGCAGGTCCAGAGGAGGCTCTCGAGAGTGATCCCAGGAATAAAAGGCTTAACATATGAGGAATGTTTGAGGACTCTGGGTCTATAGTCAATGGAGTTTAGAAAGATGAGGGGGTTCTAATTGAAACTTACAGAATAGTGAACGGCCTGAACAGAGCAGTTATTGGGAAGATGCTTCCATTGGTAGAAGAGACTAAGACCCGAGGGCACAGCCTTAGAGTAAAAGGAAGACCTTTTAGAACGGAGATAAGGAGAAACTTCTTCAGCCAGAGAGTGGTGGAATCTATGGAATTCATTACCACAGAAGGCTGTGGAGGCCAGGTCATTGAGTACATTTAAGACTGAGATAGATAGGTTCTTGATAGTCATGAGGGTCGAGGGTTTCGGGGAGAAAGCGGGAGAATGGGATCGAGAAATCTATCAGCCATGATTGAATGGCAGACAGACTCGATGGGCCGAATGGCTTAATTTCTGCTCCTTTGTCGTATGGAAACCATATAACACAGTTAGCAATACACCTGCTATTCACTAATGTGATGTTCCCAGCTGATGGTAATACTTGGCATGCCAGATCCCCCAAAGTAAAGCTGGTTTGATAGATTATAAGTTTTATTTTTAATTTTGTTTTGCATTGCAGGTTGTGTTCATTTGTCCAGGTCTCCATGTTGCATGCATTTGTAGAAATCTCCAGGCTGTTAATTCTTGTTGAAACTTTTAGGCTGTCAGAACTAGAAAGAATAACCCAGGCAATCGGAATGGGAACGATGTCTTTAAGATGCTGAACTCCCAGCCTCAGCATGGACTCGACTCCTAACCTTGAGAAGAAGGCCAGTGCAGTCTGGGTTGGAAGGATTGTTATTCCAAACTCTTATTTCTCTGTTTTTCTAACTTATTGCTGGACTTCTTATTTCTATATTTTTCTGATTATTTTCCCTGAGAATTTATACTGAAGAACCTGTACCTCGGTACGTTGGTACCTAACATGGCACCTTAAGTGGCAACTTGTAAACTTTTCAGTGCACTCATTTGAGTACATGTAACAATAAATCTAATTCCAATTGTATTTCTAAAATGTTTCAGCAGTCCAAGGAGAAGAGCTGGAAAGTGTCATTTGAGTAAGAAATTTAAGAGGTAAGCTAACAGCAAGATTTCACTGCTGTTGAGTTTCTAAAGCAGATTGCTGCAAGAAGTGTTGAGTTCTTGTTTTTGCTGTTTATGTTAATATATTTCTTAATTATCTTAGATATATAAGCATACAAATTTCTTTCTTTATCCTTTGTGTCATATATCTGTGGTCTTTTGCTGAAAGAAAATAGGCAGTGCCATGTGATTACATTCAGTGATGGACCAGCGCACCAACCAAAGGACAAAATTAAAATTTACAATCTATTAGGCCAAGATTCATTTTGGGTTCTGACATGGTCAATGTTACCGTTAGCCGTGAACATCACATTGATGACTAACATTGTATTACTAAGATGCATTACTAACCGTTGCGTTGTGTTGTTATCTGATGTTTCTAGTCAACTTGGTAAATATATTAATGTTTAATTTAGGCTTTGACTGCTTTCTCATAATTTCTCACCAAGGCTGTAGTTGAACAATGGAGTAATCTCTATCAAGTGTACAACTTACAGCATCTACCTCTAGAATGTCCATTCAGTTGTTAACAAAAGCCTTGCCGTAAGTGAACTTATTGTGGGGAATTGCACTGACATTGTGGTTTCGATGGAATCCTGGCTAAGGGCTGTTGACACCTTCTGTCTAAATGAAGTCTCACCACCCAATTAGATCTTCCACTACTTGCCCTGTCCAGGCCAACACGGCTGCAAAAGTGAAGCCTGATCCCTGACACATTTGGGGGAGATTGGGATTAGACTGGGTGAATATTAATGAGGATGGGAAATGCACAGGATCGGGGAATTACATTGATTTGGATATTAAATGAGATGGGGAGCAAGCACTGGAGTAGATAACTGAGTGGGATACGTTTGAGGAGTAAATGTGAGAATAGGATCAGGTTGAGTGGGTCATTAATGGGTCTCTATGAGAGAGAGTAGAAAGAGATTAGTCTGTGGGAGGCTTTTAAAGCATTTGACCAGTGAGCAGGAGAGTGGAACTGATTGGGCTGAGTGGAAAATGAGTTGATGGAGAGTGAGCAGGAGAGTGGGATGAGAGAGGGAATGAGCAGGAATGTGGGATCAGACCAAGAGAGACAGCTGGGCTGGGCATTTCCATCCGCCCTGAGCACAGGCAGGAAGGAGGTAGAGGGGCAGTAAGTCAGGTGGGATGGTGAAGGAAGCTGTGCCCATATGGGGAGTGGACAGAGAGTGAATGGGGAATGTATAGAATATCAAATACGTGTCAATGGTTAGGTCATTGCTCACTTGAGGAGATTTCTCAGGTACCACCTCTGTCTGTTTTCTCTAATTCACACAACAGGAGATCCATTAACCACTCAGCTCACAGCATTAACCTGTCCTCAAACACTATGTTAGGTTGACCCTACCTGCTACATCCCTGACGATCAATGTACTCAGCACCAATCCCATCAGCAGAATCATGTCTGCAGTGAAGTTCCTTTCCCCTCACCTGAAACACAACAGAAACAATTCACCGTCAGTGTCAAGGTTTCACAATGAAGGTGGGTCTCTCCTGCCCCTATTCTTACCTCGATCGCTCTGTCTGTCTGTCTCTCTCCCGGTTGTCTGATGTGATGAGGTGTTAAGTCTGACTGTAAATATATACAGCAGACTGTGAAGAAGGAAGGAACCGTTGAAATCAGATCCAATTGGTTTGAGAATTAATGATGTCCAAATTCCTGCTGACCAATCAGAGACTGACCACTCAGCACAGAAAGGATTGGAAACAATGAGAATGCTCCTGGAGTTACACATTAAATTGTACAACGTGGCACTGGAAGAGCTCATCGCAAATTGAAACTGTACTCATGCTGAGAGTAAATGCATTTCTAAGATCGGAAATTAATGAATATTATCAATGAGAATATTTCCAATGTAATCTCCATTATATTACTTTAAACATCACCTAAATAAGTGAATAATTTTCACATAGATTTGTGAAGTATTTTACCGTTTGATGAGGTGAACAAGATTGTTATATCCATTTGTCCCTCATTTCCCTCCCTGCTGGAAGGTTTCCTTCATGCAATAGCAGCAGTGAGATTGAACCTGTTTATAAAGGACAGTCTATTCAGAAGCCCTGGTAGCTTTCAAAAAGGAACACGATTGATGTTTGTTCAGGAGTGAAATTCAGAAAATATTTGTATCAGTTGAATTTGAGTCCTATCTTTGGAGATTAGAAATGCAGGAATGTTGCAGTCCAATAAAATATCTTCTATATATTTAAAGCTGAAATCAAACAGTTCTGTTTAATTCAAGCCAATAACATGTTTTGTTTCTTTGTCCTTCATCTTAGATGGTTTATTTTTCCCTCCTGAAATGTACCTTGATAAATCATGCTTTTTTCATTCCTTTACACCTCAACACTTTTTAAAATATTTGAATAATTATTGTCAGCTAACACTTTACCTTGAATATTTTGTCATTTTTCTTCCAGAGGAGCTGTCATAAGTTCTTATTTGCATTAAAAACTTTGAAACTGTGCATATGTATATCATTATTTTCCCCGTGAATTGCTTTGAATCTCATGTAACTGTTCTTTTTAAATGGTTTAGTATACTAACTCATGTGAATCTTAATATAATTGAATTGAATTGAATTACCTTATTTACTTTTTTGAGTCTGGAGTTAATCATATTGAATTGCATTGAGTACTGATACTCAATATTTAGTGTATAACTCTAACTGTAATGTCTCTGAATCAATGGTTAAAGGCCACAGTTTATAGTAACTGGTGAGTTTATAGTAACTGGTCCACATCATAACGACCAGAAATGTCAGGACAACTGAAACCTGGTTATATGAAGGGATAAGGAAGGAAAAGCATGTAGACTCAATTCTAATCACAGATAATATGGCGGCTGGAAAGGGGGATGTTGACTAACATTAAGGTAGAAACAGATTCTAAATGCATAGAGGGAAGTGATACGAAGGATCAATAATATTACAGATTATCTGAAAATGGAGGAAGAAAGATGTTAGCAAATCAATGAAATTAATAACAAAAAGCTAAATACTCATTGTGGAATATTTCTACAATTCCCGAATAAGCTGATATAAAGAGGCAGAGAAGTAAGTAAAAGGAACTTTTGTCATTGGGTTTATGCCAAACAGTGAGTTTAATTCAAGACAGATTAATTAAGAAGAAGGCAAAGTTAAAGTTGTCTTATATAAGAGACGACATCATGGACTGAAAATGTGAAAAAGGATATTGTGTTTAAAAAGGAACAAATGTGCAGGGAGTTGTTTGCAGTTTGGTGAAACAAGTGAAGCCATCTGGTGTACATGAAACGATGTAATATTTTGGGACACTGAAACCAGACAAAATAGTACCAATAGAGCTCAACATAGATTAGGTTGCAATTTAATACATACTGCATGAGGGATGTAAAACAGAGAGAAGTGACATAACCTCCAGACGTTTGCTGCATCTATTTTTCTCCCATCACCTCCTTCCTCCCTTCTCCGTAAAGTTGCTCTTCAGAATTTTCTGTCAAAAGAGCACAAAGAAACACTGAATAAAAGGTTCTCAAACCCAAAGGCAAAAAGAAAGGTCATGGGTCCAACCAAGCAATCAGTTCACTCTGGACCTGCATCATTGTGTACGTAACATCAAATCGTAATCAAATTTAGGAAAAGAATTGTGAAAGCAGCCTTTCTAGTTTTGGGATTTTGGACTAATCATAAGCCCATAAGATATTGGAACAGAATTAGACCATTCAACCCATTGAGTCTGCTCCATCATTCGATCATGGCTGATATGTTTTTCAACCCCATTCTCCTGCCTTCTCTCTATAACCTTTGATCTCCTCACTAATCAAGAATATATCTACCTCGTCTTAAACACAATCAACAACTTGGCCTCCACAGCCTTCTGGTGGTACAGAACTGTGTTCCTCTGACTCTTTCCTTTCTTCCTATCATAATTTTTGTGCTTCAGCTGGCACTTTTGTCACCCTTCTGTCTGTGTGTATGTGCCTGGGGGTGGGGGAAGGGGGAGTTTCAAAAGTTTAAGACATATATAAATTAGAAATCTTGCTTTTTTACCGTTCTGTTCTGGTTGAAGTGAGGCATGTTACAATAAATGAAGTTATTTTGTTGTTACTGAAGGAAATTGGCGTGCTTTGCATTTATTTTTGGTAGCAGCAAATTAGGGTTTTTGTAGTTTCATTAAATTTTCACCTTTGTGCCAATTCCGGGAATAGTGGGGGTTAATTCCCAACACATTCTTCCAGCCGGTCATGACACTTACGTCTTAGAATGTAAAAAGTGTATTACTTGTTATTCATTAACATTAAAGCCTGATGTACATGGTAGTCACAGATATACCAGTCTCTGATCACATAGTTACATGAGATAAGGGTGAATCCATCTTCTTTGTGTGTTCACATTCTTACGATTTCAAGACTGTCTCATTCTGGACTGTGGTGTAGTGCAGCCCCCGTGTACTACTGTAAAGGAAAAAACAGACTTAACGTTTCGAGACTGGTGATCCTTCCTCAGAAGGCAACTCAGTTCTGAGAAAAGGTCACCGGTCCCGAAACGTTAACTCTGTTTTTTTCTTCACAGATGCTGCCAGACCTGCTGAGCTTTTCCAGCAACTTTGTTTTTGATCCTGATTTACAGCATCCGCAGTTCTTTTGGTTTTCATTGTGTACTATTGTAGTTGATTCTAGCTCCATCCTGTGGACAACTGCTGTATTGCAAATATGACAAAAAGGCCTCCAGCCCCATGCTTGTTATCTCGGATTCTCCAGCATCTGCAGTACCTTTTATCTCCTTTACATAGAACAATTTTTTTCATGAATACAGCAAAACGCTGGTTCACAGTTGTTATTTTTGTTTTTTTTAGGTTGTACTTATATTTGATCACAGTCAACTCAAACTGACAGAAATACACAACAGACAGTTAAATGCTCATTGTAACAGGTTAAAGGTTATACTGATGCTGTAACAGTTTAAAAGATGGTTACAAACTTCACAGTAACCAGATTACAGGCTGTTATATTCGGAGAGTTGGTGTGGATTCAATGGGCTGAATGACCTGCTTCCACACTATGGGGATTCTATGATTCTACGCACTCGTTGTAGCCAGGTTACTGGCCATTATATGCTCAGAATAACATTACAGACACATACATGCACAGTGTAACCAGCTTACAGGCTGTTACACATTCACTATAATCAGATTACAGACTGTTACATGATTGGTGTAACCAGGTTACTGACAGATATGCACTCAGTCTAACCAGGTTACAAGCTGTTACATGCAAGATAAAAGGTACTGCAGATGCTGGAGAATCCGAGATAACAAGCATGGGGCTGGATGAACACAGCAGGTCAAGCAGCATCATAGGAGCAGGAAAACTTGACATTTTGGGCCTAAACCCTTCATCAGAAATTTCTGATGAAGGGTTTAGGCCCGAAACGTCAAGTTTTCCTGCTCCTATGATGCTGCTTGACCTGCTGTGTTCATCCAGCTATACAAGCTGTTATATGCTCACTGTAACTAGATTACAGACAATTACCATTTGCTGGCATTATAACTAGACTTAACAAAGGCTGTAGAGCCGATGTGAAGTTTTTAGAGGTGTAGAATTGTCAGGTTACATCTGTAAGCCAAACATCACTCAATGCAGAAAGCTCTGGGAAGTTTAACATAAAGATTGCTAACTGTATTGTTTAGAACTATGAATTTAAGGTGAACTATTGCCTACACTGTAAATCGTTGTCACAACATAGGTTAACTTTTCCAAACATGTTTGTGATAATTATTGGTGCCACATACAGGTGTTGTGATAATGTTACACAGCCATCTCAAAAAAGGCAAGTGGCATTTGTGATTTCCTTCTTGTGGCTTCATGTTGGGATATTCAAAAACTTAATACAAAGCGCAAAAGGTTAAGTGGAATTCTTACGGTCATTCCCATTATTTACGTGATGAAACTTGGGACAAACTGGGACTGTCTTCCCTGTCTCAGACCCAACACATCAAGCAGGAAAAGAAGGATATGTGCGTGTCTGTACAGATCAAGCTGCAAGGGAAGATCTCTTCCAGAAAGTTCCATTGATTCTGGGTGTTGAATAAGATTCCATATTCGCAAGTTTCATTATCTCCCTGTCTCTCACTCTCACTCCTGAACAAACATCAATTGTGTTCCGTTTTGAAAGCTGCCAGTGATTCTGAATAGACCCTGATCTTTATAAACAGGTTCAATCTCACTGCTGCTATTGCAGAAGGAAACCTTCCAGCAGGGAGAGACATGGGGGACAGATACAATTCAGATTTGGTATAACAATCTTTTTCATCAGATCAAATGGTAAAATTCTTTGCATATCTCAGTGAATGTTATTCACTTACTTTGGGAGTATTTAATCCAATATAATGGTGACTACATTGTAAATATTCTCATTGATAACATTCATTAATTCCTGATCTTGGAAATACATTCACTCCCAGCCCGATTACACGTGTCAGGAACAATGAGTACAGGTTCACTTCTCACTGAGCTCTTCCAGTGCCACGTTGTACAATTTAATGTGTAACTCCAGGAACATTCTCTTAGTTTCCAATCCTTTCTGTGCTGAGTGGTCAGTCTCTGATTGGTCAGCAGGAATTTGGACATCATTAATTCTCAAACCAATTGGATCTGATTTCAACGGTTCCTTCCTTCTTCATGGTCTGCTGCATATATTTACAGTCAGACTTAACACCTCATCACATCAGACAACTGGGAGAGAGACAGACAGACAGTGCGATAGAGGTAAGAATAGGGGCAGGAGAGACCCACCTTAACCGTGAAACCTTGACACTGAACGTGACTTGTTTCTGTTGTGTTTCAGGTGAGGGGAAAGGAACTTCACTGCAGACATGATGCTGCTGATGGGATTGGTGCTGAGTACATTGATCGTCAGGGATGTAACAGGTAGGGTCAACCTAACATAGTGTTTGAGGACAGGTTAGTGCTGTGAGCTGAGCGGTTAATGGATCTCCTGTTGTGTGAATTAGAGAAAACAGACAGAGGTGGTACCTGAGGAATCTCTTCAAGTGAGCAATGACCTAACCATTGACATGTATTTGATATTCTATACATTCCCCATTCGCTCTCTGTCCACTCCTCATATGGGCACAGCTTCCTTCACTATCCCACTGGATTTTACTGCCCCTCCCCCTCCTGCCTGCCTGTGCCCAGGGCAGATCGAAATGCCCAGCCCAGCTCTCTCTCTTAGTTTGATCCCAAATTCCTGCTCATTCCCTCTTTCGTCACACTCACCTGCTCACTCTCCCTGAAATAATTTTCCACTCAGTCCAAACCTACCTCCTGCTCACAGCTCAAATGCTTTAATAGTCTCCCACAAACTAATCCCTTTTTATTGTCACTCATAGAGACCCATTAATGACCCATTCAATCTGATCCCATTCTCATACTTACTCCTCAAACGTGTCCCACTCAGTTATCTACTCCTGTGCTCACTCCCCGTTTCATTTAATATCCAAATCAATCTAATCCCACTGTCTTGCTCACTCACCATACTCATTAATATTCACCCAGTCTAATTCCAATCTCCCCCTCACTCCCAATACACTGTCATTTTTATGGAGCTCTCTCATTCCCTTTTTTAACAAATTGAAAATCTCTGTGCTCAGTTTATGACAGACAATCCCACATTCTGACCATCCACTGGTGCATATCAGTTTCTGAAATTCCTCAGCCAATTGTCTGGACAAAGTCAGAAGGATTGTATACACCCCACCCCCAGTACTGATCCCGCTCCAGAGTATAGGGGATAAATGTGAAGTTTGCTTTAAACTCTGAGTCAAAGGGCACTGACATCACTATGGAGCCATCACTGCTCTCACAGAGCCTGGGACTGGGACCTGGCACCATCCAAAGTTGCCCCACTTCCTTCCCCTCCACAGACATTCCTGTGTGCCCTTCACCCTTTATCCAACCCCCTCTCTTCAATCCTGTGGTGTCCAGGCTGCTTCTCTGACCTGCATTCCCAGTTCCTAGTGCACGTCCTGTATCCGGATTCCTGTGATGTTATAGCCGGAACATGCTGGGAGACTGTGCCAGTTTGGGGAAGTAGCATATTATTAATTTGTGTCACTCGTTACCATGACAACGTGCAGCAGAGACTGATCCAGTGCATTCCTCACTTTATGCTGGGTACGTGGACTCACATTTTATTCACTGATCATTGATGAACCTACAAGACATGGGAAAGGTGTCTAGTAACAATAATATGGAACAGAAATTGGCCATTCAGGCCTTTGAGCCTGATCCACTGTTTAATAAGATTGTGGTTGACCTGTTTGTAAACTTAATCAGCATTCCCACCAATTTCCTTTCACCCCAATTCTTACCAAAAATCTATCCGCCTCTGCTTCAAAAACGATAAGATCTTGTTCCAACGCCTTTTCAGAAAAGGAGTTCCAAAGAAACACAAATCTCTGCAAGGAAAAAAAATCTCAGCATCCGTGAAACCCTGGATTTTTAAACAGCAAACAGCTCCGAGTTCCAGATTGTCCAATGAGAGGGCACGTCCTCTTCACTTCTGCACTGTCAAGACCCCTCAGGATCATAGTTATTTCAATCAAGACACCTCTTATTCTTCCAAACTCCAGTGGATACAGGCCTAGTCTGTCCAACCTTCCCTCATAAGACAACCTGCCCATTCCACTAATTATTCCAGTTAACCTTCTCTGAACTGCTTCCAACGCATTTATGTCCTTGTGGACAAACAGGAGGCTGGAAGAACACAGCAAGCCAGGCAACATCTGGAGGAAAGGAGCAGTCAACAATTTGGGTATTACCCTTCTTTAGGACTGGAGCAGGTAATACCCAAAACATCTACCTGGATTCCAGCATCTGCAGTTTTTTTTTGTCTCTAACAAAGCATTTATGTCCTTCCTTCAATAAGGAAACCAACGCTGTAATTGTGATCACACCAGTGTTCTGTATAATTAAAGTATAGCTTCCATATTTTTCCCTCCCATTCCCCTCACAATGATGGTGACATTCTATTGTCCTTTCTAATTATTTGCTGTACCTGCGTACTAGCCTTTTTCAATTCATGCACTCAGACATCCAGATCCCTCTGTATCTTAGAGCTCTGTAATCTTTCACCAATATGCTTCTTTTTTATTCTTCCAGCCAAAATGAACAACTTCACATTTTCCCACATTATACTCTTTGCCAAATCTTTGCCCATCACTTAACCTGCCTGGATTGTTTTGGAGGTTATTATGTTCACTTTGCAACTTTTTCTCTACCTATCTCTGTGCCATCGGCCAATATAGCAACCAAACTTTTGGTCCCTTCATCCAAGTTATTTACACGAATTGTAAACATTTAGGACCCTATGTTATGATCCCTGTTAACAGTAATTTTGGGCAAGTCAGAGCCTAGAATAAACATTGACTTGATAGACCTTAAGTTTTATTATTATGATTAAATACTGAAAGTGTTTGCACAAGTCTGCCAGGGTTCCTTTAACGCAAGAATATAAGTTCAACACAAAAGTAAAAAAAATAGTCAATTTGAAAAGATCTTAACATTGGTAGCAAAAATAAAAATTCAACCTTTTTCCCAGCAATATCCTTTCTGATACACAATCACAGTGTGAAATTTTACTTCAAGACTAACTCTAATTTATTATTCAAATAACCTTTTCAGTCTACCCCACCTTGGACTTGTGAAACATTTTTTAAAACTTCTTCCGGGTTCTGATAGTCTGGATTCCTTTTCTGTTCTGACAGTCTAAAGCCGAACTCACAACCTGGAGATTCTACAATCCTAACAAACTGCCCAGCTGTGCAGATAAAACTGTTCTCTCAAGGGAAAAGCCGACTCTTCTGAATTTAGACAATTATGCAGGGCCTTAATTATTTATTTTTCTATGTGTCATTATCTCAATATTGTAAACACTTGCTCAATTAACTCCTCAGGTATCTGGTTAGGCACTGACTAAGTCATGCACTTTCTTGGAAATAATGTATCTCAGTCAATTTTACCTCTATTTTTAAAAAATTAAATTTGCAAATGATAATGCACCTTTATTACCACACTGATCCCTGTGGCCTGCCATTTTTTTTATGTTTTACAAACTAGAAAAAGATCCATTTATGCCTCCTCTCTGCTTCCTGTAAGCCATCCATTCTTCTATCAAGGCCAGTATACTGCCCCCTACACCATGAGCTTTTATGCTCCATTAAAACCTTTGAATTGACTTTGAATTATCAGATATCATGTACATAAGTACATGAATAGGAAACGTTTGGAGGGATATGGGCCAAATGCAGACAGGTGGGACTTGTTTAGTTTGGGAACATGGTTGGAATGGAATGGTTGGACCAAAGGGTCTGTTTCCATGCTGTATGACGCTATCACTCAATGACCGCTGGATCTTTACATACAGTGCATCTACCATTTCCCCATTTTCTATGGCACACATTATTTCTTCAAAGAATTCCACTAGATCAGTTAAATATAATTTCTCTTTCAGAATGCAATGATGACTCTGCCCAATTACCTGGAACTAATTATCTATGTACCCTACAACAACATTTTTAGTTATAGATTTCAACTTCAGCTCTGGCATTTGTTGAGTTAACAGGCCTTTCATACTTTCTGTCTTCCCTTTTTCTTGATTAAAAAAAAAGTTACATTTTACTATTTTTCAACCAAATGGGACAATCCCTGAATCTAGAGAGTTTTGGAAAATTCAGATCTTTGTTTCAACTATACAACTTGCCACTTCTTTTAAGACCTCAGGATGAAACGCATCGGCACTTGAGCACTTGCCCATCCACAGCTCCAGTAATTGATTCAGTACCTTCTCTTTTATATCGGTGATTTACAGTTACTTCTGGGATAATATTTATATTCCCCATAGTGAATACTAATGCAAAATATCCACTCAACGAACATTGAACATGGAACTGTACAACACAGGAACTGGCCCTTTGGCCCATGATGTTGTGTCAAACTTGATGCCAAATTAAACTAATCCCTTCTGCCTGCTCTTCATCCATATCCCTCCATTCCTTGCACATTCGTGTGCTTATCTAAAAGTCTCTTAAATGCCCCTATTTTATCTGCTTCTGCCATCACCCATGACAGTGCATTCCAGACTCCTACCACACTGTGTAAAAAAACTTGCCCCTCACGTCTCCTTTGAACTTTTAAGACGAGAACCTTAAATGCATGTTCCCTAGTTTTAGACATTTCAACTCTGGGACAAAGATTCTGACCGTCAACCCTACTTACAAATCTCATAATTTTATAGAATTCTAACAAGTCTCCCCTCTGCCTCTGTGGCTCCAGAGAAAACAACCCCAGTTTTTCTAACCTCTCCTTATAATTCATACCCTGTAATCCAGGTAGCATCCAGGTACAGAGATAAAAGGTACTGCCGATGCTGGAGAATCCGAGATAACAAGCATGGGGCTGGATGAACACAGCAGGCCAAGCAGCATCATAGGAGCAGGAAAACTCGACGTTTCGGGCCTAAACCCTTCATCAGAAAATGATTTTCTGATGAA
>JAHRHZ010000046.1:20192241-20219253 GCA_024137785.1 Ginglymostoma cirratum
TTTCTGATGAAGGGTTTAGGCCCGAAACATCGAGTTTTCCTGCTCCTATGATGCTGCTTGACCTGCTGTGTTCATCCAGCCCCATGCTTGTTATCTAGCATCCAGGTACACCTCCCCTGTACCCTCTCCACAGTCTCCACATCCTTCCTGTATTGTGGCGACCAGAACTGAACACAGCATTCTAAGTGTGGCCTAACCAAACTCTTATAAAGCTGCAACATGACATCTTGTACTCAATTCCCCGAACTCAAACCTTCAGAATGCAATGATGACTCTGCCCAATTACCTAGAACTAATTATCTATGTACCCTACAACAACATTTTTAGTTATAGATTTCAACTTCAGCTCTGGCATTTGTTGAGTTAACAGGCCTTGCATACTTTCTGTCTTCCCTTTTTCTTGAATTTATTTTTCATTAATTAATACCCAATTCACTTTCTATAGCGCTCACTTTGTTAATTTTCTTTTTAAAAATAAGTTTTTGTAGGAACTCATTACCTGTTTTGTATTTCTGACTGGCGTTGTCTCATACTTTGATTTTTTTTCCTACTTAGTTTTATAGGCATTCTTTGCTATTTTTGTATTCTGATCATTTTATGAGCTGCTGCTTGTCTTTGCCGAATTATGAGCTATTTCTTCAGTTTGATATGATCTTTGGCCTTTCAAATTAACCATAGATACTAATCCTTCCCTTGGGATTTTTTTTACTGCTAGGGAGTATCAATTCTGTGTATTCTGAAATAGCCCCTTAGATGCCTTTAACACATTTCTATTGACCTATTCTTTAACTAAGTTGCCAATTCACTTCACTAGCTCTGCTTCCATGCTATCCTATTTGCCCTTATTTAACCTTACAACAGTAGTCTCAAGCCCATTTCTCTCTCCTCCAACCTGAACGTAAATTTCAAACATCTTCAAACCAACATTGCCCAGTGACAGCTTCACTATGAGATTTTTGATTAATCATATCTTGTTGAACAACACCACATCTAGTGTAGCTTACTCTCTGGTTGGCTCCAGAACATGCTACTCAAAGAAACTATTCCTTAAATATTCATCTAGGCTGCCTTTTGCCCAACCGACTTTTCCAGTGTATATTTTAATCAAAATTTCCCATGATTATCACTGTGCCCCTTCCTGAAAAGTTCCCATTCGATCTTCCTTTATGCTCCATTCTACTATGTGCTCTACTGTGGGAGAGCACCTGTAAGCCAATCCCACAAGTAGCTTCTTACCTTTATTATTTTTCATCTCTACCCAAACTGTGTCCACATCTTGTTTATCTGACCTTCGGTCATGTCTCTCTATTTTACTAATACCATCAATAACTAACAGAGTTATTTCTTTCCTAGCTTCCAATCTTTCCTAAATGTCCTTCAGTAATGAGGTAGCAATCCTGGTCATCCTGAAACCAGGTTCCTGTAATGGCTTATTTCTATTTGCACTCTCAGTTCACCTGTGTTGTTTGAATGTTATGTGTATTCTTTACTTTTATATTCCTATATTCTTATTAGAATCATAAAATACCTACAGCATGTAAGCAGGCCATTCAGCCCATTGAGTCCACACCATCCACCCACCCAGACACATCCTTGTATTCCTGCTTTTCCCATGGCTAATCCACCTAGCCTACACATCCCTTGACATTATGGGCAATTTAGCATGGCCAGTCCATCTAACCTACACATCTTTAGACTGTGGGAGAATCCAGAGCACCCAGACATGAGGAGAATATGCAAACTCCACATAGACAGTCACCTGAGGGTGGAATTGAATCCAGATCCCTGGCACTGCACTAACCACTGAGCCAGTGCGCCACCCTGACTTAGATGAGGATTCTTTTTGTAACCTCTGGCCTTATTTGTATAAATTGGGGAGTTTACATGAAACGAGTGATTGCAAAGGAACGGGGAACAAGGAAGTCACAGGAGACAGACTGTGATGAGTTGAGCTGAGGGTTGGAATCCCAGCAATGAGAAGTCAGAAACTAAAAGAGGAAAGCAGTGAATCTATCTGACTGGGTGGTGGAGAAAGAGGAATGGAACAAGGTTTAGTCTTCAAAGATGGAGGAAGAGCCAAACTTGTCAGGGATCAGGCTTCACTTTCGCAGCCATGTTGGCCTGGGCAGGGCAAGTAGTGGAAGATCTAATTGGATGGCGAGACTTCACTTAGACAGAAGGTGTCAACAGCCCTTAGCCAGGATTCCATCAAAACCACAATGTCAGTGCAATTCCCCACAATAAGTTGCAAAATGAATTAAATATTAATTTAACAGCTTCAGACTATCTCATCATCTATCATTATCCAGTGTAGCATCTATTCTTTGTTCAAACATAATACCACTATTTGTCCTGATTTTGTAAATCAGTTTTAAACTTCACTCAGTTAGGTGTAGACATTGTCGTGGTTGGTGTCGTCTGAGGAATGGGAGGGGGAGTTGAAACGGTTCGCGACTGGGAGGTGCAGTTGTTTAGTGCGAACAGAGCGTAGGTGTTCTGCAAAGCGGCCCCGAAGCCTCCGCTTGGTTTCCCCGATGTAGAGGACATCTGCTTGATGTGGAAAGTCTTCTTGGGCCCTGGGATGGGGGTGAGGGAGGAGGTGTAGGGGCAGGTGTAGCACTTCCTGCGGTTGCAGGGAAAGTACCGGGTGTGGTGGGGCTGGAGGGGAGTGTGGAGTGGACAAGGGAGTCCCGGAGAGAGTGGTCCCTCTGGGAAACAGATAAGGGTGGGGAGGGAAAAATGTCTTTGGTGGTGGGGTCGGATTGCAAATGGCGGAAGTGTCGGAGGATGATGCGTTGGATCCGGAGGTTGGTGGGGTGGTACGTGAGGACGAGGGGGATTCTGTTTTGGTTATTATTGTGGGGAGGGGGTGTGAGGGATCAGTTGCAGGAAATGCGGGAGACACGGTCGAGGGTGTTATTGACCACTGAGGGGGGGAAGTTGCAGTCCTTGAAAAACTATGTCATCTGAGGAATGGGAGGGGGAGTTGAAATGGTTTGCGACGGGGAGGTGCAGTTGTTTTGTGCGAACCGGGCGTAGGTGTTCTGCAAAGCGGTCCCCAAGCCTCCGCTTGGTTTCCCCAATGTAGAGGAGGCCACAACGGGAACAACGGATACAGTAGACCACATTAGCAGATGTGCAGCTGAACATCTGCTTGATGTAGATTTGCCACCGAAGGTTGCAGGAACAGCACCTCATATTCCGCTTGGGAACCCTGCAGCCCAATGGTATCAATGTGGACTTCACAAGCTTCAATATCTCCCCTCCCCCTACCACATCCCAAAACCAGCCCAGCTTGTCCCCGCCTCCCTAACCTGTCCTTCCTCCCACCTATCCCCTCCTCCCACCTCAAGCCCCACCCCCATCTCCTACCTACTAACCTCATCCCGCCCCTTTGACCTGTCCGTCCTCCCTGGACTGACCTATCTCCTCCCTAACTCCTCACCTACACTCACCTTTACTGGTTCCATCCCCGCCTCTTTGACCTGTCTGCCTCCTCTCCACCTATCTTCTCCTGTATCCATCTTCTATCTGCCTCCCCCTTTCTCCCTATTTATTTCAGAACCCCCTTCCTCTCCCCCATTTCTGAAGAAGGGTCTAGGCCCGAAATGTCAGCCTTTCTGCTCCTATGATGCTGCTTGGCCTGCTGTGTTCATCCAGCTCTACACCTTGTTATCTTAACATAGAACATAGAACATTGAACATTACAGCGCAGTACAGGCCCTTCGGCCCTCGATGTTGCGCCGATCTGTGAAACCAATCTGAAGCCCATCTGACCTACACTATTCCATTATCATCCATATGTTTATCCAATGACCATTTAAATGCCCTTAAAGTTGGCAAACTTCACTCAGTCATTTTTCACCCCTTTTGGATGCTATAGACGTGTTTAAACTGTTATCAGCAAATCTGTATCCAACTTCCAAGACAAGTGAACAATCAGAGTCCCTTATATTATGGACCTGATGCAAATTTTTGCCAGGTGATTTAGATAACCAATTTATCTGAGAAAACAGGTAAAAATATATGGCTTCTTGTGGAGTTAGTCTTTTGGCATTTCAGTAGTAGTCAAGCCCTGATATCATTCATTAATATTAGGTTGTACCATCATGTCCCAGTTTTCAAAACACTGTCTCATCAGCACGTTTTAAACAAGTTTAGTCTCGCCAACTTCTCGCCAACCATCAGTGTTTTATACCTTCAGAGTAGAAATTATGGACCAGATTTTCACCACAACGGACAGCATCTGTTGCTGCAAAAGTGTCAGCAGTTGGTAATTTCATCACCCGAAGCTGACATCTCACATTTGCAGAGATAGCAATGGTGATAACTGTAATTCCTGGAATGAGTTCCAAAGGCAGCTAGCTATTTAAATGTTCACCTGCTTCCACTGAAATGAGAATTGAGAATCTTTGGAGTTTTTTTTTTGTCTTTATTCATTCACAGGATGAGGGGCATTGCTGGCTAGGCAGCATTTATTGCCCATCCCTAATTGCCCAGAGGGCAGTTAAGAGTCAACCACATTGCTGTGGGTCTGGAATCACAAGTAGGTCAGACCAGGTAAGGATGGCAGTTTCCTTCCCTAAAGGACATTAGTGAACCAAATGAGTTTTTCCAACAATCGACAATGGATTCAGTATCAACATTAGACTCTTAATTCCAGATATTTATTGGATTCAAATTCTGCCATCTGCTGTGGTGAGATTCAAACCCAGGTCCCCAGAACATTATCGGGGTCTTTGTATTAACAGTCCAGCAATAATACCACGATGCCATCACCTCCCCCCAGATTAGACTCAGAAAGAGCAGGTCTACAATTGTAATATCTCCAAGCTAGCATAGCCTTTTGGAAGTGGAATGTACCTCTTTAGGACTGGTCCTGTTACACATTTAGGAGGCGTAAGGAACATTTTGTGATTGTGAATCATGGGTGTGCTTCTGTACAAAAATATGTAAATACGTTGTCTATTTTCCTCATCAAATGTGGGCATCTCTTTTTATGTCAGCACTTACGGCCCATCGCCAATTGTCCTCGTGAGCTGCCTTCTTGAACTGTTGTAGTCCTTAGAATGTAGCTACACCCACAATGCTGTTAGGAAGGGAGTTCCTGGATTTTTACCCAGTAACAATACAGCCTAAAGTCAAACCGAAAGAACTGCGGATGCTGTAAATCAGGAATGAAAACAAAGTTGCCGGAAAAGCTCAGCAGGTCTGGCAGCATCTGTGAAGGAAAAAACAGAGTTAACGTTCCGGACACAAAACATTAACTCTGTATTTTCCTTCACAGATGCTGCCAGAACTGCTGAGCTTTTCCAGCAGCTTTGTTTTTGTCCAGTCTGAAGTCAGGTGGGGAGTGTGACTTGGAGGGGACCTTGCAGGTGGTAGCATTCTTATCAGTGATAGATGGGGCACTAATCAATCGAGATATTTTGTCTTGCATGGTGTCGATCTCCTTGACTGTGGTTGGTGTTTCATCCATCCAAGCAAATTCCATCATATTCTTCTGACTTGCATGTTGTGAATGTTGGTCAGTTACTGATGAATCAGGAGATGAGTTACTCACTGCAGGGAGTCCTTACCGCTGACCTGCTCTTCTAGCCACAGTATTTATATGGCTGCTCCATTTCAGTTCCTGGTCAATGAAAACCCCCCCAAGGTGTTGATAGTGGAGTATTCAGTGAATGTCAGGGGCAATGGTTAGATTTTCATTTGTTGGAGATGGTCATTGCCTGGCACTTGCGTGGCACAAATGTAATTTGCCATTATCTGAACAAACCTGGATAATGTCCAGGTCTTGCTACATTTGGACATAGACTGCTTCAGTCTCTGAGGATGGTACTGAACATTATGCAATCACCAGTGAACATCCCTAATTCTGACATAATGACATAGGGGAGGTTATTGATGAGGCAGCTGAAGATGATTGGGTTTAGGAAGTTCCTTGAGAAACCCTTGCAAAGATGTCCTGGAGCAGCAATTCCTGACCTCCAGCAACCACAACAATTTTCCTCCAATTCCCATTGACTCCAGTCTTGCTAGGCTCTTTCATGTCACATTTGGTCAAATACTGCCTTCAATGTCCAGGTCTGCTACTTCAAAATCCACTCTCAAGTGCAACTATGTTGTCCATTCTTTTCTAGTAAAGCTGTAATGATAGCCCTGGTAATTCCAAAACTGAGCATCACTGAGCAGGTTTTTGCTGAACAAAAGCCATTTGATAGCACAGTCAAGCACCCTCCATCTCTTTTCCGATGGCAGGGATGATGACTGGGACTGCCAAGGTCAACAAAGGCCCAAAGCTGTCAAGAAACTGACCAAGATAGTAGAAACTGCCAATGCTGGAGAATCTGAGATAACAAGGTGTAGAGCTGGATGAACACAGCTGGCCAAGCAGCATCAAAGGAGCAGGAAAGCTTGACGTTTCGGGTCAAGACCATTCTTCAGAAATGCCTTCTTCATCGAGGTCTACACCGTGTTATCTAAGAAACTGACCAAGCTGTGGGTGTGGAATTTGCTGGGACAGTGTGTGACTTTCAGTGTTCCTTTAACATAAGCCATGACTTGACTATAAGCAATAATATGTAGCATGACTAATTCTCAAACATTTCTTTTCACAATGGATTGTCCATCAAGTGAGCATTTTAATGGACAGCTTTAACTACTAATAGAATGGAAATATGTGTTTATTTGAAATCAGCCTGTTATGATACACCTCTGGGTTATCCTGTCTTGAGGTGGGATTTGAACTGCAATCTTTGGGCCTTAAAGTAGGGACATTATCACTCTGCCATGAGACATTCCCATAGAATGGAAATGTTTGCTTATATTGGGAATAAACCCTTAAGTAGAATGTTTGTTCACATAATGGATTACTTGAAGGAAATTCAAAGTATTTGAATATTTATTTGAGCTAATTAGAGTGCCAACCATGACATCATCAATGGCCAGATAATAACCCGATTTTCTTTCTATCAGTGATCTATGCCTGTGGCATCAGGGCAGAACACCATTCTGAAGGAGGATGGCCATTTATGGGTTTCAAACTGATTTTGATATCTCTGAGCTTTTGGCTGAACATTCTGTGACCCGCAAGTGTTACCCTCCATCAAATCCAGAGATCTTTCCCCTCTGCAAAATAGTCTGACAACTGCCTGACACAAAAAAAACACTTTGCATTCTACCTGAACCACTGATACCCGCTACCTTGAGCAGCTTTCACAAATCCCAACCATAAACTACACTTTGACTGCAATTAGGTTTGTCAAAGGTATTGCAGGTGGAGAGGGGTGTAACACTGCCAATGGCTGGAATTTCATTGACACACCAAGGTCCTGACACCAAGACCATATGTATGTCCTGAATCTGTGGGTGGATGGTGGGACCATGAAGACTGCTTTGCCTGCTAACTGTATAGCCTTTTGATATAATGTTTCAATTTCAAGAAGTCTCTGTGCAACTGCTGCTGTCTACAGACTTTTAAAATCTCCAAACCTAAAAAACACATCATTTTTTAAAGGGACCATGCACTCTACCCTCATCATTTTACAAGCATCAAAGTCTAATGTCCTGCCTTCCCATCCACAAATGCTGTATCCAACTTCGGAACAACCTAATCTTCTAGTTTTGGATTCCCCCACTCTAGGAAAAAGACCTCATCTATTCACCCTCATGACTTTATTAACCTCTATAAGGTCACCCCTCAGCCTCCAATGCTCCAGGGAAAAAAAGCCTCAGCCAACTTAGCTTCTCCCTGTGGCTCAAACCCTCCAAACCCTGCAACATCCTTGTAAATCTTTTCTGAACCCTTTCAAGTTTAACAACATCCTTCCTATAGCAGGGAGACCATAATTGAATGCAGTATTCCAAAATTGGCCTAACCAATATCCTGTACAGCCACAACATGACAACCCCATACCCATATTCAATGCATTGATCAATGAAGGCAATTGTGCTAAACGCTTTCTTCCCCATTGTGTTTACCTCTAACTCCACTTTCAAGGAAATATGCATCGGCACCCCTAAGTCCCTTTGTTCAGCAACACTCCCCAGGACCTTACCATTAAGTGTATAATTCCTGCCCTTATTTGCCTTTCCAAAATGCAGCACCTCACATTTATCTAAATTAAACTTCATCTGCCAGTCCTCAGCGCGTTGGCCCATCTGATCAAAGTTCTGGTTCACTCTGGGATAACCTTCTTTACTGTCCACACCACCACCTATCTTGGAGTCGTCTGCAAACTTGCTAATTATACCTCCTATATTTGTATCCAAATCATTTATATAAATGATGAAAAGCAGCAGACCCAGCACTGCTCCTTGTGGTACACCACTGGTCACAGACCTCCAGTCCATAAAACAACTCTCCATCACCATCTTCTGTCTTCTACCTTCAAGCCAATTTGTATCCAATTGGCTAGCTCTTCCTGGATTCCTTGCAATCTAACTATGCTAACCAGTCTACCATGCAGAACCTTGTTGAATGTCTTACTGAAGTCCATTATAGACAACATCTACCATTCTGCCTTCATGAGTCTTCTCTGTCACTTCTTCAAAAAACTCAATCAAGTTCATGAGACATTATTTCCCACACCCAAAGCCATGTTGACTCTTCCTGATCAGACCTTGCCTTTTCAAATACATGTAAATCCTGTCCGTCCAACAACTTACCCACCACCGATGTCAGACTCACCAGTCTATAGTTCCCGGGTTTTCCTTACCACCGAATGTAAATAATGGTATCACATTAGCGAAGCTCCAGTCTTCCAGCATCTCACCTGTGGCTACAGATTATACAAATATCTCAGCAAGGAGCCCAGCAATCAGTTCCCTAGCTTCCCACAAAGTTCTGAGTTATACCTGATCAGGTCCTGGGGATTTATCCACCTTAATGCATTTTAAGATATCCAGCATCTTTGTAACAATTACCAGGACAAAGTGTTGAGATTGCATCAATGCATTATGGGAACCGAAAATTGGATATGTGGATAATATTGGGTTGCAAAATATTTATCAGCTGATTGTTTAGCAAATTCAAAAGATCAAATTAACTTTTAGGTATTTATATTTATATTTAAGAAAACCAAGAGACTTCAGAAAGCAGTATGCAGCAAGGTTTCAGAGACCAATGTCTGTCAGAGTATGACTGAGTGTGATTGGGATTAAAGGGGATGTAGATTGATACATACAGTAGATTAATTGATATAAAGTTTGCCACTTGTTTAAACAGTAATCTATACTGTAATAAACATAATACTTTGGGTTTATTGAAAAGCCTGATGAAAGTCTTTGTTGTTGTAGTTAATAGTCAGGAGGAGAAACTAATGGGCAATTTTTGGTGAGTGAATAAGATAGTTACACTCATAATATAGAATTGTGACAAAGTGGGACTTGATCACAAGCGCACTCCTCCCTTCAGAATGGCAACGAGATCATTCATCAGTTTGACAGAATTTCACACAAATGGGCAAAAGACAACATGAACTGAATTTCACAAAAAAAATGGCTAAGTGCCAATTTCAAGGAGTTTCATAGAGGGTTTCTCTCCGTGGGCTCTAATCAGTTATCTCATGTTATTATTGGCTGCTCATCTCATTAAGTAGCTCTCATGCTACCTTGCACTCAGCAATGGCTGAGGTGCTTGTAACAGGGTATTTCGGTTTCCTTGCCACCAGTGCCATGTTTAAAGCCCAGCTGTGCACCAGATTAAACACAGCCTGGCTACTGGACTGCCATTATAGCTGCTGGTACAAGCATCCCATTGCAGGGGTAACACATTCTTAGCTCCACTCCTCCTTCACCAATGCCCAGCATAGCATAACATCTCATCATTACATGTTCAAAAGTCTTCAAACAGTTGTTAATGTTCACTTTTTCTTTTGAGCAACAGGAAAAGTGTAGAATGAATAGACAAAAAAAAAGTTACACGTGCTTCAGGAATTAACCAGGGGCTCCTTGCCTTTTCAGGAACAACAAATTTGAAGTCATTGAATGATGACTTTACTTAACTCACATATACTGCAAGCAGGTATCCATTAATGCTTGCTGTCTAGTTTGTTTATAGCTGATGCTACAGCACTCTCTCACACTGAAGGTGAGGCTCAATGCCCTCATCTTCCCTTTTGAAACACTGCTGACACTGACTCAGCTCTTCAGCATCCATCACATCCTCTCTTTGCCTGCTCCAGTTGTGCAGGGCAGTTCATTCAAGAATGATTCAGCACATTCTGTCCAGACTACACTGTAAGGACACCCCACATGAACCTTCAGGAGGCCTATCATCTGCTCCATGATCACCCTGGTGGAAGAATGGACAGTGTTAGATTGGCCTTAATCTGGGGGTTTCACAAAGTGGACTCATCAACCATGATTGCAGAGGGTAGCTCTTGTCTCCCATCCTTGTAAGGTATCGGGCCCTTTAAATGAAGCAAGAACATCGGAGTTCTCAAGGATATAGATAACATGGCACCTTCCAGGGTACCCGGCACAGATATTTAAGATGTGGTATCAATGATCACAGATGACTTGTACACTGACAGGGCAAATCACTTTGCCATTCTATGGGTTAAGCTAGCCACCCACCCATTCAGCTCAGGTCCCTCTCCAGCAGTTGCAGAATTCTGTGATGGTGTCATGCGACATCCTAAGTGAGTAGAGGCAATGACCCTCACTCATTTGGAAGAAATAACATCGAGGACTGTACACTTTGGGACTTCTGTACCCCATCTGTGTTCAGGGGGGATGTTAAGCTGTGATTTCTATATGTGGAGACTGTTCAGCAGCTGTTGGAGGTTACTGCTGGCCTCGGGCTTGCTGATGCATCTGTTGCTCTTCAATTTCTCTGAGTCTTTGTTGCGCCACAGTGACAGTAACGATGACCCCTGCTGTGGCTAGATCTAGACCGAGTCACGGTTCCAATGATCCTATATGGGGAGTATCAGAAACAGAACAAGCTCTTTAGTAATGTAAGCAGTCAGTATTCACACCACACATAAATGACAGGTCAGCCTAATCTTCAATATGTCAGGACATGGAGCAATTTGACAAAGAGGGCCATGAAATGCCTCTATATGGATCTTTGACATCGGGGAATTCTGAATTATGAAGCATAAGCACAAACACACTTGGAGATATGATAGGATTGATAAAGTAGGTATGGTAGGATTCCTAAAACCTTGTTAGCCCCCCACCTCCCCCATTCTTTGCATCACTGAAGAAAGGCAGCTTTCCACAGAAGAGTATGTTGTCACAAACTGACGGTTCAAAGTGAGAGGAAAGCAGCCTCTCATTCTTGGACAGCCTATGAGACCTTAGGCTGTTTTCATGAATTGTGGGTGGAAAGTATTTGTTTAACAGTTTCCTGTGTTCACTTCTGCTTCACAAAGTTAACTGTCATCACTTTGTAATGATGAACAATATAGACAAGATTGCTTGTGGCTAGAGTTTGTATTTGACATAGCCGGTCATCTATATGTTGTGAGCATGTGGAATTCTGTGACTACAGATGTCTTTATTCTGTATTACAGAAATGCCTTCTTAGTGCAAATGCCTTTGAAGGACCTCAGATCACACATCAGTAGGTCCACTTCCACAGCCTTGAAGTGATGAACTACATTCTAGGTGGGTCAGACATGTTCATAGAATCCCTACAGTGTGGAAACAGGCCCTTCGGCCCAACAAGTCCACACCGAACCTCAGAGCATTCCACGCAGACCCACCCCCCCCCAACAACCCACCTAACCTACACCTCCCTGAACACTACGGGCAACTTAGCATGGCCAATCTACCTAACCTGCACATCTTTGGACTATGCCATGGTAATGTTGTGAGGCTGATGTTTTTCCAAGGCCAACCTCCATGGATGAAGGTTGTGAAGTTAGTCGCTGCCCATGAAGCATGGCCTGAGATGTCAGGTAATGCCAGCCAAGATGGAGGCCTGAAGAATAAGCCAGCATGCCACAGACACCAGCTACCTTCACGTTGGGAACTATCACCGTCTAGTTTCTCTCCATTGTCTTAGTAACTTGCATATTAATGAGGTGGGCTTAGTTAATAATGAGATGTAAATGGTAAATGACCTTTCACTGCTCACATTCTCATCTTGTCATTAAAGCCTTGGTTAGGAAATTATACTCCTTTTCACAATGTCGAGAATCTAATTTTTCCACTCTCGCCATTTTTCCCAACTGATTCATCATTGTTCATGTCATTCAGGGTCTAGAATGATTCCACCCCATGTCTCCCCAGCCAAGTCATATTTGAAAAAGGCCATTGAAGCTCATTATGCCTGAACAGGTCATAAGGGCTAATCCACTGAGTGCTCACATGACGAAAAATAGTTTGAACCAGGAGTACAGAATCTGTTTCATTAAGTAAATTGATACATCCAGGAACACCATCAGTTGACTGGATAAAGTTCAATTGTTATTTCTGGTCTGCCTTCCTGGGAAGAACTAGCCTACTGTTAACTTCACTAGTCGTACAGTTCACTTACAGGAAGCCAGTCGGCCTTCATTCTCAGCCTCTGCAAAACCTGCTTCCAGAAGAAATCCTACATTCTCCTGAAAAGTTGACCAAATGTACTGCTATGCCTCCAAACAGCACACAGAGTAATTCTGCAAGACCAGCATATAGGAACAACCCTTCACTTGTCACAGAATTATGGATTCAGTCAAAATATCAGGAATTGTTCAAGAATTGAACGTTCAATTATTTTTAAATGTAATCTATTTCTTCTCCTTCTTTTCTCTCCTATCTTGCTGATTTGTTCGTCTGTGTCTATGTGTTGTGATAATCATCCTCCAGGTTTCAAAGCACGGACTAGGCATTATGTTTTTATTTTAGTCCGAAAGAAAGTCTGCTATGGTTCATCTAAAAATTGGACTTTCATAAGCAGAGGATTAGGGGAGTACAGACCCTCTGCTTTTCTAAAGGGAAAGGAAAAACAAGAAATAGATAAAAATTAACTTGAGTTTGCAGATTGATGAGGAGAGATTTAAGAATAATTCAACTCACCTTCTGGTTTGTCCATAACAGAATACCTGCTGAACAAACCTATGTACGATTGCACTACTCACTACACTAACATAAGCTGTGGTGCTCGTGATCTGTCTCATTTACATTTGGTAGAAGCACCTTGTGCAGGGACGCGATTCCTATGAGCAAATGGGCCTAGAAGCAGAGGGAGACTATAGCTTGCCTTTGCTTTCTTCATCGGCATCAGCCAATCAGACTTCCCAATGAATCAGCATCCTTTCCTTATGCAGCAGACATTACCATCATTGGAAACTTGGCGTCCTTGTATTTATCGTGATGGGTATGAGATGAAAACGTTCACCAATGTGCCCCTCTTTGCTGCAATTATGAAGAAACTAATGTCACCAAAACCTGACAATGCCCCCTGGGATTAGATGGTCTTCCTTTCCAGGGTTATGATGGAAGTAAGTGCGAACATTGCCCTCACCGTAATCTCCTAAAGCGCTCAATTCAGGAAGTGTTACTTTAGTTTGGAAACCTGTGCATCTCATTCTGTTACTTCAAGAAAATGGCAAAGCAAAAGGTCAATAGACCAGTCCATTTGTTCTTCGGATGACTCAATACCTTGAACATTTTCAGATGATCAGAGAGACACAACTTAAGATTTGTAAAGTAAAAATAGAAAATGCTGAAAATGCTCAGCAGATCATGAAGCCTCCGAGAAAGAAATCATGAGGGTGGAATTTTTCCAGACGCTGAATGACACAGGCTGTGCCTTGAAGTTTGGGAGAATTGCATGAGAAGTCGAGAGAGGCCTTTTTCAATGTTGAAAGCAACTCATATTTTACAACAAAGTTCCGGAGTCAAGAGAAGATTCTTGCAAAGGAGTGACAAGCTATCTCTTAGCAGGGGTTATTGCTCATTATCAGCCTCATTGACACAGAATCTCACGTCATTAATATGCAGCTTCCTATTATGTGTCGGAACAGATAGAAACCATACATGAGAATTCCCAATATGAAAGTCAGAGTGATTAGCTGGTGACTCCAGTTTACCACTTACAGCTCCGGATCACAGGTGAGAAAACTCACCCAGCTTCACAGAGAGAAACCCTCCAGAAAATTTGACAAAAATGACACAGCCAAAATATGGTAAGACTCGGCCAACTTTTCAGGTCAATGCCTCTTTTTTTTTTGTTACACAGATACTGCATGACAGGCTGAGAATTTTGAGCATGATCTGTTTTTATTTCAGTTTCCAGAATCCACATCTGCTTATGGATTTGAAGCGAATAGTTCACGATAAATCTGATAGCAGGTTTGAAGAGTGACTATGGAGATGGATGGTCACATGCTTATGGATTTTATAGAAATGAACTACCTGAAGGCATTTGATAAAATACCTCTGAAGAAACTGTTAGCTAAAGTTGAAGTCCAGGAATTGAGAAATAAGTATTGACCAGAGAGGCAGACAACAGAGTTTAGGGATGGGCAAGAAAGCCACAGATTAAGACTTACCAACAACTTAAAAATAGGTGTCATTGTAAGTGCTGTAGATGGAGTTACAAAAAAATTGAAAGACTACAATAATGAGCAAAATAGTGACAAATGGGTTTCAACATAAACAAATGTGAGGTCGTCCCTTTGAATTTAAAAAAAGGAGATAAAACAGGTTACCTCCTGAAAGTTAGATATAGTAGAAATTCAAAGACATTCGGATATATATAAGACATTGAACATTTGTAGTCATTGATTTGGGATGCCTTGACAATCCTTTAAAAATGAAACCAGGTTCTGTTTCCAGGATTCCCAAATCCATTATTGCAATTTCTGATTGGTAAGAGCGCTGGTTGGTTCAGGTTATGAGCCTGTATCCTACACTCCCACCCAGCTGGCTGCATTGTGGGAATAATACATTCAAATCCTCAGCAAATTTCCTGGAGTTAGGTCCAAATTAAGGGACTTGTAGCTCACCGCACATGGAGGAACACTTTAAGACATAAATTCTAACGGTCCTAATCATGCCTCCCATGCCAGGATATAACTTTTCAACCTTACTATTGTACCACATGCCCCTGAGACAAGATATGCACGTTCACCCACCTCCATGTCCTCTAATAACCCATAGCAAGAAACGTTCTTCACCCATCACTTTTAACTCTTCATCTTCCCACGCCAAGCCTTGGCACTTTTATGTCCACTCTAGATTTAACAGAATTAATGAAGCCTACTATCAGAATAGGAGGTGTAAACAAAAGGTTTAAAGAAGTTATTGATCCATTATTTTCTACTATTCTCTCAAAATATCCTTTTGCTACAAGCCAGTAAAATTGTTAATCATCCAGACTCTTTAAACTATCAGGAGCAGAAGATGAATTTGAAATCTCTTAGTCTTCTATAAATCCAATTCCCTTTAACTGCAGCTGATGTTGCTCTAAATGAAGAATTGGAGAAAAGTGAGCAGGAGAAAATGACCCAAGGCGGTTGGATCTTTGGAAGAAGCCATGTCCTTCAGCATGAATATTGTTCTCGTGGTTGGTTTTATCGTGGTTATTGTTACACATTCATCGAAAGATTGATGCCGTGGATAACTGCTGAGGTATGTCCCTGGAATCTCCACTGTAAATGATTGGTTTTACTCCTCACTGTTTCTAAACATGAACAAACACAGAGAATGAAACAAACTTCTTGTTTGTATGTGAACAATTCTGATGGACTCCATGTGCTCTATCACCCAGGTAACATCATCTACATTGTTATCTACATTAGACCCTGAGGGCAATGAACTATGACATTAAACACCACAGACAAGGAGGCTCTCTATTTATCCATGGATAATGGTGAAACTGTTACAATTGGCCTGAGTGTCTCAGGATTAGAAAAGTGTAAGATCAGCACCAATCCCTGATCCTGATCACCACCCAGGGACACTTTCAGCAAAATGCATCGTGCAGGGGTTTAGTGAGGACAGGATTGGGTTAGGTCCTGCTTTTCAGATCTAAGGAGGCAGGAAGCTTTAAAGGATCTGCTGAATTGAAAGGTCAGATCCTGTTAAAAGCCCAACACTGGATCTCTGCAGATAAATGTTTGGCCTTTCTCAAAAGCCTTCATTCACCTGATCTGGGTTTGGTCTTAGGAGTGGAACTTCACATCGAATGGTTTCTCCGGTTCTTTCACTGAATGGTCACCAAATGGAACAGTTTGAGAACAGTGGGGAATACATGCACAATTCTTTGAAGGTAGTAGGCCAAGATCATATGAACAGATGAATGAGGAGCAGACTTAGATCTTTTGGCTTCTTGATCCTATTCCACCATTCAATACAATCATGGTTGATCTTTCGTGTTTTGAGTTTCACATTCCCGTCTACACCCGATAACTCTTGATTCCACGGCCAGATACAAATCCATCTACCTCTGCCTTCAAAATATACTGTGATCCCACCTTCAGCACCTTCTGTTGTAGCAAGTTCCAAAGTTGAACAACCCTCTGAGAGAAAACACACCCACATCTCTTTCCTGAAAGCACAGCACACCCTAGTTCTGGGCTCACCCACACGAGGAAGCTCCACATCCACCTTGTCAAGACCATTCGATATCTTATACAATCAAGTCACCCCTAAAAACATATTCTAAAGTCTAATAGAAACAAGCTCAGCCTGTCTGACCCATCCTCTAAAGACAACACACTCATTAAAGTATCAATCTGATAAACCTACTCTGATCCGTCTCCACTGAATTAGCATCCTTCCTCTAACACGGAGACCAAAACTGAACACAGTATTATCGATATGAACTCACCAATGCCTTACATAACTGAAGTATGCCAACCTTACTTCTCTGCTTAATTTCTCTCCTCGTAAAGGTTAGCATCCATTAGCCTTCTCGACTATGTGCTGTACCTGCTTGCCAAACTTTTGTGACTCTAACAATAACATTTAAATTTGGAATTCTTCAGCTATTTTCTGTTTAAGAATTGTGCTACTTTTTGTATTCCTGTCAAAATGAATTATTTTACATCGTCTCACATTATACTACATCTGCTAGACTTTTGCAAACACACTTAGCCTATCTGTATCTATATGCAACTTCCTTCTATCTTTTTCACAACATACTTTCCGGCCTATCTAGATCTCCATGGATGTAGCTACACTGCCTTCACTACCCTTATTTAAGCCATTGATGTAAAATGCAAAAGATTCAGCCCCTACTACTCACCCATGCAGGAATCCACTCACCACAGCCTGCCAATCACTTAAAGACCCATTTAAGTATGCTCAGTATTTTCTGTCAACTGATCAATCTTCTAGCCACACTAATGTGATACACCCTGTACCATGAACTTTCATTTTCTGTATTAATGTCTGACGTGGTACCTTATTAGCTATCTTCTGGAAATTCAAGAACAGTACATCTACAGGCTCCCCTTTATTCTCCTTCAAATAATTCCAGTAAAGTGGTTAAACATGATTTCTCTTTGACAAAACTGTGCTGACTCTTCTGAATACATTGAGTTTTCCCACATCTGCACCTATAATTTCTTTCATGATTGATCTTAACATCTTCTCAATGACTAATGTCAAGCTAGTTGGCCTATAATTTCCTGTATTCTACTTCCCTCCCTTCTTGAACATTTGTTACTTTCTAGTCTGATGGAAACTTTCCTAAATCTAGGAAATTTTGGAAAATTAACAATACATCTATTACCTCATTCACAATCTCTTTTTAATTCGCCTAGGACGTAGTCCCTCAGGACCCGAGGACATATCAGCCCAGAGCTTATCGGTCTGCTTAGTACTCTGTCGTGAACGTGGTCTCATTAAGTTCCTCCGTCTCTTTCACTTTCTGCTTCATCCTATTGCTGGAATGTTTTATGTATCCTTTACAGCGAAGAGAGAAACAAAATATTGGTTCATTTCATCCACTTATTTTCTTATTTTCTACTAATAACTCCCCATTCTCACCCTCTAGAAGACAAACAGTCACTTTACTTACCTTTTCTTTTTTAAATAACTATAGAAACGCTTCTTATTTGTTTTTACAATTCTAGCTAGCTTCCTCTTACCCTCTAATTTCAGCCTCTTCATTAACCCTTTTCTGTATTTTTTATATTTTGATGAGTTGGCTAACCTGCCACTCACCTTTGAGCAGCTAACTGCTTTCTCCTTCAGTTTAATATCTTCCCTTTAGCTTCTTTAGCAAACCATGGATGGTAGGTCCTCCCTTCAGAATTTTACTTTGTAGTAGGAATATACTTGTTCTGAGTATTCTCAAATATCTCTTTAAATATCTGCCACTGTATCTCTATTGATCTATTCCCTAGCCTAGTATGCCTGTTCATTTCAGCTAGGTCAGCTTTCATACTCACGTAGTTACATTTAGGTTGAAAGCATTAGCTTTAGATGCAGTATTATTTATTTGGATAAAAAAATTCAGTCACATTTTGGTCACTGTACCTTATCTCTGAGGTTATTAACTGACCCTGTTACATTACATATCCCAAGTCTAATCATAGAATCTCTACAGTGCAGGGGCAGCCCATCAAGTCCACGCCAACCTTTTGAAGAGTCTATGTAGAGTCTCTTTCCTCGTTTTACCTCTGCTGTTGGTACCTACATGAACCACGGCAACTGAATCCTCGCCCCCACCTACACACTCCTTTACAGCCCTGAGCAGGTGTCCTGAATCCTGACACTGGAAAGGTAACACAACCCTTTCGACTCTCACTCTTTGCTACAGAAAATGGTGTCCATCCCCCTCACTCTACTGTCATCTACTACTGAGACATTCCTGCCACTTGAACATCTTCCTGTACTAAGGTGCCATGGTCATTTTGCTCATCCACCCTGTGAACAATTCAGTGCACCCTGTCCTCAGTGGTGTGACTGGCTCCTGGTACAATGAACCCAGGTAACTTGCCCCCTCCCGATGCATCACAATAACCGTAGCACAGCCTCCAGCTCATAAACCTAGAGCTGAAGCTGCTTGAACTACAATCACTTCCGACAGACTACCAATAGACCAAACTGATGTCTGAGAGCTTCTACATACTGCAGACTTGACATATCATCCTGAAATTCCTTCCTAACAGCATTCTGGGGATATCTTCACAATAAGTGTTACAATTGTTTAAGAAGGGGGTTCACTACCATATACATACATATCAAAATTAATAGTGACTATTGATCTAATGAAGCTGTTAAGCGTGAAAATGATCACTTTGTAATGAAATGGAATCCAGGACCCGATACAACATCTGTACTGGAGACAATTTTGTAGAATTTGATAGGTTACAGAACATTCAACCACAAACCCAGTGCAGAGTTAGCTGATACTTAAAGCCACTGGAACCTCAGTCTATTAGACTGAAGCCATTAAAGCCACCACAGGATTGTTTCTGAGTAACGGCTGTCTGTGTTCCACTGTTCAATTAGTTTGGGTTAAATCCAAATTGTACACCATGGCTATGTGATAGGGGGCTGTATATTTTATGGTTCTTCTTTTAAAGGAATGGTGTTTCACCATCTGGAACAACAGAACATTTACAACAAATGATCTGTTTTATTTTTATTTAAAGATACACTGCCAAAAGCTTGCTCCAGGTGGCCATCTTGCCTCCATACACTCAAAATTACAGAACAATTTCATTAGACAGCTGATACATGAAGCAAATGAAAGCGATCCTGAAACTTGGATTGGTCTGAATAACGTCTTCAAGGTAAAATTGTGAGTTATTACTTTGGAATCATAGTATCATCAAATGTATGATGAGTCGAACTGGCCTATGATACCTATGCATATTTTTTGAAAGATTTGTCTGACTTAGTGCCAAATCTCAGGTGTTTTTAATTCCCATAATTCAGAAAATTCCTCCTCTTCAAGTACACGTCTGATTTTGAATGATCCTATAACATCATACCCAAGAAAAAAGATTTACACCACACAATTGCCAGCCAATGATGATCTCCACAAGACAGAATCTAAACATCTCTCCTTAACAATCAAGGACATCTGCATTGCCGAATTCCCCATCATCAACATATTGGGGGTGGCATTGACTAGAAACAGAACTGGAACAGTGAATTAAATGTTGTGACTACAGTTGAGAGCATTTATTGAGAATTCTATGGTAAGTAATACGACTCCTGATTCCCCAGAGCCTGGCCATCATCCACGGGGCACAAAATAGGTTCAGTCTCCATTTGTCCGAATAAGTGGAGCTCCTCAAGAAGCTCAACAATAACCAGGTTCAAGCAACACAGTTGTATAGTATATTGCTCTGAGATACCACTGCTGCCACCAACCTGTGGTATTGCCATGGATCAAGGGCAGAGGTGAATTGAATTATTTTCTCATCCTCCTTTCCTGTCGATAACAGGGGTCATTTTTAATTTGTTTATTCTTTCCTCTCCCTTTTAAAGTATGTGATGGCGTGTTTTCCAACATCCTGTTTGTAAAGTTTTTTTTTTATTTTGAATGACCGACAACAAATTTATCAGGGTAAAAACACATCACAATTAATTAATACATTCAAAATCTAGGGGAATGGTTTATAACACACATACAAACATATACATATCCAAGGAAGAAAGAGAAAAGAACCCAAAATTACATTTGGGCAGCACGGTGGCTCAGTGGTCAGCATTACTGCCTCACACAGCCAGGGACACAGGCTCAATTCCATCCTTGGGCAACTGTCTGTGTGGAGTTTGCACATTCTCCCTGGGTCAGCGTGGGTTTCCTCTGGGTGCTCCAGTTTCCTCCCACTGTCCAAAGATGTGCAGGTTAGGTGGATTGGCCATTCTAAATTGCCTGTAGTAGGGATTTGTGGATTAGCCATGGGAAACGGAGGGTGACAGGGATAAGGTAGAGAAGTGAGTCTGGGTGGAAAGCTCTTCATGGAGGAAGTGTGGACTCGTTGGGCTGAATGCCCTGTCTCCACACTGTAAGGACTCTATGATACACATTTGCAAATCATTTGAAACCAAAGATACAGCATTAGTTCAGGTGAATTAGAGAATCCTGTAAGTCAATGTCCATTGGATTTTCTTTCACTTAGATGTGTACAAGGTCTCTTTTACTGGAAGCTCAGGTACAGTCAAATCACAGTTATTAACTGAGAAATGGCTCATGCTGCAGGAAAAATAGAGGGTTCTTTCCAGAAATCAGAAATTTCAAAGAAGTTGAGATCAGAGGTGGGCAGTAGCTAAGCCTGAAGCTGCTTTCACAGTTTTCTCATCTGATGCTAAAAGCAGGCATGGAAATGTAAAAAATAGGAACTAGAGTAGGCCATTCAGCCCTTTGAGCCTGTCTTGCCATTCAATAGGATCATGGCTGATTGTCCAATTCAGTCCCCTATTCTCACTTCCTCCCCAAATTCTTTGATCCCTTTGATCCAAAGAACCATATCTATATCATTTTTGAAAGTCATAAGTACATAGGAACAGGACTAGGCCATTCAGCCCCTCAAGTCTGCTCTGCCATTCAATAAGATCATGGCTGATCTGTGGCCTAACTCCATATGCCTGCCTTGGACCTATATCCTTTGATGCTTGATAAAAATTTATCTATCTCAGATTTAAAGTTAACAATTGAATTAGTGTTAACCACCATTTGAGGAAAAGAGTTCTAAAGCTCCTTCTAAACCTTTCTAATATCTTTCCTGAGCATCCTGGCACTAATTCTTAGACTATGCCCATTATTCTAGAATCTTCAACAGTGGAAATGACTTATCTTAATGTACCCTGTCTTGCCCTGTTAATAACCTAAAGACTTCAATTAGACCCCTTCATCTTCTAAATTCTAAACAATAAAGGTCTAATTTGTCTAATCTCACCTCATAGCATAACCCCTAAAGTCCAGATATTATCCTTGTAAATCTGCATATGACTCCCTCCAGGGCTAAAACATCCTTCCTAAGGCGTGGGGCCCAGATCTGCTCACAGTACTCTAAGTGGGGTCTAACCAGGGTTTTGTTTAACTGTAACATAATGTCCACATCTCTATATTCCAGTCCTTTAGATATGAAGGCCAGCATTACATTAGCCTCTTTGACTATTTTCTGCACCTGTTTGTGGCTTGATAGGTCTTAAGTTAATTTTTCCAATTTGGTTAGCATGGTGGTCTGTCATTGAGGATATTCACACCTCCCTATCAATGTGCTCTTAAAACAAGCACACAAGCTTATGGCACAAACAAATATAAGGAAATTTGAAAAGACACAAAATGAATATATGACTTAGGAGCAGTAGGCTTTCAGCCCTTAAAGCTTGTTCTACCCTTCATTAAGACCATAATTTATCTCTTTGTTCTAAACTCCACATCCCCAACTAATCCCTATAACCTTTGATTTCTTGGTCTAACAAGACTCTGTCTACCTCTGCCTTCAAATTATTCAGAGAGCCTGCCAAAGTCAGAGTTCCAAAGTTGCAAAGTTGTCCTCCGTGAGAAGAAGCTCTCCTCAACTCTGTGCTTAAAGGGAAATTCCCAATTTTAAAACTGTGCTCCCCAACACTGGACTCACCCACAAGAAGAAGCATTTTTTCTATGTCCACCTTACTGAGACAATTTTGAACCTTGTGAACTTCAGTCAAGTCTCTTCTCACGCTTCTGATAGGTATTTAGGCTATTTTTGTAAATGTCTTTTTGAGCTCATTTTTAAAAAGCAATCATCACAGAACTGCAACCAAAACCCATTGCTTCTACTTAAAATCTAAATTCCCAAATGACAAAATATTAAACACTTTCATCACACCTCATCCGCCAAAGCAAAAAAGACGTTATCCTTAAGAGCCTTTATCATTTTCTATCAAATTTTCTTCTTATCACTATTTCTATTTACATTGACAGTGATAATATATTTCAATCAAACATAAAATGCTTTTCATAACAAATATTTTCTATACAAGTCCACTTTAATCACAGAATTTGTATTACTCTATATTTGCTCATGACAAAGCTAGAAACTTGAATGAATTTCATACTCTGTGGTTGTAGCATTAAACTCCAATGAAACAACTGTAGCTTTCTGTCATATAATCTCTTGAAAACTATCAAGGGATTGTGGTCTGCATAAGTCACAGTCTCTGCTGAGTTGTGGGATTTGTAAATTTCAACGTGGTTTTGGAGCTGCTACCAAACTCAGTCTCTTCATTCTTCATCATCGATTATAACTGTTAACATGCATTTCATTTCCAAGAAAAATTATTGAATGGTCTTTGAGCCCCATATCAACTTTCTCTAACAACAGTGCACTAATGCTGAGGTCATTGGCTACAATGACCAGTGCAAATAGCTTCTCATAACTTGTCAAATTCACGCTGACATTCTTTAGTCTATTCCAATTTATTGCCTTTCATTAATTGAACCATTGTGGGCCAGGAATTCAGAATAAGCTTCCAATTAAGTGCACTGATGCCAACATATCTCAGAATTTCATGTTTTGTTATAAATGCAGGAAAATCCAAGAAACTATTAATTTTTGCTTTTCGATGAGCTTGTTTGTTTTGTAGCCCAAATAAGTCACTTCACTTTGGCAATTTCATTTTTAACCAAATTTATGACCATACTGATATAACTGATCAAACTGTTTACTCAAGTAAATGTTACTCACAAATTTGGGTGAACACAAGCAAATTATTAATATATACATGACAGTTCCATAATCCTTCTCAAATCTAGTTGCCTGATCGTAGAGAAGTTTCTGGTGTGTTTTTCTTTTCAAATAGCTTGGCTTTTCATCGAGTAGGTCTGTCTGATGTAGCATAAAGCTGATATTTCTTTGGCTGGATCAGTCAATGGTCCTTGCCAATAACTTTTTAATAAGTCAATTTTTGTGACAAATTGTGCTTGCCCAATTACGTCCACTTTCAAATCAGGAAACAGATTTGAATGTGCCTTAGTTACTGTGTTGTTTTGTGATAATTAATTTACAGTCTTTATGATTCAGCTGGCTTTAGCCATCATCGCAATTGATCCTTCCAGCTACTATGATTTGATTCAATAACTTTCATCATGAATTTAATTTTTTCCTTCATTTGAACTAATTCCTCTGGATTGCATCTGTAAGGATGTTGTTTATGGGTAATGCATCCCCAGTACAGATATTACAGATGGGCTGTTTTTTCCTGGCCTATTCAGACGAATCGATTTATGAATCTGTTATAGTTTTCGTAAACCATATCAACAGATTTCGACATAATATTGCATGTATTTTTAAGCACCTCATTTTTTTCCAATATGATTATTGAAGGGTTAACTTTTGAGTTTATAATTTCTATTTTACTCTCAAATCATTCTGATATCTTTATTTCAATTCTTCTTTCTTTCAGCACTGCAAATACATTCTGTTAAGACAATTCTCTCTGAAATTGTATCACTTTAACAAATTGTCATGACACACAGTGCTGATTTTTACTTCTATCTGGCGAGCTCACGACATAAGTTTAGAGACTTGGTGTGAGTATTTTTACCTGTCTCCATCAAAATTATTTTGTGCTTCTTGTTTTAGTTTACTTTGGCCCTTTTATCTGCCCAGGATTCCATTGCCTTTTTGTTTAGCACTCCTCAAATGCTTTTTAACCAATTTACATGCAAAGTCAACACGGTTTTCTGAAATGAAAATCATGTTTGGACAATCCACTGCAGTTCTCTGAGGAGGTAATGTGTGCCATGGATAGAGGGAATCAGTAGATATACTGACCTTAGATTTCCAGAGGTTTCTTAATCAGAATATCCTTTATCCGAATCAGAATATCCTGTTATTGTCACGCATACTCCATCACAGAAGTACAGTGAAAAGCTTTTACAATGTCTGCTTCTTATGGATCCATCTTAGGTACAAGTTCCCAGGTACAGATCTTGGATACAAAAGAAGAATAAAAAATAGTTGCATTACTTTACAGAGTTTGAAACAGTAACAAGACATCATTAAAGGATTGACATTACAGTCAGGCAAAAAGTTTCAAATAAACATTACATTGTAGCAGCTCAGCACACAGCCTCCACACGTGGTCTGACGAGGCCGTGCCAGACCCAGACAATAGCCATCCCCACTCTGCTCCAAGCCTCCAGTCCGCTCCATACCAGCACTTGGCTGTTCTGAGGTAAGTTCCAGGACTGCCTCCCTCTGCCAGCCTCCACCAGAGACTTACTGCCCATGCAGTTCCCCACGTGCTGATCTGGGACTTGCTCTTTGCACACTGCTCCGGGACTCACCCCCCACGTGCTGATCCAGGACTTGCTCCCTGCACGCTGCTCTGGGGCCTACTCCCCACACAATGCTCCGGGACTGGCTTTCCACGCGCTGCTCTAAGACTCACTCCCCACACAATGAGCCGGGACCCGCTCCCCACACAACGCTCTGGAACTCGGTCCCCACGCGCTGCTCCGGGACTCACTCCCCACACGCTGCTCTGGGTCTTGTTCCCCACACTATGCTACGGGACTCGATCCACACACAATACTCTGGGACTCGCACCACACGCGCTGCTCCAGGACTCACATCTCAAGCGCTGCTCCGGAACTCGCTTCCCACATGCTCCTCTGGGACTCGCACCCCGCAGAGTGCTCCGTGACTCACTCCCCACACAATGCTCCAGGACTCGATCCCCACACAATGCTCTGGGACTCGCTCCCCACACAATGCTCCGGGACTCACTCCCCACGCGCTGCTCCGTGACTCGTTCCCCACACAATGCTCTGGGACTCACTCCCCACACAACGCTCCGGGACTCGCTTCCCACCTGCTGCTCCAGGACTCGCTGCCCACACAATGCTCCAGGACTCACTCCCTGTGCACTGCTCCAGGACATGGTTCCCACACAATGCTCTGGGACTCACTTCCCATGCGCTGCTCCGGGATTCGATCCCCACGCGCTGATCCAGGACTCGCTCCCCATACAATGCTCCGGGACCCATTTCCACACAATGCTCCAGGACTCACTCCCCGGGGCTCACTCCCCACAGAATGCTCTGGGACTCGCTTCCCACGCGCTGCTCTGGGAATCGCTCCCCACGTGCTGATCCGGGAATTGCTCCCCACGTGCTGCTCTGGGACTCGCTCCCCATACAATGCTCCGGGACTTGCTCCCCACACAATGCTCTGGGACTCGCTCTCTGCACGCTGCTCCGGGACCCGCCTCCCACACAATGCTCCGGGACGCACTTCCCACGCACTGCTCCGAGACTTGCTCCCAACACAATGCTCCGGAACTCACTTCCCACACACTGCTCCGGGACTCACTTCCCACACAATGCTCTGGGACTCACTCCCCACACTGTGCTCCTGGACTCGCTCTCTGCGTGCTGCTCTGGGACTTGCTCCCCACACAGTGTTCTGGGACTCGCTTCCCACATGCTGTTCTGGGACTCACTCCCCACAGAATGCTCCGGAACTCGCTTCCCACGCGCTGCTCCAGAACTCGCTTCCCACACAATGCTCCGGAACTCGGTCCCCACACAATGCTCCTGGACTCGTTTCGCACGCACTGCTCTGGGACTTGCTCCCCACACAATGCTCCAGGACCCACTTCCCACGCGCTGCTCCAGGACTTGCTCCCAACACAATGCTCTGGGACTCGCTCCCCACACAATATTCCGGGACTCGCTCCCCACACACTGCTCTGGGACTCGCTCCCCACACAATGATCTGGGACCCGCTTCCCACGCGCTGTTCCGGAACTCGGTCCCCACACAATGCTCCAAGACTCACTCCCCACACAGTGCTCCGGGACTTGTTCCCCACACAATGCTCTGGGACTCACTTCGCACGCGCTGCTCTGGGACACACTCACCACACAATGCTCCGGGACTCGCTTCCCACGCATTGCTCCAGGACTTGCTCCCCACACAATAATCCGGGACTCGCTTCCCACGCACTGCTCCGGGACTCGCTCCCCGCGTGCTGCTCCGGGAATCTACCCCACACGATGCTCTGGGACTCGATCCCCACACAATGCTCCAGGACCCGCTTCCCACGCACTCCTCTGAGACTCACACCCCACACAATGCTCCGGGACCACTTCCCACGTGCTGTTCTGGGA
>JAHRHZ010000046.1:20219263-20245944 GCA_024137785.1 Ginglymostoma cirratum
GGGGGGAGGAATTGAAATGGGCGTGACCGGGAGGTTAGGCCAGGTGAAGATGGTCAGCGAAACGGTCACCTAGTCAATGTTTGGTCTCACTGATGTAGAGAAGAAGATGCTCAGTGGAGAGCTGTCTGGATGACAGAGGGGGCCGTTCTTTGAAAAAGGCGGACATCTGGGAAGCTTAGGAGTGGAATATCCCCTCGTCAGAGCAGAAACTGCAGTTCATTGACTGTGCCTCCTCCATTCCTCGCTCCGCGTCTCTATACCTACCCCCTTCCTCCAAACATGATAAAGATAGGGTCCCCCTTGTCCTCACTTTACACCCCACCAACCTCTACATCCAATGTATCATCCTCAAACACTTCTGCCAACTCTAATTAGACCCCACCACCCGGAACATCTTCCACTCCCCACCCCTCTCTGCCTTCCGCAAGTTCCATTCCTTTTGCCACTCCTTAGTTCACACCACACTCCCCACCAAACTCTCCAGCCCACCCAGTACCTTCCCCTGTAACTGTAAAAGATGCAACACCTGCCCACACACCATCTCCATCCAGGGCCCCAAACAGTCCTTCCAGGTGAGTCAGAGCTTCACCTGTGTCTCCTCCAACCTAGTCAATTGCATCCAGTGCTCCCGAAGTGGTCTTCTCTTTGTCAGTGAGACCAAACGTAGACTAGGTGACCGTTTTGCCCAGCATCTCCACCTGGCCCGTAACAGCCAACTTAACCTCCTGGTCACTGCACATTTTAACTCCCTATCCCATGACCCCAGCGACATGTCCATCCTCAGCATCCTCCAGTGTTGCAGTAAAACAGAACACAAATTTGAAGAACAACACCTTATCTTCTACCCTACAGCCCAAAGGATTCAACAGTGAGTTCTCCAATTTCAAATAACCTTCCCACCCATCCCCTAGCTCCCTTTCCAGCCCTGCCTCCTCCCTTCCATTCCACCTACTGACCCTCCCCTCCAGCTACCAACCAGATTCATCCCTCCCATCGACCAACCAGGTCGTACCTACCACCAGTGACCGCCTATTGCCAACTTTCTGCCTCCACTCCTCCCCCCACCCTTTATCTGCAGCTCCCTCTAACCCCACATCCAATCCTGAAGAAGGGTAATACTCGAAACATTGACTGCTCCTTTCCTCCAGATGCTGCCTGGCCTGCTGTGTTCCTCCAGCCTCCTCTTTGTCTACCTTGGATTCCAGCATCTGCAGCTTTTTTGTCTCTAACAGAACAGAGTGCAGGATACAGTGCTACAGCTGCCAAGGAGGTGCAGAGAGAGATCAACATGAACATTAAAGAAGAGATTCAGTACATGATAGAAAGTCACCTGATTGAACCTAGCCAAAGCAGTTGGAGTTCACTGATGGGGTTAATTTCTAAACCAGATGGTTCGACCAGATTCTGCATAGATTAAGGAAAAATAAAAGCAAAAGCAAAAAGAGACTCCTACCCAATTCTTCAGTTAGTAGATTTCATTAATGAGGGTAGTGGTACCGCATTCCTTTCTGAGATTGATCAGTTGAAGGGGTTAACGGCAACTATCATTAATATCAAAATCTAAAGAGATACACAAAATGGGTTATATCAATGTGGAATCATGCCATTCAGGTTCAAAAAAATACACCTACATTCCAAAGATTTCTGTATCAAGTCATACCTAAACTGCCTAATTGTATATTTGTTTGGATAATGTCATAATATACAGTCAACACCGGGGAAGAGCATGTAAACCAATCAAGGACCTATTTTGAGCAAGTACAGTTAGTGGACTCCGTAATAATTTGCCTAGAGTGAATTTGCAAAATCAAGGGTGGCTTACCAAGGACAAAGTCAGAAGTCACACAACACCAGGTCATAATCCAACAGGCTTATTTGAAACCACAAGCTTTCAGAGTGCTGCTCCTTTGTTGGGTGAAGTCAAGAACAGAGAAACTAGTGGTATGCTTTTCTCAGAAATTAAACCATTATCAAACACAGCCTTCTACAGCAAATTATTATTAGCTCTTCAACATTTTGAGATCTATATCCATCACAGCAGCAAAGAAACATTGAAATATACTAACCAGAAACCCGTGACCCTTACAGAAAATTTTAAGACTGAAAATGCAAAATTATTTCAATGGAGTTTATTCTCCTAACCATTTAATCCAAAAGTTGTTCACATAGTTTGAAAAGATAATAGTCGACACATAATACTGAATGTGATTGTGTTGGAATAGTTTAAGAATTTGGGAGGAAATTGACAAGAAATTGGTTAAATCATCATAAGGACTAAGGGTGATAGAATGTAATTGTTTGCGGTTTCTTATGAATGTGCTATATTCAGCTGATGCTGAAATGCATTTAAAAATGGCAGTTCATTTGTTTAAGGGTGAATGCATGCATGGGATTGCATATATTTCATTTTAGTCAATAGATGTCAGATATTGCTGTGTAGCTAAAATACCTGTAGAATTTTGCAACTTGAAAGAAACAAGTGGTGCACATATTTAGCTGTACAAGACTACTTTATTTTTGAAGCTGTGAGGGAAATCATTCAATTATTGAGACAGACAGCACCAGGAGATTTTGAAATAAGCAATAAGTGCCTGAAGACAGCCCAAGGAGTGGTTGAGCTGCAGTTTGCAAAAGGACAATGCAGTCAGAAACATCCAGAGACTGTAAATAGAACACTCTGTGTCTCTTTCTCTGTGTTGGTGATAAAATGAAAAAGAAACAGAAACTTAAAGAGCTGATTATTATTAATTTCACTCGATCAACTATTGACTCAAAGAATGACTATCGATAGAAAACAGTGTGTCTTCATTACTAAAACCAAAATTACTGTGAGAAATAACTTTCCAAGTTGTAGTCAGGATTTTTAATCTTCAGAACATTGTTTTCCCAGACTCTCTTTTTTTACCCACAATATTGTCAAACTATTCATTTTTGTTTGTATTATTTGTGAATAAATGTGAGTCTGCTTGGAATTTTAAGGGGCTATGGTTTAAGTCACATTGTAGCAGCGTAATGCTTTTGTTCTCTGTTATTTGTTGAAGAAAAGGCTGCTTTATAATGAATCAAATTATTTTCCTGTTAGTGATGAAACCTGTTGTGAATTGTTTTTGTCTGAATAGCAATCACATCAGGTAAACTGATCATCTTGGTGGCTTACTTAATCATTTACAGATTTGTGATGGCTTGTGAAATAGTCGGGTGATGCACTATTTCCAGTTAAGGCATAACAAATTAAAACAACAGAGGATAGAAAGTGTAGGATAATAGTATAAATCAGATAGATTTAATTCAAAAACTAAACTGCTCAAATGGCCATCACAGCATTTCGGTCAGTGATTTGGAGAATGGTCTGGTTAGCTGGTAATATCAATGACTGTGTCCGAATGCTTTGGGAGCTTGATGTGTCTACCATGGTTTCAGGGTTCCTCAGGTTCATTTTCACAGTCATGAAGCTTCAGGTAAATATTGCAATAGAACGGGGTAGATGGTCTCCATGTTCTTGTATTTGTTGCAGTGACACACCATCTCCACCTCATACTGACTGAACCGGAGCTTGTGAGGTTGACTGGATGAGCTGAGGAAGATGATGGTGGAGAGGGCAAACTCAAACTCTGGGCTCACTCCCATAAAGCAGCTGCCCTGAAACTTAATCCCCTTTTTCCAGCTGAAATGTAACGTGATCAGGTGCTTGTTCTCATCTGGCTGTGAGAAAGGTAAAACAAGCCAAGGGAGAGTGTTAGTGGCCAATCAGCTCAAGTGATCTACTGCAATTGCTCCATTAAACCCTGAGCCCCTCAGTGAACCTGCAGCCACATATGGTTGACACATTTGGCTGAACAGCTGGTTTGTGATGCAGAATGACGCCAACAGCCAAGGTCCAATTCCCACACCAGCTGAGATTACCATGATGATCCCAGCTTCACAACCTCATCCTTCTCCTGAGACATGGTGAAACTCACCATCAGCCATTTCACTCTAATAAGAGAATGGGACTATAGTGACTTCGTCTTTTATTGTTTATACAGAATAAAGCCATGTCAAATTTCTAGGTTTGAACCCACGGTGTAACTTACTTCCATATATAAATTCACACTTCATCTATTTTACTTTGTTACTTTCCCCCAGTCTGGAACTCATGACAGTAGTTTATTAGATTTTTTATAAAGGTTGCTGAACACCATGATTGATTATGATTACAATCAGTAACTCACCACTGGTTCAGAACAATCCTGTGAATAAATTACCTGGATCCTTCGATTATATTCCAGCATGTGACTTATTTCTGAGTCTCTGTTAGTCCATAACTAATCATCCATCAGTATACCATTCATCCAATATCCACCACCCCATAGCCCTGAGTACATTCCAGTCTGTAACTCATTCACAGGTACCTGGTACAAAAACAAAGCTGCTGGAAAAGCTCAGCAGGTCTGGCAGCATTCGTGAAGGAGAAAACAGAGTTAACGTTTCGGGTCCAGTGAATCTTGCTCAGATCAGGTACCTGGTTTTGTATGTAAACCCCCTCGATTAGACTCTGTCTGTAACTCTGAGCCCTCTCAGTCCTGTGTAATGCTCACCTTGAGCTGGTTATTTTTCACAGTGTATCCTTTGTAAACCACATCACCAAGCTTTTCCTGAAGGTAGAACTGGATCCAGTGGTGGAATCCGATGACTGTTCGTCCGCCTCGGGTTTCACCGACAAATACATGCTCAAAGCCAGATGTATCAGGGCTGGAGGGAGAAAAATGGTACGGAAAGAAAGTTAGTGCAAGTAATCCAGTTGTTTCCCAATTTCCAATCCTGGAAAAAACACTGGCTGTCACCGGAGCACATGTCCACAGACACCAGCTCAACCTGGAGTACAGATCCACAGAAACTGACTCTCACTGGGGTGCTCTTCCACAGACAGTAACACTCACTGGAATACAGTTCCTCACCCACTGACTCTCACTGGGGTACAGTCCCACACACACACACTGACTCCCACTGGGGTACAATCCCACACACACACACACTGACTCCCACTGGGGTACAATCCCACACACACACACACTGACTCCCACTGGGGTACAATCCCACACACACACACACACACACTGACTCCCACTGGGGTACAATCCCACACACACACACACTGACTCCCACTGGGGTACAATCCCACACACACACACACACACTGACTCCCACTGGGGTACAATCCCACACACACACAGACTCCCACTGGGGTACAATCCCACACACACACACACACACACACTGACTCCCACTGGGGTACAATCCCACACACACACTGACTCCCACTGGGGTACAATCCCACACACACACTGACTCCCACTGGGGTACAGTTTCATAGTCACTTAATGCCACCACGGCACAGTTCCACAGATACTATGTCTGACAGGTGTACAGTTCCACAGACAATGTCTCTGATTGGCTACAGTCTCACACACACCAATTCTTCGTTGGCGATGTTGCCCCACGTGTTAACACCTGCTGAGGTGCAGTTCCACAAAAACTGGCTCTTATTGAAATACATTTCTAGAGGTTCTGACTCTCACCGGATACAGTTGCACAGGAACTGACTGTCAGTAGCATCAGTATTCATTCCCACCCCCAGACAGAGGATTCTTCCCACCTGATATTGTCATCAGGATAAGTGAAAATTTTATATTTTATATCTGCAAAGATTTGCACATTTATCTATCGTCAGTGTGAATTCATATACCTCCAAACCGAAACCACACACCTACACACACACACACACAGACACACACATTCCCTGTTGCAGTCAGAATTGTAACTGAAAGTACTTACAGGCTGAAACCTTTGCGAGCATACAGGCAGAACCACATGTCACACAACTGCTGTTTGAATTCCTCCTTGTTCATTTTCGCTGTCCTTTTCTTGGTTAAGTACCTGTGTGCAATCCGAAAAGAAAAAGCAAGACCTTTCAGGACTTGGAAAAGGCCAGCGATCACAAAATCCAACTTTCCATGACATTATAAGCCCAACCAGTCACCACCTTGACATTTATTTCAAGCCAACCCACAAAGCCCACTGATTGGCAGTGCGCACTGTCACGTTACCTGCAACACTGGCATTTCCATGACAGCATCCAGAAAGCTGTGAATCTCTAGCTCCTCCTCTAGGGTGATAACCTCTGGTTCTCTTGTGTCAGCTTCATAATTATCCAGCAGGGAAATGAAAGCTGAAAGAAATCATAAAATTTCCCCTGATGTAATCAGTGTTGTGTGTCAACTGGGGAAGGTCAGACGTGGATGTTTCACTCATAGAGAGTGGCACTCTGTTTGAAAGGAGGAAGGAGTACAGAGTAATGTCCTCAGGTATAGGGGGTCAGGAGGTGGGGAGATGGGACTCTAGTGAGATTCACATAAATCATGATGATGCATCTGATCCCATGACTCTGATGAGAAGACACCAGCGCAGCATGAACATGTGAAGAAGGAGGACTTAGACCCTACATAACAGAGTTGTATCTGACAATCTGCTGTATACAAATGTAAGTAAAGTTGCGTTACAGTACATAAGGAATTGATCAGCTTTACATAGAGATAAGAAGCAAGCAGTATCCCAGAGAGCATTTGTGCAGCCACACATGACCAAGATACAACAGACTTGTACCTTGAACAGGTTAGCTTATAGCTAAAGCCTGGTGGCCTGTGGGGAGAACAGCTTCAGATCCAGGATCTGAAATTACAACAGTGACTAAAGGGCACAGCTGGAAAGGGGGCACCTCAGAGCCAAGCAAACCCTGAGGATTTTGAGAAAAAAGGCTGGAAAAGCAGAAGCTTCTAAAGATAAAGACAAAGAAGACTTCAAAGACTAGCCATGAAGCAGAGATGCTCTGGAGAAATACCCAGAATCAGAACAATAGGAAGGAAATACTGAAATCAATCAGACACAATAATCCGCTAGGATGGCAGTCTGGGGGAAATCTTTCCTTTAGCTCAACCATTTGATGACATTGATAGTCCACAAGGAGGCCAAACGTGGGTGCTCTGGAAGCAGCAGTCTCAATGCTATAGAAGGGCTTCAGGCTTACACAAGAGGGAAGGACTGCGTCATATCAGCTCGTTTTTACATGCTGTACATTCAATAGCTGATGATGTTCCAGTTCAACAAAATGTGCAAGGAAGTACTAGCGAGGATTATACATTGATTTATCCTTCTGATGCTTATTTTAGCCACAATGAAAAACTGATAGAAAAGACAAGAATTAACCAGTGATCTCAGCACTTGGGAACATCAGTAGAAGTTTTTGTGATGAATTTATATTGTTTGGCAGGATGCTGTGAGTATGGAGCTTTGAAGAATGACTAAATTAGGGACTGTATAGTAGTAGGTGTCACAGATGAGAAGTTATCTGACTTTCTTCAATCCAAGAAAGGATTTGACACTGGAACAGACAATCTAATTTGCGGTGCAAACAGAAATCAGAGTCCAAAATCAGTCAGTACTGTGAGGAATCATCAGGGATTTTTCTGACTGGTCAGATAGGTAGACTATATGATGGTGTTGCCACCCTCCCGAAAACACAGCAAAACACCAAAAGGGCAGGAATCAACATCAAGAACTTTGATGGCTGTAAAAGAAATGGAAACAGAATCATATGTACAATGAATGTCCTGCAGGGGGAGCTGAGTACTGTCAGTGTGACCATTTATAGTATCACATGTTCAAAAATATTGTAAATTAATATTACCTTCAATAGCTCAAAGACAAAGAAAAGGTCCCTAAAAAGGAAATTTTCCAAAGAAACAGAAATCATGCAATAAGTAAAAATGTAAGGGCAGTTAAAACGCAGAACAAAAGGTGCAGACATCATTTCTAGACAAGATCAAAGAAAGTCAAAACAGATTCTTGACTATCAACATCAAGGTAAAAGGCTTTGAAATATAATTTAATCTCAAAAACAAAAGCAGTCATTTCAATTCTGGCAAGCAGCATGCCATGTTTGAAATCTGTGAGAGTCAAAGCAGTGACATAATACTCGCCCAAAGTCCAGGATTCACAGATCTTCAACTGTGTGTAAACCACAATGTTAGTCACAGAGGACAAGATATCAGTGAGACACTGAATATGATCAGGAATCAGAATGCCTCATTGTTGAGGAGGACTGTGTGTATTGTCTACATCTCAAAGTGAACAACCATTGCTTTCCCTGCCTAAAAAAAATCCACTTCTATCTTAAAAATAATCAATGATCCTGCTTCCACCACCTTCTCAGGCAAAGACTTCCAAGATCATACAACCTTGGAAAATAATTCTCCTCACCTCAGTCCTAAAAAAGATTGAGCCCTAATTTTAAAATAGTGCCCTCTAGTTCTGGACTTTCCCACAAGAATGCCGTTTCCACATCCACCTTGTCAAGAATATTCAAGGTCATGTACAGTTCAATCAAGTCACCCCTCACACCTCTAAACTCCAGTGTAAACAAGTCTAGTCTGTCCGACCTACCCTCATAAGACAACGCAATTATTCTAGCTATCAATATAGTAAACCTCCTCTGAACCATCTCCAACACATTCATATCCTTCTTTAAGAAAGGAGACCAGAACCTTACACGGTATTTGAAATGTGGTCTTTCAAAATATCTGTTTAATTCTTTTGCCATTTCCTTGCTCCCCATTATTGCCTTCCCAGATTAGTTTTCTAAAGGACCTGTATTCACTTTGCCCTCTCTCTTCCTTGTTATATATTTGAAGAAGCTCTTATTTTCAGTGTTTATATTCCTCATTAGTTTGCTCTTGTAGTTTATTTTTTCTATCTTTGTCATCTTTTTAGTCCTCCTTTGTTGGATTCTGAATTTATTCCAGGCTTCACAGCGATCACTGACATTTGGTTGCTCATATGCTTTATCTTTCAACTCAATAATCTCCTTAACTTTCTTGGTTACCCATAATTAGAATCTTTCCTCCTTACTGAGATGTATTTTTGCTGAGAGTCATGATTTACCTCTTTAAATGTCTGGTGCTGCTTGCTTATTGTCATTCTTGCTTATCTATCCATCCTGTACACTTTAGCCAACTCTATCCTCATTTCATTGTAACTCCCTTTATTTAAGTGAAACACAGTTATTTCTGACAAAAGTTTCTCACTCTCAAACTGAATACTAAATTCTATTATGTTATGAGCACTACTTCCTAGGTGATCTTTTATGCTGAGGTATTTATTAAATCCACTCATTACCCCATTACCAAATCCGACATATCCTGTTCCCTGGTTAGCTCCATAACACACTGCTCTAGGAGACTATCCCTCATGCACTCTATGAATTCCTAGGAGACATTATCCACGATCGAGGCATCACAGTGGGTCCAAAGAAGACGACAGCTATTAAAAGTCTCTGGCACCAAAGTGCGTAAATGGTGCGCTGTACTTCTTCGGCTTCGTGAACTCAGCTGGAAAGTTTACCCCCAACATACCGGTTTCACTCAAAACATAAGACAGCTTTCGAAAAAGTCCAGTGGTAGCACTGGCATCAGGAACAGATTGCAGCTTTTGAAAACATTTTTTAAAAATGAGAATATAAGAAATAGGAGCAGGAGCAAACCAATCTGCCCAACATTCTATGAGATTGTGGTTGATCTGTCCTATGCCTCAACTCCTTTTTTGCACCAGCTCCTCATAGTTCTCTACTCCTCGATGTGTTAAAAATCTACCTACTTCCTCTTTAAATACTTTCAGTGATATCTCTACAACTCTCAAGGGTACAGAATTTCAGATATTCACCACCCTCTCAGAGAAGAAATTCCTTTTCATCCAGTCTTAAGTGGGCGTCCTAACATTCTGTAACTGTGTTCTCTAGTTTGAGATTCCCCCACTAGTGGAAACTTTTTTTCAACATTGATTCTATCCAGCCACCTCAGAATCTTGTATGTTTCAATAAGATCCCCCAAGTTACTTTATGGTGGTGTTTCTGCACATTGTGACTATTGTAGTCACAGATGTATCCACAGGATCAGGAACAGTACATATTCGAGTGCAAACTGACAGAGCATAAAAACTGGTTGATGTTACGCTGACAGTTTTGACAGAGTCTGATTGGAGGAATGCTACAGTGAAAAAGGAAGCATTAGCAAGCGCCTGGGAATGAGAAAGGTTTGCAGACTGGCAATTTCAGGTCGCAATGGACTACAAGCCTCTGGTAAGGCTAGTGAGATTGAAAGGAATTTCAAAACTGCCTCCATATACAAAGATTCAAGCTCAGGTTGATGAGGTACAATCATGATTTAGTCTAAGCTCCAGACAAGGTGCGAGAACAGCAATACATTCTTGAGGGCAGCAGTGCATTGAACAGAAAAAGATCTTATTCTTATAGGAGAAGTAAAGTCTTGGTCTACGGCTTTAAAACTTTACCAACAACTGAGGGCATGTTCGTGCAGCTTAACATCCTAGCCAGGACTGCACAAAGATCAGACACTCTGTCTGTGAGGTGGTTGAATTACAGTTCAGCAGAACAACTGCTGAAAAGGGGTGCCACAAGCAAAAACAATTCTTGACAACTGTGGGAAATGTATTTGTGTACAGCCATAGAGGGTTACAATAAAGTAAATGCAAAGATAAATGGTACAGAAACTCCATGATAATTTTAGGTATCACCAAAATACAACAAGAAGCAAACATTTTGAAACATATGAAATGAACATACGAAATAGGAGCAGAAGTAATCCATGCAACCCATTGAGCCTGCTCCACCATCCAATAAGATTATGGCTGACTTTACAAAGAAGGGGTATTTTATCCCAGTCAACTAGGATTCAGGATGCATTTAAGCACCGAGACTTAATTCAATCTCACCTGATTGTGTGAGCAAGCAGTGAAAGGGATCTTTGCAATACACATTTCCTGTAAGTATTAGTATCAGGTAGTGGACCCCAATTTGTGAATGAGGATTTAAAGGGAGCTAGGCCAGCATCAGCCACGTGTCAAATTGTCCACACCATCTTCATCAAACAGACAGTGAGGAAGACTGGTGAAGACTGTGAGGTCACATAAGGAAACCATAAGACTACAAGGTATAGGAGCAGAAAGCTACGGAAAAAAGCAACAGAGGTGCTACAACTCTCAACATGGAGGGAAATCTCTGTCCGCCTCAAAGCTAGATGTCTGGTTAAGGGAAAAGAAATTTGAAGCCACTATTCTCAGACAAACAGATTAACGGAGATCTTATAGCATCAGAACAACTTAAGAAACTGGAAGGCCTTGATTTCCTCAAGGTAAGTTGTGAACCCAAGTATATTTGTCACAGAGTGTAGGACAACTGTACCTATGCAACACCAGTGTGCAGTGGTACACTATTCCAGACACAGTATAACACCATTACCCTTGTGCAAAACTCAAGTGAACCAGACTGAGACAGCCAGTCAGAGCTGGGGATCATCGCAACTTGTGAGATTTGAACTTTGAGAAGGGCATTGAGAAAATTGTAGTCAAGGTGATAACAGTGAAAATGAAAATATATATGTTGCTTATAACAAAAATGATTACAGATGCTATGTAATGAAGTAAAACTAAATTAATGGATAATGAGGACATGGTCGAGAGAAACTAAGGGGAGATGTGATATCATAGACTCGTAAATTATGATGACGTAACTGATCATATTTGATGTCAGTAAGAGAGAAGACACTAGATTAGAATTCGCATGCGAAGTGAGAGGTCTTAGACAATGCATTACGGAGCTGATGTTTAATAGGCACCTATGACTCTAATGCCTCTTGTCCGGAGCTAGGCATTTGCTTGTATAGGGACATTGGCCATGGCTGTTATACTGTCACTGTTGTATGCTCCTGTGTGTCTGCGCAATGCTTACTAGGTGGTACTGCCCATTTTAATCATACATCAGGCCCCACTGAGGTGAAAGTACTTGCACTGGCAGAGCATGAGGTGGACTGAAGTGATGCTGCCTCCTCAGGTGGGACCTCCATCTCTGAGATTGCTCTAACCCCCTCAGCTCCTCTGACTCTGGCAATTCCTTCTGGGATGGACAGGGGCACAGTTGCCTCTGCTCCGCTATCACTGTCCCTGTATTGCAAATATCAGATTTGGTATCATGGGCCATAGAGGTGCCACTAACGAGTCAACCGAAAAAGACTCTCATCTGCAACCATGGTGTGAAGACACTCCTTCACCTTATTGAGCTCCTGTGCAGGAGTCTTGCCCCGCACAGCATAGTACAGCATAACATATGCCATGCTGCCATATTACACATCCAGGACTGCCACTTTGCCACTTACTGAAGTATTATTGACACTACACCCATGTAATGCCACAGTACCATGGCTGATAATCCCTTTGTTCACCCGAAGCCGGGATTTCTTTGTGACACTGGTTTACCGTCCTCCTGCCATCATTTGTGATTGTACCTGTCCCATTTCTCTCACCTCTAGAGAAGTGACACTGAACCCAAGAAGCGGCCCTTCCTTCCATCTGTCTCACACACTTCGCCCTTTCCTTAGCCTTCTCTGTGCATGGCTAACATAGGCTGACCTTTAAGAATGGTGCTAGTGTTAACCTCATCTGCCAACCATAGTTGGTCAGCTCCATCCCAGACAGGATTTAATTGGCAAATTGATGTAAGATATATCTAGAAGGCTTCTCCTCCTTACACAGGGGGTCACAACACAGAAATGGCACCCCCAGCCCTGCCCCCTCACATTGGGATCATGCCTCAACCTGGAAAACCCAACTCAAAGTATCTCAATGGAGCTGATGTTAGTTTGAGGTTGTGCTGTTAATTCTGTAGTTACTGGAGCAGGAAGTTGAATTGATGCAACTTGTATCAGTGCTGGAGGTGGTATGGTTCTACCTGAAAATATTTTCCTTTTGAAAACATCCTCATTCACAAAAAGGAACAATGGGAGCCCTGCTCCATCAGGGATGTCTTTACTTGTTAAAGCTTGTTCAGCAGCCTGCTCCTGTAAACAACAAATGAAAGAGAAATGGTTGGCATATTGTATCAGACCATAGAGATGATGACACAGTAGGAGGACAGTCATCCCATCATATACCTGTTAATTCTTTGACTGGACCTGTCTGTTCCAATCCCATTCTTCACTTGGTCCTCAGATCATTGATATTCTTCCTTTTCAATACTATCTGATTCCTCTCGTGGTAAAGCATCCCCTGTTTCAATAACCCTGATTATAAATAGGGATTTTTAAAATTACCCACTTCATTGTTCCTATATGTACCCATCTGAAAGAAGGAATCTAACCCAATCCTAACCACTTCATTTGTGCAGCAGCTGACTATAGCCACATGCGTCATTACTTGTAGCATAAATCCCTTGTGAAAGACCTGATTAATCAATTTACAAGTGTACTTCCATTAACTGCCATCAGAAAATTTTGCACCAATGAATTTTCCTTCAGGAGAATGGATGAATCTTTCTGATTAAGAAACCCACAAGGCGTTGTGGCTTATAATTGTTTGATGGTATTTTCTACAATTCATTTGTGAGATTTGGGCATTACTGGCCAGGCCAGCACTTATTATCCATCCCTAGTTGCTCTCAAGAAGGTGGTGGTGAGGTGTCTTCTTAGCCACTGCAGCTGTACGTAGACCCACAGTTTTTTTAAGGAGGGAGGGCAGGATTTTGACCCGGCATCAGTGAAAGCAAAGTAATATAGTTCAAAGCAAAGCTGGTGTGTGGTTTGGTGAGGGGAATTGCAGGTTCTAGCTCTCATGTATCTGCTGCCCTAGATTTTCTAGGTGATCAAAATCATAAATTTTGAAGATCCTTTCAAAAATGCCTCAGACAGTTCTGCAGAGCACCTTGTAGGTGATCCATACTTGCAGCACCGTGTTAGAGGGAATGCTGAAGAAGATAGATAAGCAGCTAATCAAGCAGATGTTTTGTCCTGGATGATGTCAAGCTTCTTGAATATTGTTGAAGCTACATCCTTCCAGGCAAGTGGGGAGTATCCCATCACACTCCTGACTTGTGCCTGGTAAAATGTGGACAGGCTTCGGGGAGACAAGAGATGAGTAACTCATGACAGAATTCCTAGTTTCTGACTTGCTCTTGTAGCCCCCTTATTTATACAAAGTAAAAGCAAAGTGCTGGGGAAAAATCAGCAGGTCTGGAAGCAGCGGTGGAGAGAGTCACAGAGTTAACATTTTGAGTCTTCTTCGGAACGTTAGAACGAGTTGAAGAATATGATTGGCCCTAGGACATAACTGTGAGAGCTTCCCCCAAATCGAATGGATTCTATTTGTGCTAGGGCTGCTTGATGGCACACTCAGTCAAATGCTGTATTGCTGTCACTCCCGTCTCACCCAAAGTTCAACCTTTCTGTCCAAATTTGGACCAAAGATGTGATGAGGTCAGAAACATGTAGTCCTGGCAGAAACTAGACCTAGCATCAGTGAACAGACTATTGTTGAGTACGTGTCACTTGAGAGCACAGTCGATGACACCTTCCATCACTTTGCTGATGAGGGAGTAGACTGATGTGCTGGTATCTGGCAAGTTGGATTTGCCCTGCAACTTATGTACAGGATATACCAGGGTAATTTTCCACATGGTCACATCGATGCCAATGTTGTCACTGTACTGGAACAATTAGCTAGGGGTGTGGCAATTTCTGAAGCATGGGCCTTCAGTACTATACCTGGTGTGCTGTCAGGGACCTTAGCCTTTGCAGTATCCAGTGTCTCCAGGCATTTTTTGATATCACATGGACTGAATCTAATGGGCCCAAAACTGGCATCTGTGATGCTGGGGACCACAGAGGGAGCACAAGGTGGATCGTCCACTTGGGGGATCACTTAACTGTGCAATGGTCACTCCAACTGATATTGTCATGGATGGACATTGTGACAGTGAAACCAAGGACAAGTAACTTTTCCCTCTTATTGGTTCCTTCACTAGCTGTTGCCGTCGAGTCTGACAGCAATGTTCTTCAGGATTTGACCACCTCAGGCAGTAATGGTACCATCGAGCTTCTCCTGTTGATGCATATTGACATCCCTCATCCACAGTATATTCTCTACTCAATTGGAGGAGCAGTGGTTCATGCAAGGGAGAGGACAGCAGGTGACCATCTCTTTTCCTGGGTTTGACGTGATGCCAATTTAGTCACAAGCCTCCAGATGTTAGGAAGGATGATATTGCAAGGTTGGCAGGGCTGGGTTTGACATTGTTGTTTCCAGGACCTAACTCAACATCAGTGCTCCATCTGGTTTTAGTCCTTTCAGACTTAACAGTTTGATACGAATGGGTCACTGGGCCTTTTCACAGAGCAATTCAGCGTCAGTCACATTCCTTTGGAACCAGATAAGAATGTTAAATTTCCTTAGTAAGGGCATTAGCCAACCAGAGGGAGAGAGTGTGACAGGGGAAGGAGGGAAAGAGTGTGGGACTGGGAGGAGAGAGAGAATGTAAGACTGGAGAAGGAAGAGAGTGTGAGATGGGGAAGGAGGGAGAGAGTGAGAGGAGGGAGGAGGGAGACAGTGTGAGATGGAGAGAAAGGAGAGAGTGTAGAATGGAGAGGAATGAGAGTGTGGGACAGGGAGGGAGAGGGTGAGGACTGGATCTTTTGAGTGTAGAAGGAATAAGGAAAGAATGTTCAAAGAACTGACCATTGTTAGCGGTACTGAAATAAGTGTTGGAAGGAAGTATAAATCGACTCAGGAAAAGAGCTGGCACTGGCACTTCCACCAGTACCAGCACTGGCAAACACGTGTAGTCACAACTCCAGCCTCACCAGTTGGCCCACCACTGGTACCTATGTCAACACTGGCACTATAACATCAGGCCCACTGGCACCTTCACCAAACCTAGCACTGTACATAAAGACATAACTGAAGCAGGAATGGGGAATTAGGCTCTTCAAACCTGACTCACCATTCAATTCCATCACAGATCATCTCCTGCTTCAACTTCACCTTCTAACATTAATCCCGCATCCCTTCACCTCCTGCAAAACCAAACATCTGTTTGACTTTTGCACACTACAATGACATAGCAGGTCAAATGGTCTGCTTCTGGCCTGAAATGATGTGGTTCTAAGACAATGTGTATCAGAAAGAGTTTGAAGTCCAGAAGCAGCTGAAGGGCCAGGCAAGAAACATTTTTTTGTTTTGCGTGTACATTGACAATCAATTTGCTGCACCTTTTCCAATCTTCTTGGAACAGGAAGAAAAACTGCTGATTGGAACTAAGTGATAGTGATGGATAATTCCTAAATAAACTTGGGATTTGACTTGAACCTACCTGAAGGTTGATTTTGTAGTCTATCCCTGGCTGCAGTCTGTTAACATCATTGTCCCACAGGATCTGGGCGATGTCAGATAGTCCTGTATTGTTATCCATTCTGAACAGAGCAGCGAAGTCCTGTCTGAGTAGATGAAGCCGGACATTCACTTTCAGGATTGAAGTCAATTAAAAGGAAAATGTGATCAGGAGGGTAAATATGGATCACGAGGTCTCAATCCACCAGCATCCTTTTGCTATCCCAGCTGAACTAGAAGGTCTCCTGAGAACTCCATTCATGAAACCTAAATTCTCAAACCTCCCTTTTGTCTGGTTGCAAACTCCTGGTATTTTGAGAGTCCTTGCATGTCTGGGCATGTCTCTCTGCAATTCACTTAGGGCTGGCAGCTTTTCAGGGATACGTTTAGCACCCATGATTTTTAGCATCTGGTGTTCTTATAGGCTCCAGACTAACACTTGAAAATATGACTTTATAGTTCCTCAGTTCAAGGCCAGCCTTTTATGTAGCACTTTGTCATAAAATCCATTTGGGCAACATCCACTGTTTTCCATCCATCATTTTTTTTTTGTCACTTTATCAAACAATTCCATTAAAATAGTCAAGTATGATTTGGCTTTTAGAAATCCATGTTCTCATTTAGCTCAAATTTCTCTAACTACCTTGTGCTTTTTCCCTGGTCATTGTTTCTGAAACATTATACCCACCACTGATTTTCAACCAGCTGCTCTGTATTACTGTCGATACATCCTTTGTTGAATAAGGCTGTTACAATTTCCACTCTCCAGTCCTCTGGTACTTCCCCCTATATTTAGGAATTATTGGCAGATTAAGGCTGTTACCTCCCACTTCATGTAACAGCCTGGGATTCAACTTTTCCAAAAAAGTGACTTATCCATTTTAATTGTCAGCCTTTTCAGTACATCTTCCCTATTTTTACCCATCCATTTTATCTGCCATCTCCATTTCTACTGATACCCTGTCAACTTCCTCTTCCTGAACAGATGTTAATAAGTACTCATTAAGTATTCTAGCACTGCCCTACACCTCTATGCATATATCGCATCACTTGCTCCAATTGAATTCCTCATCACATTATAGCACTGGATAACTACTCACATGCTAGTAGAGGACATTAGGATTCTCTTTTACGTTAACTGCCTTTCCGTTCCCTTATCCCCTCTTCTCCTCTAAACCTACAGAATTTGATGCTTTTCTCACTTGAAGGTGGGAACCTGAGGGGCAACTTTGTTACACAGAGGATGGTACTGGTGTGGAATGAGCTGCCAGCGAAAGTGGTTGACCTGGATACATTAACAACATTTAAGAGGCATTTGGATGAATACATGGATAGGAAAAGCACACAGATGACAGTAAAACGTAGGATATGCAGGGTAGTTTGATTTTAGAGTAAGATAATAGGTCGGCACAACATCGTGGGCTGAAGGGCCTGTACTGTGCTGTACCGTTCTATGTTCTATGAAAAGTTTAGAAGGATATGGGCCGAGTGCAGGGAAATGAGATTAGCATGGATGAACATTTTAGTCAGCATGGACCAGTTTGGGCTAAAGAGCCAGTCTCCGTGCTGTAGGATTCTATGGCACTAAGAATTCATTTGACATTCATCTGTAAAAACTTGAAGGCTGCACTTAAAAAAGGTCTTACCTTCCTTGGCAGCACCTTTAGAGAAATGATTAAGGATGGTCCTTCACTCTGGTACTGAACCTTCACTCAGTAATAGCAGGTTCTCAATGCTGTCAAGGTCTTACAGTCAACACATGTCAATCAGAAACGTATGTACTTGCTGCGCCCTGTAACCCTAGCCCAAGACTACTGACACTGGTATGCTCTCACAATCTGCATGCTGGTCAGCTTTTGTGTACCTTCCTGGATGTCACTGTTTGCCTGTCATTGTTGGGGTGCCTGGTTAACCAATAAAAGGGCCTTTCCCTCACTATCTCCCCATGAAGTGAGGACAATGGAAGGCGTTGAGTGAGGTGATCGATCAGCAGAAAGAACTCAGCCAGGTCAGCACATTGCAGAGATCTGAAAACAAACAGTGGCCCCAGAACACAGACAACCAGCCAATCACAATCATCCAAGCTTAGTCTCCCTGACCTCCAACCTCATAGGCCCAGAGCACAGGGATCCCTGGCAGTCTCAGTGCTCGCATTCAACTATCCCCAGTATTCACTAAATGGTAAAAAGAAACTAAGAATGTAAAGTTGAGCAGCCTAGCACCACCTCGTCTCCTGCATATTTTCGTGTGTGTAATGCACCATTGACCATTTCCTGCATGGTCTACATGGAGTTGCAGATTTAAAATGGTGGACTGAGGTCCTCCCCTACATTGGTCCAAAAGCTTTAAAGGTATTGGCTGAATGGGCTTATACTAAAACTAGTCAATGGATATACAAACAGCAGCTTTGTTAATCACTCTGAAACAGCAAGCATTATGCAGTGAGGTACGCTTTGTTTTGGAACTATTTGAAATGTCACATGAGGTGCTTTTATCTTATTTTCACTAAATTTGTGAAAGTGTTATGGTACATTACTGCCACAATTTGCAGGGTTTCACTGTGGACGGAAAGAGATGAAGGATCAGCTGATTACATCGGCATGGTGATAGTTTTTGCATTAATACTTGCTCTACAACTTGAGCAGGATATGGACATGACGAGGCAGAGGGAGTAAACTCTGCAATGGGGCAGGGGTAAGGGGGTTGTCCACAGAAGGCCCTACCCACTAAAGGTCATCCAGGAGCACCTGGCCTCTTTAGCCGAGTCAAGGGCAGCACCTGAAGAGAAAGATCAAGGAGGGACTCTGAGTCATGTCACTCCTTCGTTGGTCACAGCAGGATCAGGACAGGCCTCCCAATTTACCATAAAGTTCATCATCGCCTAAGCAGCAGATCCGTTTCAAAAGGGAGCAGTTGACATCGGCAGCATTCCAATATTTGCCTTTCACACATGAATCAGGGAAGTGGCAGAGGTACTATACACAACATAGAGGGCACTGTACACAACATAGGGGGCATCGTACACAACATAGAGGGCACTGTACACAACATAGAGGGCACTGTACAAATAGTAGGGGGTACCGTACACAAGGCTGGGGGCACTGAACACAAGGGAGGGGGCACTGGACACAAGGTTGGGGGCACTGGACGCAATTTAGTGGGCACTGTACAAATAGTAGGGGGTACCGTACACAAGGCTGGGGGCACTGAACACAATATAGGAGGCACTGGACACAAGGGAGGGGACACTGGACAAAAGGGAGGGGACACTGGACACAAGAAGAAGGAAATTCATCTTCTTCCTCCTGAGGAGATAACAGCAAGGTAAAAGAGCACATAGATTCATCGAGTTAATAACCTCTTCAATAGTGCCAACATGCATGATGGCACGCACATGACTCTACCACCACCAGTAGAGATCGGAGGCCACCTCACAAGGAAGATGAGCAGGAAGGTGGAAGAGACCAGATTCAACAGGTGTAACTGGAGGCAGTGAAAGGGACAGTATTGCAAGCTTCTCCACCTCACCAAGGACCCGCCGTTCCCGAAGTGAACACCTCAGCCTCTCCATTGCAAAGTTGTCCTTGCCAGCATCAATCAATAAAGGTGATTAATGACAAAGAGGAATGTGGGAGTAGCACAGGAATATGACATGGAGATAGATGGTCAGCTATGGTCTGGAATGACAGAGCAGACTATAGGAGTGGATTCTCCTGTCACAACTCACTGAGGGAGTTCACTGGAAATCAACTCCCACTGCTCCTGGAATCATCACAAATGTGAAAACTTTTACTCAAACTATCCAAAGCCCCAGTTGCCCCAACTGACAAACACAAATTTAAAGAAAACGTTTACCAGGTTGCTTTACTTAACAAGAAAATAACTGTTTATTAGGCATAAATTGTCTTTGACCAATTAACCAATCAATTAGGAAACATGAATTGCTAACTTAGAATTTTATAACTTAAGCTCTATCCCCATTAAATTTCCCCTTTCACAAACAGACAGACAAGGCATGGATGTAAAGGGCAAAGAAAGAGAAAAAACAAATTAAGGAAACACAGTTCGATAGCATCAGTCTTGGGCCATAGAATTCAATGAGTTGCTTTCTGTGTCTTCCTTTCAATTCCTTTTTAGTTCTTTGCTGTTGACAAAAGGTTGTTTTCTCCCCAGTGCTTACCTTCATTAACTGGCTGAGAATTTATTATTTCACTGCCTTTAAAGGGATTTTATATCCTTCTTCAATAGGGGTTTTGCAAAGAAAGGTGAATGAAAGGCAACTACCTGTACCTGGAGATAGTAGGAACTGCCAATGCTAGAGAATCTGATATAAACAAGGTGTAGAGCTGGATAAACACAGCAGGCCAGGCAGCATCAGAGGAGCAGGAAAGCTGACATTTCGGGTCTTGACCCTTTTTAAGAAACTACCCGTTCCTGGAGACTTCCTGGTACTTCCACATGGGAGAGAGTGGGAGGACAAAGAGGTTCTTTGATATTTTCTTACTGCAGTTTAGTGGTTCTATGTTACACTGTACACCTCACACTATCTGCTGACCACATCTCCCCCTCCTGACACACACACACACACACACACACAGGAGCCAATCAAGACATTGTTGTCAAGCCAATATCCAGCTTAATCCAGAATCCATCAGCTCCATGGCATTTGTTTTTTGATCTCACTGTTCCAGGGAAAGTAACATTGCATTTAATTTACGGTCCTCCGGTAAACATGATTTTTAAAATGGCAACCATCTCTTTACATGGTCTCCTTGTTTTAAGGCAGTATCTTCCTTTTATTAGCCCACAGTCCAAAACTAAAGTGGATTAAATTATATGGTCTTTACATAGCTCATGTGTTTTTAGAAGCTTCACTCAATAACTCTACCCAGAAATACATCAAAAGTACATTTCAAAAATGGTTGAACTTTGCGGACTCCCTTCATGGGTTGCCATGCCTGGTGCCTCTATGCAGCATTAGCTGGGTGGCTTCAACATGCCTAGTGGAAGGTAGCTGCTTTTCACCAGCTAAAACTGCAGATGCTGTTTCAGGGTATCTCTGATCTTTGGAGCCTGACTTTGGTTAATACCCGTTCACATGGGTGTTGAAGTCTCAACCTGGCTGATTGAGGAGACACATCAAGGCAGTTGCAGTGGTGGGAGCACCTATGCTAATGTCCTAAGACAGATCGGCAGGTCCATGCTGTGGAGCCTCTGCTTCTCCTCTGGGGATGAGGCCTCCAACAAATCCTGCCAGGGCCTGCAGCACCCACTGAGAGCTGAGCTCCACTTCCACAAGAGCAGCTCTCCTGAATCTACAGACCAACAGCCATTGATGTCTGCCTGAGCTCCCAATGCATTACTCAGACTCCAGCAGGATTTCATGTCTGCTGCGGCGAAAGTTGAACCAGAGGGCAGTAGGCACTCCATCCTGGTTTGACCTAGTAGGGCAGCAATGGAGGTGTGTGCCCACCACTTCTATGGTAGAGAAGATGGGTTCCAACCTTTGCATCCTAGCTTTCGGTCACTGGCTGCGGTCATGGAGGAGGCCTGCTCCACAGTGACATAGGCTTAGTGGGAAAATAGAGATCTCAGTGTGTGCACTGATCAGCCTCCTATAGTCTTTACCAACAAAGTCCTCATCAAAGTCATCCACAGCCGACCCATCTGCACCTAGCCATCCAAGAATAGACGCACCAGGTGTCCTGCTCCCCTAGCCTGGCTGCAGGCTACACATAAGATCATAGAATCCCTCCAGTGTGGAAGCAGGACATTCGGCTCATCAAATTCACACCGGCCCTCTGAAAAGCATCCTACCCAGACACACCCTATTGCTGACCCACCCATTCTACATGCTATGGGCAATTTAGCACGGCCAATCTGCACAACTTTATTCATATGCAATAACTCACCATGTGCTGATCTTGAAGCCACACTACCACAGAGAATTCACACAGGGCGCTTGTCCAAGCTGGAGTCTGCGAATCAATCGACAAATGGCAGCATCTTCATTCTTTCTCACTGAGGATTTGCAGTCATCAGTTCATGACTGTCTGAAAGCACGAAACAAAGAGTAAGGGGAGTGTAGGGGTAAAAGGAAACTTCCCTGAATCTACCCCACTGGTTATGAACCTTTCAACGAAGGGGAATCTGTCCTATCTATACCCCTCATAGTTTCAGTTAGGTTTCTCCCAATCAACCTCCTTTGTTTCAAAGAAAACCACAGTGGCCGAGCCAAACATTCCTAATAACTAAATGTCTCCAACTGGACAACATTGTCATAAATCTCCATGTAGCCGCTTTAGTTCAATCACTTTTTCCACATAGTGCGGGGATCTACATTGCACACTGCTCCAGCTGAGACCTAACCAGTGCTTTATACAGTTCCAGTATAAATTCCTTGTTCTTATGCCTTGGATCATAAAGGAAAGAATCCCATCTGCTTTCTTGATCACCTATCTACCTGTCCAATTCCCTACAGTAACTCCAAGCTCCTTCTGTTCCCCCCATTTATCAGTATGCTACCGTTTATTGTGCATTCCCTTGCTTTCTTAATCTTTGCCAAATGCACGACCTCATATTCAGCCATGTTTCCGTGTAGCTGACTACACTCCATTGATAACAAGCATGGGGCTGGATGAACACAGCAGGCCAAGCAGCATCATAGGAGCAGGAAAACTTGACGTTTCGGGCCCAAACCCTTCATCAGAAATGGGGGAGGGGAAGAGGGTTCTGAAATAAATAAATAGGGAGAGGTTTTGCTGAAATAGGCATATAAATAGGCAGCTCTCCCTATTTATTTATTTTAGAACCCTCTTCCCCTCCCCCATTTCTGATGAAGGGTTTGGGCCCGAAACGTCAAGTTTTCCTGCTCCTATGATGCTGCTTGACCTGCTGTGTTCATCCAGCCCCATGCTTGTTATCTCGGATTCTCCAGCATCTGCAGTACCTTTTATCTCTGATACACTCCATTGATATCTGTCTGCAGCTTTCTTCTTTATTATCAGGCATTTTTTGAATCATCTAATTTTGTAATCATGTTCCCTATATTCACGTATATACTGTCAAGGGCAAGGGGCCTCGGTAAAGTTCAGCAGGGTCACGCTCTGCAGTAACAGTCATATTTGCTATTCCTGCTTCTACCAGCAGACGGCAGACTAATTCCAAACTATCACATTAATTCCTGGAATCCAACATAGAAAGTTCATGTCAAGAGAATAATTGTGAGCACAGTAACTCTCAGTCAAAAAGCACAATCCCAGCGAAAGACCTGGAGTTTTAGCCTCTGCAATCTTACCTTGAACCAGGCAGGTTAGTTGTAGTACATGCGGTAAAAGCCATGCTTCCCTGCTCTTACCCAACTCCTTGGTCGGTTGCCCCATGCCCTTCGTGCCAAACACAGGGGAGAGCCGAAACAAAACCTGAAATTGCTGGAGAACCTCAGCAGGTCTGGCAGCATCTGTGGGAAGAAAGCAAAGTGAATGTTGCAGGTCCAGTGATTCTTCATGAGAGGAGACAGAGCTGAGCTGGGTTCCAAGCAGATTTCCCTGCTCTCCAGTTGGGGGGATTTGGAAAAGGTTGGAATATAAATGTGTTGATAACAGACAATGAGAAAGTGTTCCCTGAGCCTCCTCGGCAGCAGGTTATCACAGAGTTCTTTCTGACATGTTAGAGATTAGTGCTCAGCTCCTGAGTTAAGTCTCTCCTTCTTTTCCCCCACCCCAGAGGAGGGTCTCGGCCCCTTTAAGGAGCCTGGTAAGCGCCCGGTCCGGCTATGGTGGGCTCCAGTCCGGGTTTTTGCAGTAGTTGTGGTGGTGAATGTGGGAGCGGAGCGGGATTGAGCGGCCGAACCCTTAACAGAGGTAGCGGGGCTCTCACCACTGCCCAGCTCTTCCACACGCTGGGAATCCTTCATACTCCCCCTCTCACCCCCATCCTCTGAAACGGATTCTCTCTCTGAACAAACAGTCTGCCTTAAACATCCTGCTGAGGTTCCCCTGCATTGACTGGATCTGACTCTGATCCTCTAAACCCTTCCCTGTTAACTCCTCACTCCTTCCCCTAACTCCATCCCTGTTTCCCTCTCATTTCCCTACTCTCCAATTCTTTCGCGCTCTCCGTCTCACTCACTCCCCTGTCCCTTGTCGCCTTCTCGCCCTCTCTATTCCCTCTGCGTCCCTCCATCCCTGTATTCTCTCTGGCTCCCACTAGTTCCTTTCTCCTACATCTCTCTTACCCCACCATGCTCCCCTTCTCCTCCTGACACTTTCCCTCTCCTCCCGTTCTCCATGTACCCTTCTCTGTTTGGCGTCTGAATGGCCAATGAGCCTGTGAAGAGGGATCTCCACATTGGGAATCTCTTGTCTTTTTCTGACTGCAGGATGTGTTGCAGACTGGTACTGTGTGTCATGGCTCGGGTATCTCTGCTGTGTGGGATCCTGGTTGGAATGTCCATGGGTCATGACATATCCCAGCCGTACTACCACCAGGAGAATGGTAAGTGGATCTTAATGAAAGAACAGGAATGCAGCACCTAGCATTTGGTATCTAAAGAAAAGGACACCCTTGGGTGGGGGTCCTAAGGCACCGATGCTGAACCTTTCATTGCAAGAACTGGGTGTTGGCAAACATCTCTGCCTATACGCTGAAAGTGTCTCTGTCTCTGTTAATCCATGTCCTTGTTGAGCTTTCTGTCTTTTAGTGTCCCCCTGTGTGTCTGTCCTTTCTTTCCTCCTTTCCTCTCTCTCTCTCTTTCTCTACCTTTCTCAGACAGCCCTACTCTGTGTGTCCATCACTTTCTTTTTTTATAAATTTAAAAAACTGACCCCCGTTCAAGTTTGCAGCGTTGAAGATTTGGCGCTGTCCCACTTTGAAGCTGGTGATGAGATTTCAATGATAGTTCGAAAAAGATTTCCAATTCTGTAGCACCTTTCATGAGTACAGAATGACTGTAAAGCAGTCTGGGACAATGAAGTGCTTCTGAAGTGCAGTGTCTGTTACAACATAGGAACTGCAGTCGCCCATCTCTGCACAGCAAGATCCAATAAACAGCTCTGAGATATTGACCAGATGCTGAATAAATATCAGCCACAATATGCTTGGTTCTTCTTTGAAAAAGTGTCATTAGAATCCTTTATGTACACCGAAGAGACCAGACTGATCTCCAATTTGACATCACACCTAAAAATATGGCATCTCTGACAGTACTGTACTTCCCCAATACTGCCATGGAGTGGTAACTTTTTGAGTTCTGTGCTCCAAAGTTCTGGAGTAGGATTTAAAACCACAACCTTCTGGAGACAATACTGCTAACTCAGTCATAGCTACCAGTGTTGAAGCATCGCTCTAAGGTAGGGGTGGATAACTGATCAGTGAACTGCCCTTTCCATTGTCAGCAGCTTTCACATTGTTTAAGCTATCCATTGTTCTGATGTTCACTATCACCAGTATTCTCAGACAGGTTGAGGTTGTGTACTTTTTCCTGGTTCCAAACCTTTCCTAAAGGCACTGACTCTCACTATGTGTCCCTGGTTCTCCCTATTTGACCCTATCCTCTCCATCTCTCTGCCCCTAGCTCTGTCTCTCTTTCTCTTTCTATCTCTCTCTTCACCCCCCAACCCATCATTGTCTCTATCTGTCGCTGTTTCTGTTCGCTCTCCATCTTCCCCTGACTACACCACCCCCTTCCTCTCTCTCTCTTTCTCATTCTCTTGATCTTACCAGCATTGTGTCAGTGTGAGGTGTTTCCCTTTTTATCTGCTTTCCTGGTCAAGATAATGAAAGAATCATTTGTTTTAGTGATGTGAACAATTGTCAGCTACAGCTCACGCCAGAGTCTACTATTTATTCTCTGCCTCTGAAACCTATCTCTTTGTGTGAAATGTGTTGTGCATTCCTCAATTGCCTACTGTCTTTAGTTCAAACAAACTTTAATCATGATCTGAAAGGTCAGTGTCCCAGACTTCAATCTGCGGGTGAAATGTAAACAAAACTGGGAGTACAGGCCCTCTTACATAGACACTGTATGGGACTGCATAATTCCACAGATGTCAGCTGTCTGAGAGTGGGAGAGCAGGGAAATCATCCTGTCTCCAGTGAACCATGGAGAAGAACAATATGCTGATTCTAGGTTGGCCTGTCAGTGTCAGGGTACAGTACTAGTGGGTTCAGGTCACTCTCTGTTTAACATGGGGTGTAATGCAATTAAGTTACGATTGAGGTAAGCTTATGTCTCTGTATAACACTAGGGCGCAGTGCTGGTGGGTTCAGGGCTGTCTCTGTATAACATTTGGGTACAGCACTGATGGGGACGGGTCTGTCACTGCATAACACTGGGGTACGGTACTGGTGGGTTCAGGACTATGTATAACACTAGGGTACGGTACTGGTGGGTTCAGGACTGTGTATAACACTAGGGTACG
>JAHRHZ010000046.1:20245954-20270583 GCA_024137785.1 Ginglymostoma cirratum
TGGGGTACGGTACTGGTGGGTTCAGAACTGTGTATAACACTGGGGTATGGTACTGGTGGGTTCAGGACTGTCTCTATATAAACTGGGATATAGTACTGGTGGGTGCAATTTGTCACTCCACAATGCTAGGTTACCATTCTGTGATCATTGGATTGATAAAATGTTCCAAGGAAACAGCCCTCAGTGTCTGCCCTGTCAAAACACTTCAAATCTTATCAGTTTCAGTATGATCACCCCTCATTTTTGTAATATTTAAGTAAAGACAGAAATTATGTCTTCTCTGTACTACCTCCAAGTTGCTCAGTGATGACCGTCTATCTATTGAGACGAGTGACACTCAGCCTCAAGCAGAGTTCTACATAACTGCCCGAATACACTCAATGGAAACTATGTTAAAATGAATATGGTCAACATTCCTATTGAACAACTAAATAAAATCAAATCAGGAGCTGAGAGATGTGGCACCCTTTACACTGTCTCCCCAATATCGGTGCAGGGATAAGAGCGCAAGATTGGGTGCAGAGTAAGGTTTTCTCTCTCCTCTCAAATGCTCCCAGGGGAGGTACATCATAACCTCTAACCTCCTTATAGGTTCATAATATCACAGAAAACCAAACCGAACATGGAAGGACAGAGGGGTTGTATAAATGGGTGTTACAGAGGCAAAGAGTTTGTAGAAAAGTATGTTAGTAGTTACTATGAAACAGGATTTGAAAGTATTTTATAAACAGTTTAATAGTAGTCAAGGGAAGAATGGGGTTAAGAAGGAGGCAAAAGGAAATCTTCTTGTGGACGTAGAGGGTATGGCAGCAATGTTAATAAATGCATTGTATCTGTACGTCAGGGTAGATTGTTGTAGGACAATGCTGCCATCAGTCAGCCAACCCAGTAAACCTTTGCTGCTCTGCCTTCAATGCAAATAATTCATAGAGTCATAGAGTCCTACAGCACGGAGACAGGCCCCCAGCCCGGACAGGTGCATGCCAACCAAAATGCTAACCCCATTTCCCTGCACTTGGCCCATATCCTTCTAAACCTTTCCTATCCATGTATTTGTCCAAATGCCTTTTAAATGTTGTTAATGTACCCGCCTCAACCACTTTTGCTGGCAGCCCATTCCATACATGTACCACCCTCTGTGTAAAAGAAGTTGCCCCTCAGGTTCCCATGTATTCTTTCCCCTCTTACCTTAAACTGATGCCCTCTAGTCCTTGATTTCCCAACCCTGGGAAAAAGACTGAGTGCATTCACCCTATCCATGCCTCTTGTGACTTTATACACTTTGTCCTTAGATGTACAGAGCATTCTAGGTGCGGTCTACAAATCCCTGTACAATTGTATAATCTTCCTTGCTGTTGTACTGCAGTCCCCTCTCAATTCAAATCAACGTGCCATTAGTCTTCTGAATTGCTTCCATGCTAATGTCTTACATTTTTTTGGAAAGGAATTGTTAAGTCACTACTGTAGTTTCTCGCCATTTAGGAAGAAATCTGCTTTTCCATTCTTTCGGCTGTGAAATAACCATATGTTTCCCCAAATTATTTCCCTTTTGCCACCTACTGCCCACTCACTAAACCTGTCTACATCTCTTTGTAGCCTCTCAGTGTCCTGCTCATGGATCACTGCCCTGATCTTGCTTTGTGTCATCAGCCAACGTGAATATGTTACTCATAGTACTTTCATTTAAAGCACGAATATAGACCTTTACAACCTCTCCCCTTGCCTGAGGTGTGGTCATCCTTGGTTTAAAACACCACCAGTTACCTCACTGTAATGAGAGAGTAGTCCTATGGTCTGGAAGAACTGTGGCAACTTTGCCTTCTGTGTCATAAATAGTTGGCCTCAGCACTGATCCTTGTAGCAGTTGGCTAGGTACAGTTACCACCTTGAAACTGTCTATTTTTATTCTTACACTGATTTTGTCCACTAACCATAGACAAATTATAAACTGTGAGGAGAATAGCGTGGAGCTCCAAACAAACATTGACAGGTTGTTGGAGTCGGCAGACAGGTGACAGATGAGGTTCAGTGCAGAGAAGTGTGAAATGCTGTACTTTGGTTGGAAGAACACTGAAAGACAATGTAAAATAGGGAGTACAATTCTAAAAGGGGTGCAGAACTAGAGGATCTGGGTGTATATGTGTACTGATCATTGAAAATGGCAAGATCAGTGAAGAGAGCATTAAATGAAGCGTACTTCCAAACCTACACTGGCCCTAAACCCCACCTCTTCCTCCGTTACATTGATGACTGTATCGGCGCCCTCGAACAGTTCATCCACTTCACCAACACCTTCCACCCCAACCTGAAGTTCACCTGGACCATCTCCAACACTTCTCTCTCCTTCCTGGACCTCTCTGTCTCCATCTCGGGTAACCACCTAGAAACCGATGTCTATTTCAAGCCCACTGACTCCCACAGCTACCTGGAATACACCTCCTCCAACCCACCCTCCTGCAAAAATGCCATCCCCTATTCCCAATTCCTTCGCCTCCACCGCATCTGCTCCCAGGATGAGACATTCCACTCCCGTACATCTCAGATGTCCTCATTCTTCAAGGACCGCAACTTCCCCCCCCACCTCAGTGGTCGAGAACACCCTCGACCGTGTCTCCCGCATTTCCTGCAACTCATCCCTCACACCCCCTCCCCGCAATAATAACCAAAACAGAATCCCCCTCGTCCTCACGTACCAGCCCACCAACCTCCAGATCCAACGCATCATCCTCCGACACTTCTGCCATCTGCAATCTGACCCCACCACCAAAGACATTTTTCCCTCCCCACCCTTATCTGCTTTCCGGAGGGACCACTCCCTCCGCAACTCCCTTGTGCACTCCACACTCCCCTCCAGCCCCACCACACCTGGCACTTTTCCCTGCAACCGCAGGAAGTGCTACACCTGCCCCCACACCACCTCCCTCACCCCAATCCCAGGCCCCAAGAAGACTTTCCACATCAGGCAGATGTTCACCTGCACATCTGCCAATGTGGTATACTGCATCCGCTGTACCCGTTGTGGCTTCCTCTACGTCGGGGAAACCAAACGGAGGCTTGGGGACCGCTTTGCAGAACACCTGCACTCAGTTCACAACAAACAACTGCACCTCCCAGTCTCGAACCATTTCAACTCCCCCTCCCATTCCTCAGACGACATGTCCATCCTGGGCCTCCTGCAATGCCACAGTGATGCTACCAGAAGGCTACAGGAACAGCAAATCATATTCAGCCTGGGAGCCCTGCAGCCCAATGGTATCAATGTGGATTTCACAAGCTTCAAAATCTCCCCTCCCGCAACCGCATCCCAAAACCAGCCCAGCTCATCTCCACCTCCCTAACCCGTCCTTCATCTCACCTATCCCCTCCTCCCACCTCAAGCCCCACCCCCATCGCCGATCTACGAACCTCATCCTGCCCCCTTGACCTGTCCGTCCTCCCTGGACTGACCTATCTCCTCCCTACCCCCCCCCCTTCCCCCCAACCTACGCTCACCTTTACTGGCTCCATCCCAGCCTCTTCGACTTGTCTGCCTCCTCTCCACCTATCCTCTCCTCTATCCATCTTCTATCCGCCTCCCCCTCTCTCCCTATTTATTTCAGAACCCTCTTCCCCTCCCCCATTTCTGATGAAGGGTCTAGGCCCGAAACGTCAAGCTTTCCTGCTCCTATGATGCTGCTTGGCCTGCTGTGTTCATCTAGCCCCACACCTTGTTATCTCGGATTCTCCAGCATCTGCAGTACCTATTATCTCTCATACAGTATTCTTGGTTTTGTTAATAGGAACGTAAGCTACAAGATCAAGGAAGTGATGTTGAAGCTGTACAATGTCCTTCTTAGACCTCAGCTGGTATATTGTTTACGAGTTCTGGCACCACATTGTAGGAAGGACGCGAAAGCATTGGAGAGAGTGCAGAAGCAATTTTGCTGAAATGGTTCCAGTAATGAGGATAGATTGAAGAAGTTGAGACTACTTCCTCTGGAGAGAAGGTGGCTGAGAGGAGATTTGATTGAGGTTTGCAAAATTTTGAGTGGACTGATTAGAGTAGATCGGGTGAAGTTGTTTCTCCTTGTAAAATAAAATAAGAATGAGGGGGGCAGAGATTTAAAGCAGGAATGGTTTGAGAAAAGGTTTTCTGCACAGTGTTGTTCAGTATGGAATGAACAGTCTGGAAATGTGGTGGAGGCAGGTTCAGTTGAGGCATTGGATTTTTTTTGGATAGAAATGGTGCGCAATGGGGTAAAAGCAAGAGATTGGCTCTAGATGATCGAGCTGGGCTAGATAATAGAGCTGGTGCAGGCTCAGTAGGTCAAATAGCCTCCTTCTGCACTGTAATTATTCTGTAATCGATGTGTTCACCCAATGTATGAGAACTTATCTTGGGTCATTACCTTTTATGAGGCCCCCTGTCAAATGCCTTTGGAAAATACAAATACATTGCATTCACTCGTTCTCCTTTATTTATCTTGTTAGCTACAGCCTCAAAAAAAGCATGATCTCCCTTCTATTAAACCATGTTGACTCTGCCTAATCATATTAAGTGACTTGTTAATGCCTCTTTAGTAATTTATTGTAGCATTTTCCTAACAAATGATTTACAGCTAACTGCCTTATAGGTACATCCTTTTGCTTCCTCTCCTCTCTTAAACAGTGATGCTCTTGCTGCCATGTAGTCCACTGGGATTGTTCTAAATCTAGGATTTCTTGGAGCATCCCATCCAATGCCTGCATTAGTTCTGCAGCTATCTCTGTTGGAACTCAGGGATGTTGACCATCAGATCTAGGGGATTTGTTGACTTTAGTTCCATTAGTTTCCCTAGTACATTTTTGCTACAAGTATCGATGACTTTGTATTCCTCTCACTAACCCTTTGCCTCCCAATATTCCGTGGTGCTGCCATTGGACGAAGCTGGAGGTCCGTTGCAATACGGTGAAAGTTGGTAAAATAGAAAAAGAGCTACTTAAAACATTCCCAAAGTTGAGAGGCCACGCAATCAGGTCAGGGAGGGATGCAGCAGAGGTGACTGATGGAACTAAAGGTAAAAATTGTGGAGGCACTATTCATAATCTTCCAGTTTTCACCATTAAATATGGAAATATCGGGGACCGGAAGTTTCAAATCGTACAGCACTGATTTTAAAAAGGAAATGCGATAAAACCCAGTTGCCACTTGCTAGTTAGCCTAACGGTGGTGAGTGAAATTATTGGGACAGTATTACAGGGGCAAAATGCAAAGGCATTTAGTAAGTTATGAACTAATAAATGGGCGTGAATATGAATTTGTTAAAGATTTATTAAGTTGGTTAAAATGACAAACTTTAATATATAGATGCAATATGGAGGAGTGATGTGCTTAGTGCAGTTAATGTTTCTGGACTTTCATAGGTGTTTGATAAAATTCCATGTAATAATTTGCTTGTTGGCAAGTTTAATGGCCATGGAATTAGAGGGACTGTAGCAGTTTGGCTAAGTAAGAGGCAGCCAGGAGAAGGGATGAATGATCATTGTTTTCAGTCTGGAGAAAGGTATATGCGATATTGAACTGTTTTCTTGTATATTAATGACCTAGGATTGGCTGTAGAGAAATATTTTTGAAGTTTGCAGGCAATTTGTTTGAACATCTCTTTTTACGAGGTTGCGCGTGCGTGATGGATTAAAGGGGCTTACATGCTGTATGACCCTGACTCTATAACTCTATAACCTCTCCACAGGAAGCTTTGTTATACAGAGCACTATATAAAAGTTTGTAGAAGATAGAAAAATCAGAAATGTGGTAAACAAGTAGCTAGTTACAGACATCAAACAGGCAGATGATACAGATCGACTTGTGAAGTAGCCAAACAATTGGCAGATGAAAACACAGAGAATTGTGAAATGATCAATTTTGATGGGAAGAGTATCAAAAGACAATATGAATTAAATTGTACAATTATAAAGGGGGTGCAGGAACAGAAAGTCCCAGGGTTGTATACACATAAATCTTAAATTGCAATGTCTTATATTTAGAAAAAACAAGTAAGATCTTTAGTTTTATTAACAGAGGAATGGAGCACAATAAGAAGAAAACTATCCTAATGTATTTTAAACATTGTTTAGGTCTTAGCTGGAAGATTGTTTGCATTTCTGGCGCTACTGGAAGGATGTCATGGCTTTGGAGAGAGTGTAGCAAAGTTTTTTTTAATTCATTTACAGGATGTGGGTGTCACTAGTCAGGCCAACATTTCTTGCCCATCCCTAGTTGGCCTTGAGAAGGTGGTGGTGAGCTGCTGCCTTAAACCGTTACAATCCATGTTCTGTAGCCAGACCCACAATGTGGTTAGGGAAGGAGTTCCTGGATTTTGACCCAGATTGATTGATTCAAATGGTGCCAGGAATGAGGGATTTCAGCTGTGAGGAGAGATCGAAGAATCTGAGCTCATTCTTCACAGAGCAGACAGTGGTAGGAGAAGTTAAGATGGCGATGTTCCTAATTGTGAAGTGTTCATGTGGGGTACATATATTGCAATCTTGAAACTGTTTGCAGTGGCAGAAGGGTCAGTAACTAGAGGAAATTATTTAAGATATTTGGCAAAAGAACCGGAGGAGAGATGAGGCGCATTTTTACTCAGCAGTTTTAGGACCAGGAAATCGCTGCCTGTGGAAGCAGATTTAATCATAACATTAAGTGGGAAATTAGATAAATATTTGAAGAGAAACTATTTACTTGACAATAGTGAGAGACACAGGAACGGGATTTATTGAATAGCTCGCTCAACAGCCAGCACAGTGCATTGAGCTGAATGACCTATTTGTGGTACATCATTCTATGATTCTGTGAAATGCTGCCAAGATAGGTTTCGTGCAGTGTAAAACATCCATACATATCCCATCAAACACTTAAGGGCAGCAACGTTAAACTGCTTCAAGTGCGTGGATGTCATGGGACCTCTGTTCAGATGATGTGAATTCTGAAGTGTTGGCACTGTATTAATGTTGAGGAACGGATTCTGGGAAGGCTGGAGCCAGTTGCAGTGTGATTTCTCACATTCCAACAATGATGCATCCCCGTCCCCAATTCAATTTCACACCAAAAGAGATGCAAATGCCCATATCCCACCCAATGCTGGTGTGGCTCAGCACTGTTATTGCTCCCACCAGAATAATATTTTACCTATTGTGCTAAAAAGCATATATTGGTCATATCAAGGCAAGAGCCCTTAATGATGATCAAATTCTGTTATTGGGTCAACACACTTCAAAGCCTCTGCTTTATCCCCGGTCTCATTTGGGCAGGAATGGAGACTGTTGCTGGCGTAGAGAGGTGAGTGAGCTCAGGGAGGTTCTGTTGGATGCAGTGTCGGAGCAGTTAGGACACTGAGTAATTGTCCTTCACTCTCTGTTCAACAGTTGAATGGTTTCTAATGTATCCTTTGGGAAACCGAGGGCCAAACACTCAGTCACTGCCAAGAAATATTCAGCCTCAATCAAAATCATGTCTGCATCAGGAATTTTCAAAACCACAGCAGCGGCCAATTCTCCAGGCAATGCACAGCTGCTTGTCAGTGAGCTTTAGAGAAGCAAAAACTAAACCTAACGCTGAAGCTGTACAGCTTCAAGCCTATTAATCAATGTCTTTAACTTTTCTCTCTCTCTTTCTTGTGTGCTACCTTTCTCACTTTCTCTATACCACTGTCTCCACTCATAGCTTCCCCTGGCTCTGTTCCCTCTGTCTACTTCTCCCTAACTGTTGTCTTCTTCAGCTGGTTTAGCCTGCATTCTCTGCCATTATCCAACTCGCCATTTTCCGCTGTGCTACCTTTCACCTTGCGCTTCCCCCCCTTGTCCTCTCTTCTCCATCCCCCCACGCCATCTTCTCTCTCCGCCCCTGCTTTATATATCTCGGTTCAGTTTCTGTCAGTGAACAGGGTGTGTAGTGAACTGGTCTACTTTTTCCATATGTCAGTCTGAAAGAATACAACAGCAATGATCATGGGTACCTCTACATCAGAGTTAGTTCAAGTATCAGGTGATATCATCATCTCTTTGAAAGTGCTCTGTTGCAAACCCTCGTAGCCCCGGGAACTGTCTTGTTGTAACCACTGACATAGTGGCTCATTGATGAAAGCTGGGTTGGGCAAGAACTTTTCGACTTGCTTTACAATACCCATGAAGCTCTGGAGCTTAGTCACATTCCCAGAAACTAGAAACTCTTCTGTGGATCAACTAAAGCTGGGTGCATCCCTGATAAGCTGAAGGAACTTGACAAGCGGTTTCAATAGTTCCCATTTGTTGATGAGTGTATCTCCTACTTCCTGTAGGTGTTGCAGCACAGCGCACACTCTTGTATCGAGTTCAGTTTGAATGGATTTAAGGATCAGGATGTCGCCCACGTGATATTTGACTCCGTCCAGTCCTTCCAGGATTCTTAACTTTGTTCGCTGGAGGATTTCTATTGCTGATTTAATGCCAAAGGGTTATTTGTTGAAACAAAAGCTTCCAAATGTCTAGAGGATTGTGAGCTCCTTTGGACTCTTTGCTGAGGGGAAGTTACCAAAACAAACATTTACAACATCAAGCTCTGTGAAGTTTGAACTCTTGCTAAGCTCTTGACCACAGGCAAAACAGAATGAACTTCATGTTCAACTGCATTGCTTTCCTTTGCCATACCTTGGATCTTTGCATGTTATTTCTCACTTGTTTTAAGAAGTAGTATGCACCAAGTCTTCAATTTGTGTCAGTAAAGTTCTTTTTCTCCTTCTGCCTGTCCATCTGTGTTAAAATAGGTGAAGTTATTACTTCAACACTCTTCAATAATTTGGGCTTTCTCCTGTCTACTCAGGGATTGAACAATTAATGAAACTAGCCTCAATTGTATTACCTGGAGATCCAGTTGTGCTTGATCTGACCCCGTTTGTTGGTGTTGGTGACCTTACTTTGGAAGGTGTAGAAGTCGGATATTTTGGTTGATCTTTCCCCTCTTGATTATCTTGGCACCTAATGTCAGACTTGAATTTGTCATAAATGCTTCCAATTCTGCCTATGTTCTTTTATGCACATATAGTTATTTTGCTGTTGCCTTTTTGCTAGCATTTAGTTTTGAATTTTGTTGCAACTTAAGAATCTGAACTCACTTCAGTGTTAATAAAGATGGAAAACATTTCTCATAATCACTATAGATGGAGCTTTCCATCTCATTGACACAATGACATTTCTTAATGTTTCCAACATGACTAACCTCAGGAAGATTCTGCTTTTTGTTTAGGCTTCTCATGACTTGCCAGTCCATTGTGTTGGAGATCAAACTCCACTATTCCCAAATTTACTGTATCACAAAAATTTGATTAAACCACCAAATTGCTCACTTTTAACTAACTACTTCTAAAAGAATATGCATATTATGTTTTTATATTAGCAAGGAAATACTTATTTATTTTAATCAGGCTGTTTTAACCAATAGCAAAACACAGACTGATTCAATTGGTAATCATTGCTCTTAAACTACTTTCCTTAGGTTCCCAGACAGCTACAAACAGACACAGCCACAAGACAAGGCAGAAATATAATGGATGAGGAAGGGAAGAAAAGTCAGTGAAACACAGTTCTGACACCAGTCTGGATCACAGACGTCAATGAGTTCTTTCTTTCCAGCTCCATTCAATTATTTCAGACTATTTGCTGACGACACAATGTTGTAGTTACACCAGTTCTTAACCTTTAATTCACAAGTTCAAGATTCGCCCTTTTAGTGTCTGTGAAGATGTTTTTCCTCGTTTCCTTTCAACAGGGAATTTACAGAAAGGAGGGATTACGGTGGAAAGATGAGGAAGTGTAGCTAGATACACTTTCACATTTTGTTTTCTTCCAAATTTTTCTTTTTCAATCTTTTAATTTTCCACACAGAAGTAGGGCGGGGTGAGTGGGGAAGAGAGAGAAGGGGGGAGAGAGAGAGAGAGAGAGAGAGATGGATGCTTTCTCCTTGCAGACTCTATATTACTGCCTCATTGTTTATACTTGGGCCAAAGCCATCTGCCCAGGAACCAATCAAATGTTTGTGGCTACACTGAGCTCTCCTGAGCCTACAACAATTGGTGTGGTTTAAAAAGCCAATCAAAAGATTGTCTCTGGGCAAACTTGCCCTGAACACACAGATGGTGCTGATTTGTCTGGAATTCTCCCTCACTGTTCTAACGACACCATTGTAAATACAACTCACAATGTGCTCCAGTAACTTGTTTGTAAAACTATAAACAACTTACTCCACAGTTGCCTTGGTTTAAAGGAGAATCTTTTCCCATTTTTAGTCCACAGTCCAAAAATAAAAGTAGTCTTTGTTAAGTTCCACCATGAACTTAAGGAGTCCAGCAAAATCTTCTATCAGCTTCTCCTCACCTTTTCTTGTTTAACGTTTTGCATATCTCAAATGAGATGGAGGTCAATAAACATTCTTCCACTCAGAAGTGAAAATTCTTGGTTGTGAAGTACATGCACATTTTCTCATATTTGGTATCCCCTTTGTTGGAGAATATCTTGAATGTTAACTGTCTTGCTCCTTCACAATGTTTTGTCAACCAAGACTTGAAATTGACGATACCCCGACACTAGCTTCAGGGCCTAAATTGAAAATTGTGAGATTCTGATTAACATAAATGTTTGCATACCAAAATGTTTTGTTTGGATCACTCATCCCTGCCTAGGATGTGTTGTGCTTCGTCACGTTTTCTGAAAGTGGCCGGCTTTCTTTAAAGTGTCCATTTTAAAAAGCTGGGCACGGCATATCTGTAAGGTTTCACTTGCCAACAGCATTAGCAAGGACTTGTAGTGTCTGATATATGTCCCAGTTGCTGCATTGGTTTATCTGGTTCTTTTTGATACTTAAGAAATGAATAGATCCCATTGATGTCCTAGACCAAATTTTATCTTAGGTTGAATCTGTTTTCTTTGAGACCTCTGTTTCATTCACCAAGTGAATAGTTTTCTCTAGAGTTAGGTCTTCTTGGACTGTAAGAAATCCTGAAAAAGATGTGTCAGTCAAGCCTAACAAATTGGATTTCATATGAATTCTGGCATAAAGTTTCCATAGTCATATGTATCCACTATCCCATTAATTAATCTTCCATGGCTTCAATGGATACTACACTCTTTTTGAATCTTGCCCTCTTGAGAATTATATTTGTTCGGACACTGAAATAATTGTCAAAAGCTTTCAACACATCTTTGAATTTGTTTCATTTAGCTCCTGTTGATCAACAACATCATCTGCTGTACTTTCAATTGTGTACAGTAGTGTATTTACTTGTTCATCTGCTGTCTTGCTATCCCATTTGGAAGCTGTTCTATTCCTTACCAATTGTATTCTCCAGAAAGTCCAATTTTCTGGTCCATTCGGCCCATCTCTGAAATTACATTTCCCTGGCGATGCTGTTTCTGATACCATCTGTTTTGAATGTAAATAGTAATTTTATCTCCTTTTAAAGACTTTTATTCTGCAGAATTGTGGTACTCCCATTGCTGTATTAAAGAGCTGTCCTTGACCTTCACAGCTGGAATGAATGTTTTCCTGTAGTTTGGAGCCTTGCTAAGGCTATTGCTACGTTCTCCTTGCTTCCCACAAAAAGAAAATTCTCTCTTAGGCCAAAATCAGGAACTTATCTGTTTTAAGTAACTTTGTCGGTAATTTCACTGGTTCTCTGCTCCTGAAATGGATTGTCTTGGGGCTTGCCTTAGCTTAATTTTCCCAGTCCTATCTCATGGTATCCACACTCTTGGAGGTAATACCCAATCGGCCTGACTACCTCACTGTTTTACCCTCTTGCTCAAAGACTTTTTGGTTTTGACTTAGACAATCTTCAATTTCTGTTTGGTTCACCCACTCAACTCACACTCAGGATTGCGTCACAGAGTACCAACTCTCGATGTAGCCCAGGAGCTTGAAGTTTCTTTTGCTTTTGTGTGACACCTTTTGGGTCTGAAATGCTTTCTGTGTCATCCTCTGAGACAGTCTTCTGTGTTTTGTGGGGTTCGCAAACATCAGCAATCAGCAGTGTCTTTTTCTCCTGAAATCTTCAGGGTTACCTCCCTGTGTTTGTTTCTTAAATGCTTATTTCTTTTAGTTGGTGCTATTTTGGAACAGTGCAGGCCACCAATGCTCACTAAACCACAGTAGTGCCCATGTTGTAAGCATACTGCTGCTCAGCATGTTATGTGGGAGGTGTTTCAAACCCCGTTAGGTGGCTTGTGGATGACGATATCCACCTTCCTTACTCTAAGTAGCTGATCATTGTTGTGCAAAAAGTAGGAAGTTTGTTACATTATTGCATCTATTTACAGGGTACGTGCACGTGATCTTTGCTACTGCGGGGACTGTTAGAAACATTGCCAGAGCCAGGCCTGTCTCCTACAAGCTCCTACTTGACCTTCACCAAGTCCTATGACCTTATGATAGTGAGTGGTGCTTACTGCACTCAATCAAGAATGAATCTATCCTCACCATATACAACAATGGTGATGGTCTAGAACTAACGAGTAAGTCATCCATATCGACCATTCACGGACAAAATCAAAATGCTTCGTATTTGCAGTTTGAACCTGTACCACTTTTTCCAGGACAAAGTCTGACTGAAATGGCAGTCTTATTGTCCCTTTCTTAGTAGCAACGCAATCAGTTATCGGGAAATCCTCGTTCTAACTGACTAATAGGATGCAGGTCCACTGGTCTGTAGTCCCAGTTCCAAGAGCCGTTGAAGATTGTCAGCAACTCTTCCCCTCCCCGGTTCAGGTGACACAGATTCATCTGGAGACCAGCCAGCGTGCTCAACATGACAGGGCTCTAACTCCCATTTCAGAAGTCAGCTGGAAATGGTACTAAGTCACTGACCAGGAGTGTACAATTGAGAGGAGGGCTAGGCTGGAGCATCCATGTCCACTTACTGTCTAGTTTTTTTTAAACTTAGTCTGCTCGCACAGTCCATTAACGTAGCAGATCAGGAAGGTAAAGTGTTTAAGGAAACATAGAACATTACAGCGCAGTACAGGCCCTTCGGCCCTCAATGTTGCACCGACCTGTGAAACCAATCTGAAGCCCATCTAACCTACACTATTCCAATATCATCCATATGTTTATCCAATGACCATTTAAATGCCCTTAAATTTGGCGAGTCTACAACTGCTGCAGGCAAGGCATTCCATGCCCTTACTACTCTCTGACTAAAGAATCTACCTCTGACATCTGTCCTATATCTATCACCCCTCAATTTAAAGCTATGTCCCCTCATGCTAGCCGTCACCATCTGAGGAAAAAGGCTCTCACAGTCCACCCTATCCAATCCTCTGATCATCTTGTATGTCTCTATTAAGTCACCTCTTAACCTTCTTCTCTCTAACGAAAACAGCCTCAAGTCCCTCAGCCTTTCCTCATAAGACCTTCCCTCCATACCAGGCAACATCCTGGTAAAATCTCCTCTGCACCCTTTCCAATGCTTCCACATCCTTCCTATAATGCGGCGACCAGAGCTGCACGCAATACTCTGAGTGCGGCCGCACCAGAGTTTTGTACAGCTGCAACATGACTTCATGGCTCTGAAACTCAATCCCTCTACCAATAAAACCTAACACACTGTACGCCTTCTTAACAACCCTATCAACCTGGGTGGTAACTTTCAGGGATCTATGCACATGGACACCGAGATCTCTCTGCTCGTCCACACTACCAAGAATCTTACCATTAGCCCAGTACTCTATATTCCTGTTACTCCTTCCAAAGTGAATCACCTCGCATTTTTCCGCATTAAACTCCATTTGCCACCTCTCAGCCCAGCTCTGCAGCTTATCTATGTCCCTCTGTAATCTGCAACATCCTTCCGCACTATCCACAACTCCACCGACTTTAGTGTCATCCGCAAATTTACTAACCCATCCTTCTACGCCCTCATCCAGGTCATTTATAAAAATGACCAACAGCAGTGGCCCCAAAACAGATCCTTGTGGTACACCACTAGTAACTGAACTCCAGGATGAACATTTCCCATCAACCACCACCCTCTGTCTTCTTACAGCTAGCCAATTTCTGATCCAAACCACTAAGTCACCCTCAATCCCATGCCTCCGAATTTTCTGCAATAGCCTACCGTGGGGAAACGTGGGATACTTGCCTTTATTAGCTGAGGCATAGAGTTTCAGAGCAGGGAGATTATACTGGAACTGCATAAAATAAACCGAGGTTACACCACAGTATTGAGTGCAGTTCTGAATCCACATTTATCGGAGGGATGAGACCGCAATGGGTGCAGGGGAGATTTACCAGGATGTTGCCTGACACGGAGAGTTTTAGTTATAAATGGAGATTAGATAGACTAGACTTGTTTTCCTTGGAGCACTGGGGGTACAACATGATTGAGATGTATAAATTTATGAGGGGCAGAGACAGAGAAAGAGCTTTGCCCCTTGATGGAGGAATAGTTTTAAGGGAAAGGGTTTAGAGGGGATGTGAGGACAAATAATCATTCAGAGGCTGTTAGGAATCTAGAACTCACTGCCTGCACAAAGATTTAAGAAGTATTTAGATGTACACTTACAATATCAAGGTGAGTATGGGCCAAGTGCTGGAAAATGGATTAGAATAGTTAGGGTCTTTTTGACTGGTGCACCAAAAGGCCACTTTCCATGCTGTGTGACATCTGAGGGTTAGCTAGGGTCCCGAACTGGTGACAAATGGGTTAGTGAACCAGGCTGTTTCTCTGTTACTGGTCACTGCCCAGCTTCTCGCAGAGAAAGAGGTAAAGTATCAGAGTATGTGCCTGCTGTCTTTGTGAGAAAAACAGCGTGAGATAGCAGAGAATAAATGGACTGATGGTCTCTCCTCTTTACCACTGTGTCTAACAGCAGCATGTATTGACTGCAAACATGCTGTCTTTTTTTGCAAACTGTGTGAGCCTGTTAGATACCAGCTCTTGAGGCAGGACTCCCACTGACCATTTATACAAATTTTATTTTTAGCTGTTTCCACCTTCAGATTCTTAAAGAATTGCGTGGGCTGTGACATGTGGGAAAGTGTGGGATTGGGGGAGGGGAGTTGGTCAGAGATTGGAAGAGGTTGGGGAATTGGGGATTCCGATCCTAACTGAGCGCAGCCTGAGAGGTGGTGATTAATTCTGAGAGATATAGCTGAAGGGTGTTATGAAGGGGGAGGTGAGGGAATGCAGACAGGAATGTTCTGGATGACTGCAATCTGTACACACTTAGTCTTCAAGTGACTTCTCATTTTAGCTTTGAAAGTAGTGGAAATTGCAAAGTAAACACATTTGCTTTTGGTCCAGAGAGTATTGCTATCCACCTCCCCAAAACACCAATCCCTGTCCTACCACCTAACAAAACCCAATCCCCATCCTACACACCTTCCAAAAAAGACCTAATTGACCATCCTACACTCTGCTAAAACCCCATTCACATCCTACACTACCCAACCCACCCACAAACCCTAATCCCCACCCTACATTCTCAACATGTTATATGGGACAACACTATCTAATGTCTTTTCCATCAACAGTCCAGCCAACCCTCAAAAACTCTGATAAGAATTGGGCCTGGATCTATTCCACCTTGGTCTCCTGTCTGAACCTCAGCCCATCCGAAACTCTGTTGTCCCTATCCCGACTCTCAATTTGTCCCGTTCATCCGTCCCTCCTGTGCCGGCTGATCTACATTAGTTCCCTGTCTGGAAATGCCCTGACTCTAAAATTCTCCTGTAGTTTCCACATTGCTCCCCTGTTCTGCAAACCTTGCAGCCTTCCAAGGTCTCTGTACGTTTCCATTTCTGGCTTCTTTTATACACAGTTTTCCATTTTCCCACCATTGATGGCTGTGCCTTTTGTTCCCTAAAATCTGTAATTTCTTCTTTAAACCTCTTTGCCCCTTGATCTCTCTATCCTGTACTATCCTTCCACCAACAATGGCTTTGACCAGCCTTTGGTGTCCTAACCTACTGTCTCCGTCTGTGTGGCTCAGTTGCTGGAGTGAAGCACCTTGGGATTCTTGAGTCGGTTCAAAACACTGTACAGAACACAAACAGTGATTCAAAAGTCATCGGCCTGAAAGTTTCTCTCTCTACTGATGTTGTCTATTCTGTTGAATTTTTCTTGCACTTTCTGTTTCTATTCCTGCATCCATCATATTTTACTTGTGTATGAATGTAAGTAGTTGTTGTTGGAGCCCTTCTACCATTCTGTGTTATTGAGGTACTTGGAACTGAAGAAATCTGGTCCATTAGTATCTCAGTCAACTGCCCATCCTTCATCTATCTGCCACAGTGCTAGCAGACAGAATACGTCTCTAGGCAGGGGCATCACATTCCAGTAAGTGGTAAATGGAAGGTATACATCCGTGCCCAGTCGCATGGTAGCTGCCAGCTGGGACAGTCTGCAAATACTTAAGAGTGTATTATTATCTGAGATGTGATAGTGTAGGCCAACCAAGGGCACAGAGGGCAATTGGGATGAGCTAATTGGACACAGACCAGAAATCAAACCTGCTACTCCATGTGCACAGTTAATCTGCTTTAGGTTAGGCCAAAAGAAGCTAGTCATTGCAGTTTTAGGAACTGCTTGTGTTAGCCTTGGTTGGGTACAGCTTGACTGTCTTTACCAGGTTGTGGCAAAGTGTCTCTGGTCATTCCTGTCGATGTTTGTCCCTTGTAGTGATCGACCTTCTGGAAGCCCTGAACATCACGCGATCTATAAAGGGAGTGAGCAGAAGCAAAGGTTTGGAGCCAGGGTTCCCAGCTTGGAAGTTCCGTAACCGTGTGCCACACCTCACCTTGCCACGGGATTATGCCATCTACTTCCTCACCTCCATGCAAGGCTCCATCGGCTTCCACTTTGTGGCGAAGCAGAGCAGGAACTCCGAGGGGACAGTGATCTCTTTTACCTCGCCCACCATCACCAAGAAGGATGGACAGCCCCTTCTACAGCTTGTGTCCAGCACCAGAAGTAACCAGCTTCGACTGGATTACCGAACTGTGCATAACATGGAGCCGGCATCCGTCATCTTCCCCGGAGGGACCCCTTTTGGGAACAAGCAGTGGGGCAGAGTGGCCTTCAACCTGGAAGCTCAGAAGATAACACTATTCATTGACTGTGAGGAAGACATCATCTTTGACAAGACCATGGGCGATGATGCCATCAGCCTCATTCTCCCCATCGACTTGGAGATTCACTTCTCTAGTACAGCTGGAGACCACAGCAGCAAGTTCACGGTAATAGCAGCATTAACCCACTCAGCAGGCTACAAGCCTAGAAAGATACAATCCTCTAAATGGCCAAGGTCTGTCCAGTTCATCCACCAGTCACATAAACCAATGACAGCGGAGATGTTGACTAATCAGTCACTGTCAGTTCGCGTGTAACAGACACAAACACGAGATGGTGGACCATGGTGCTTAGCTATTTCTTCCAAACATGTTACAAGTGCCACTCAAATTATTTACAAACTGAATTCCAAAATTTTGAATTAAATCTGTCCGGTTTGTTTTCAACTGATCAGCACTTTCTGTGTCTTTACTGTTCCTCACCCTCTACTGTGGTAAACTACCCTCTTGCTGAGATTACAACCATCTTATTCTCTATTCTAGCCCATTATGAATTATGTAGCTGTGTGCTGGTGCATCCTCTTCTGTGGATCATCTCCAAATTACTGATAACAGTGGGAGCTTATGGAATTTCCCCTCCCTGGCATGGCCCACCAGCCAGTTGTGTGGGCAATCTTCTCACTATGGTACTGAGCTGTACATGTGCCCACAATCAGACACTACAAGAGCATGAAAACATGCATAGGCTCACGTACACTACAGACACACAGACAACACATCCATTTACACCACAAATAAACTGTACACACACACCACACGCATACACCACAGACGGGCACATGATGGAAAATGTCATCAATATTCATTCAGGTGGCCAGAACTCAACAATAACTTACACATTCAGTTTAGCTTCAGCCAGATGCACTCAACTCCTGATCTCATTACAGTCTTGGAACAAACATGGACAAAAGAGCTGAATGCAAGAGGGGAGTGAGAGTGACTGCCCTTATTAGCAAGGCGGCATTTGACCAAGTGTGGCATCAAAGAGTCCAAGCAAAATGAGTCAATAGCACTCACCTGGCACAAAGGAAGATGGTTTTGGATGTTGGAGATCTGTCATCCCAGCCTAGGTCATCACTGAGTACATCAGTGGAGATATTTTCCAATCAGTCTGCTTGGAGATCTTACTACAGTAGCAGGTAGGACATTATTCTTGGGCTCCTGGCCCAGAGGTAGGGACAATACCAGGGCTGCAGGCTATGTCCTAGAACCCAATCATCTTCAGCTGCATAATCAATGACCTTCTGTCTATCATAAGGTCAGAAGTGAGGATGTTCACTGTCCTTTGCACATTGTCCAGCACTGTCGATAACTCCTTTAGATAATGAAACAGTAACACCTGGTTAGGGCTGAAAAGTGAAAAGTAACATTCATACCAAACCAGTGCCAAGTTATGACCATCCCTAGCAAGAGAGAATCTCACCCTTGCTCTTTAACATTCAGTGGTCTTTATATCCCTGAATCCCCCACTATCGATGGGGGTTACCATTGACAAGAACCATTGAGCTGGACCAGCCCTATAAATCTAGTGGTTAAGGGAGCAGATCTGAGTCTGAGAATCCAGTAGTGAGTATCTCACCTCCAGACTCTGCCGAACCTGCTCGGCATCTATAGGACACAGAACAGGAGTGTGATGGAATACTCCCCTCTTGTCTGGAAGGGTACAGCTGTAACAACACTCTAGAAACCCGACACCACCTAAGACAAAGCAGCCCATTTGGTTTTTATCCGATCTAAGACCAGCATTCATTCCCTTCACTAATCTCAGCAGCCGCAGTATCTACCGTCTACAAGGTGCACTGCAACACTCAGAAAATCTCCTTCAATAGCAACTTCCAAACCCTCAACTTTTACCATCCAGAAAGACGAGAGTAGCACAAGCACCACCACCTGAAGGAGCCTCTTCAAACCTCTCGCTATCCTGACTCAGTGCCATAATGTCTTTCCTTCACTGTTGCTCACAATCATAGAGCTCCCTCCCTAACACCACTCCAGTGACATAGATCACAGTGCTTCAAGAATGTTTTTCAGCACTGCCACCATGCCTGAATGAATTCATGAAAAACACACACACACACACACACACACACACACACACACACACACACACACACACACAGAGCTCTGCTCAGTTACTGGGGACCACATCTCCATTCATTAACAGAACTGAATGATTCCTTCTCCAATTAATGTTCTGGCTCTGTCTGTCTGCCCCCAGAAGGTTCTCTCTCTCTCTCTCTCATATATCACCCCTGCCGCTCCCCTGCAGTTGCTGACACTGTCTCTCTCTCATACTCCCACTCTTTTCCTCTCTGCCTCTTCTGAAGGTGCTAACTGTGTCTATCTGTTTCTCCCTCTCGCTCTGTCTCTTGCTCTCTCTCTTTCCTCACCACCCCATCTCTTGCCTGAAGGTGCTGACTCTCCCCATGTTGCGCTGCCTGTGTCAGTACAAATGGTCTTTAGTGTTTGTGTTCCAGAGAGACCCATCTCCCCCGGTGTTTGCACTGACAGCCTGTGAAGCAATATCTGCAACCTATGGACTGGGAGAGTCCTATCTGTGTACAATCCCATTTCACAATCTCAAATCTCCATGTGGAATCCTGGCTGCTTTCCCTGTCGTCAAGAAGGGTGTCATTGAGAACAGGAGTTATCAATTAACTCTCACTGGGACGGTCTGTATCTCTGACCTGTAATGAAGTAATGGACAGCAAAATGCCTATGGATGGAGTTCATAGACACTTTCAGCGGGTATTCAGTAAGGTTTCGCTGTTAGATAAAATTGTAACTTATGAAACATAAGACCTGGTTAGGAGATTGATTCAATGGTAGAAAATAGATAGCGGCATAATAGGTATGCACTCACATTGGAAGGAAGTGAGTAGTGATATCCCACAAGAATCCAGTAACTACCTTCATGATACATTCATACAATTGAAAGCCATCTATCCACGATTCCTGTTAACACTGGTTAGCATGATGTTTGGGCCATTACATGAATTTACAGAGAGATGTCAATGCATTAGATCAGTGAGCAAAACTGTCAAAAGCATTTCAACCAATAAGAGAAGGGTCTTCCACTTTATACTGAAAGATTTTTCTGAATAATTCTCCCATATTGAAAGCCAGAGACAATGCTGGCCCAAAGTGATTAAGAGGTCCATGTACACAGTCACTAAAATAACAACAACAAATGGAATGTTGGCTGTTTATATCTAGAGAAATATGTAGGGGAGGAAGTTTTGCTGCAACTTTCCAAAACCCTGGTTAGACCACATCTGAAGAACTGTTTATAGTTCCAGGTACTACAGCTTAGGAAGGATATATTGGTCTCAGAAGGAATGCAGTGCAGATTCACCAGATTGTTTCCAGGGTACTTAAATTATGAGGACCGTATACATAACCTAGTCTAGTTTCCCCCGGATTACCAGTTTTAAGATCTTAAAAGGAATTAATCGGGTGGATTGAAAGAGAGTCTTTTTCCACTCTTTGAATGTTGTCTAAGGCACAGAACCAAGGTAAGCAATTTAGCTGAACAATTTTAAGAAAACATGTCTGACTGTGGAGGGCAGAGTCAGTGTAGAGGCTCACTGCGCAAGGCACAGTGGATGTGAGCCAGATAAATAATGTCTTCCTGACTCTCACTTTACTCCAGCATTACTGCCAGACTAACTCACACTTTACTCCAGCATTACTGCCAGACTAACTCTCGCTTTACTCCAGGATTGCTGTGAGATTAAGACTATTTTTTCACTCTAGGGTTACTGGCAGACGGCAGAAATCTCTCCCAGTGGTTTCACTCACCGCCCATGGCACTGTGACAATCTCCCAGGTAAGAAGGGGCTTTCTCAGCTGGTGCTGGTATTTGGCTTGGTCATCTGAGAAGTGGAGGGGGAGGGTGCGAGCCCACCAAAAGAGGCAGAGAGCGGTAGTGGGACAGAGAAGGAACATACACTAGGAACTGGGAAGAGAGTGCAGGCAGAGCAAGCCAAGAGAGGAATGAGTGAGTGGGTGAGGAGCGGAGGAGAGTGTGAAGACAGAAGTCTGAGAGTGTGAGGAAATCTACAATCTGCAACTGTCAGTTATGATAAAGACATCACAGAAAGATAACTATCTCTGTAATCTGAGTTCATGTAGGATGCAGCTTCTCTCTAATATCAAACATTTAAAGAGCAGGGGGTGGCTATAAAATGCTCTTCTATGACAGGCAAAGTGGGGGCTTTGAGGTACAGTGGCAGTATCCTTATCTTTGAGTGAGGAGGCCCGTGTTCAAATCCCACCTTCTCCGGAGGTGTGCAGTAATATCTCTGGGCAGGTTGATTAGAGAATAACTATAACAGGCAGAGAATGCTGACTGTTACAGGTGACACAGCCAGACTTTGAGCAGTGAATCCAGTTTGAGGGCGACCTCAAGCCTCCTTTCATAGCTAGTCATCCCCAGCAACTCTCAATGCGGGTGTGACTGAAGGAAAATCTACTTTCGTTAACTAACGTTTGGTTGCGTTCATAGTTCTCCCTGCCCACAAACCGAAAAGCAGAAAAAGATTACTTGAGGTTAAACACTTGTGATAAGATTACAGACATTGAGCCCCAGCAATCTGTTCTGTCAGATCCCCAGGGCAGGTTCAGCATGGTTCGGAGACAAAGCAAAGTTTCCCTTCAGTTGTCCCATCATATTGCTAGCACAGGTTAGAAACAGAGGGATTCTGTCAGTCTGATACAGTGCGAGTAGCTGATGTCTTTGTCAATGGAGCATCTGTTCTTGATCACTGAGGGTGATTCTCTCAATGGGCAAAACGAGCCCAGATTCTGCTGACTGCAATATGGGATATAAATCAGACCACCCAGGGTGATGAATGTTTGTAGACCAGTTACACAGCCTGCATTGTGCAGGTTCAAAAGGAATTCCAGGCATTCCTGAGGGCCCCGCTGACAGGGCTGGATTGACACCTAGTTGTGGGGGTTCTGCTTTACATAGACACTGAATGATAACTGTACACACTGGGAATAATCCTCCAGCTAAATCCTGCTAACTACACGGTGAATACAGTTACACAACATGTGACCCTCGCCCTCAATAAACTGTGACTGTACAGTTTCACAGTGGGAGATTGTTGACCCTCCCTGAAGGGGATGTAGTGGTATGTAATGTTCAATCCGTTAACTGGGTTGTTATATGTCAGAATGAAATTAATCTCCTGCCTTTTTCCCAGATTCATTACCTTTGCCATATTCCTTGGTTGAGGAGCGTTATTCTGATTCTGATGAACAATTCCAGTTGCGTGAAGAGGAATCCCCACGTCCATTGTCTTTATCTGATAGTAGTCCATACCACCAGCAGCAAAGTGATGCTGGGGAGTCCCTGCTGAGCCACAGTCTATCACCTACAAACCCAGAGCAACGCCTGGCAAGGCTGGAGGAGATGGTGACCTCACTCAGCACAATGCTGGATATGCTCAAAGCTCAGGTAGGGGGGAGGCTGGCACTGAGAAACGCACACGACATCAAACACTAACTGGATACACTTCTGTAGAGACTGACTGTATCAAATTCAGATTGAATGCACTGGTTGTATGACAGCCTGTTGGCATTTCGTGTCCAAAATAATGTCGAGGCACACTTGTGTAAACATTTATTGGGTAACTTACTCCAAATGCAAGATTGTTGAAGACCTTAGTGCAGGTGCAATGTGTTGCCGCTTGGAATATACAGAGGAGGCAAATCTGGATGTCCATCAGTGTACAATGCTAATTGGCTCCTAACCAAACCATTTAAAACTCAGGATTCTGTTAAGACTCTTCTCTAACTCACTGAGAGCTGGCCATGTGCTCAGCAGAAGACAGGTTCTCCCCTCAGAGTGTCTCAAAGATAAGTCATATCAGATTCTGAACATTAGCTCTGTTTCTCTCTCCACAGATCCTGCCCAAATCTGAACTTCTCCAGCACCTTGTTTTTTAGTTCAGATTTCTAGCATCTACAGTATTTTCCTTTGATCCCCTCACACACCCCTGCCCGCGCCCCCCTCCGCCCGTCATGTGTCATACCTGACACATTAGAAAATGGTTGTGGTTGTTGGAGGTCAATCATGTCATCTCCAGGAAAGCTCTGCAGGGGTTCCTCAGGGTAGTGTCCTCAACCCAACCGTCTTCAGCTACTTCATCAATAACCCTCCCTCCAGCATAATGTCAGAACTGGGGATGTTCACCAATGGTTGCACTATGTTTAACACCGTTCGTGACTCCTCAGGTACTGAAGCAGTCCATGTTCTCATGCAACAAGATCTGGACAATATCCAGGCTTGGGTTGACAAGTGGCAAGTGACATTCGCACCACACAAGTGCCAGGCTATTGACCATCACCAGTAAGAGACAATCTAACCACAGTCCCTTGACATTCAATGGTGTTATCATCACTGAATCCCCCCACTATCAACACATGGGGGTTACCATTGACCAGAAACTCAACTGGACTCACCACATTTACACAGTGCCTACAAGAACAGGCCAGAAGCTAGGAATACTGCGGCAAGTAACTCACCTCCTGACTCCTCAAAGCTTGTTTGCCATCTACAAGGCACAAGTCAGCAGTGTGATGGAATATTCCCCACTTGCCTGGATGAGTGCAGCCCCAACAACACTCAAGAAGCTTGACACTATCCAGGACAAAGCAGCCCGCTTGATTGGCACTACATCTACAAGCATTCACTCCCTCCACCACTGACGCTCAGTAGCAGCTGTGTGTACTATCTGCAAGATGCGCTGCTGAAATTCATCAAAGATCTTCAGACAGCATCTTCCAAACCCATCACCACTTCCATCTAGAAGGACCAATGGCAGCAGACATATGGGAACACCACCACCTCCAAGTTCCCCTCCAAGTCACTTACCATCCTGACTTGAAAAAATATCACCATCCCTTCACTGTCTCTGGGTCAAAATCCTGGAATTTCCTCCCTAATAGCATTGTGGGTCAACCCACAGCAGGTGGACTGCAGCGATTCAAGAAGGCAGCTCACCACCACCTTCTCAAAGGCAACTAGGGATGGGCAAGAAATGCTGGCCCAGTCAGCGACACCCACAACTCATAAATGAATAGACAAAAAAAGTTGCCCTTTAATCGGATTACCAGCTCCTTACAAGCTAATTGATCGGTTTCTTCCGGCTGCCTTCCACTCTGCAACTGTTCATCATTTCTCCATGAGAACAAAGCACTGCAGATGCTGGGAAATGTCCTACAAGCCTAGCAGCATCAGCAGAGAGAGAACCCGTTACTTGGCTGGTTTTCCTTGCTTGGGTGACCACCCTTCTCTTGGTCTTAATCCCCAGTTAGGAGCCCCATCCAATTAAAGATGGAAGGCTGACCAGACCAGTAGGAGCCCAGTGGAAAGGTTTGCATCCAGGGTCTGATTGATAGGTGTAGAGCTGGATGAACACAGCAGGGCAAGCAGCATCAGAGGAGCAGGAAGGCTCACGTTTTAAGCCTAGACCCTTCATCAGCCTTCCTGCTCCTCTGATGCTGC
>JAHRHZ010000046.1:20275583-20305194 GCA_024137785.1 Ginglymostoma cirratum
GGAGTGCAGGATTGGCAGAGGGGCAGCACTGAGGGAGTGCAGGATTGCTAGTGTCGTAATTCTGTGGGAGACTTGCACTGCCAGAGGTGCTGGTTTTCAGATGGGAGATGATAATGTGAAGTTTAGTGTGCCCTTTCAGATGTGTAGGGAGAGAAGCCTTGCTGTTGTTGAAACTCTAGCACAGGTGAACAATTTGTATCTAACAGTCAGCAGTGCCCTTGATGCTGGTCCCCTATCTCTCATCAGCCTCGTGCTCTGAACGTTGTGCTTTGTTCCCAGATCCCTGTGTTACCAGACCCTGCAAGAATGGGGGTCGCTGCAAAGCTCTCCCCTCGGACTCTGGGCAGCATCCTTCTGGATTTACCTGCAGCTGCCCCGCAACATCCACAGGACGTCTGTGTGAGAAGCCCATGGTTCAGGTAGTGACATGCTGAGCAGTTCATGCCCAAAGCTGATTACGTTCATTAGATGTAACAGGCTGACATGGTCACCCATCCAAAGGGAGTATTGGACCAGGCCATTCGGTCTATCAGAACCAATCCTTTAGTGGTTGTGGGGAGGGGCGTGGGGATGTGAGACTGCACAATAACTGACCATGTCCCAGTATTGTGGTGATGTGGCTGTAAGTGCAGATTATTATTAAGGTGTGTTTGGTTGACCTTTAACCCTCGCCCTTGTTCACTCCGCAGATCTGCTCTCTGCCCAGGCTTACAGGTGTTTGTAAAGGAAAACACCACATTCCATCAAGGCGCTGGTTTTACAGCACCCTTTCGGGTCTGTGTGAGGAGTTTGATTACAGTGGCTGTGGCGGAAACAGCAACAATTTTCAGACACATGAGGAATGCACGAAGCGGTGTGAGGTCGGTGCTTGCTGCTTCCGTCAGCCAAAGCTGACTGACTTCCTGATTGGCTATGACCATGAAGGTTACGATCGCTATGGATACAACACATCTGGCCTGGACCGGTCTGGGAGGCAGGTGGTGGCCTTTAACCCCGTGCGTTCTGGACCTGCACTGTTCGGACCAAATGGACAGGTCTTTAGTGGCCTGAGCGATGGGCGTGAGTTTGACAAGTATGGGTTTGACAAACAGGGTTACGACCGGGATGGGTTTCACAAGGACACTGGGTTTAATCTGACTGGATACAACAAAAGAGGAGAGCACGACTCCAGAGGCGAGTTTGACACAACTGGATTCAATGCTAAGGGTTATAACCGTGCCCAGTTTGACTGTTTTGGGATCAATCGTGAGGGGTTCAACTACCTTGGCTACTTTGCAGCTTTTGACTATCATTGTGAATACCTGCCATCATCACACTGCCAGGCCATCAACAGAGCTGACCTGAGGAGAGAGGTGGTCAGCTTCAGACCAGGCCAAAGGTGTGAGGACGTCTTCTGTGGCCAGAGCTGTGGCTGCACCTTCCGAGGTCGTTCCTATCACTTTGGCGAGTCCTTCGAGTACGGTTGTGAGATCTGCCTGTGCAGTTACACTGGAGTGGTCGAATGCAACTGTCGGCATGTCAGTCAACGCAAGGAGATCCGGGATATGATGCCTACTGAGATGAAGGCTTATCAGGCAGCAATACGGGATCTCTACTCAAAACAAGGTATGGTCTTGTCTCAGCTCCATGTTAGTGTGTGGGAACACGTCTGTACAAAGGTACACACTGTGTGAGGGCACACTTACATCTGTGTGTCTGTGAGTGTGAGGAACGGGCATGTTCATGAGCCAGCAGCTGAGTTTTTTCATACAAGGAACAACACAGCTGAGTCTAATCCTGTCTTTATCTGTCAATCCTGCCTCACCTTACCCTGCAGCGATTTGTGTGTGTGTCTGTATGTGTACACACAAATATCTAAACCTGCCTGTCTGTGTGTCTGTGTGTGTGTCTGTGGTTAAGTTGCTGTGTTTTGGATGAGACATTAAATCGAGCAAAATAAAAACCAAAAGAGCTGCGGATGCTGTAAATCGGAAACAAAGACAGAAATTGCTGGAAAAGCTCAGCAGGTCCGGTAGCATCTGTAGGGAGAAACCAGAGTTAATGTTTTGGGTCGAGTGACCCTTCCTCAGAACTGAGGAGCTCCAGTTCTGAAGACGGGTCGCTTGACCAGAAATGATAATGCCGATTTCTCGCCGTCACATTGAGCCCTTGTCTTCCCTTGTAAGCGGTTGATAAAACCCCATGACCCTATTTTGAAAGTAAACAATGGGATTCTTCCTGGTTTCCTGCTTATTATTTATCTCTCAACATAATCACCTAAACAGATTCTGACCAGTTGTTATGTCAACACCACCTAAGACATTGGAGAAATAGATTCACCAACAGGCAGCCTCTTTCCTTCAGAACAGAGTCCAACTTCACCTATTCACCAAACTACTTGATGCATTCTTGAGCTGAATGCTGTAGAGGTGTGGCCATATGTAGCAGCAGTGCAAGTCCCTCTGTTAACGTTAAAGTCACCACCACAGCCCCGCACCATCAGTTCTGTTTAATGCCAGAATTAAAGGATGCTAACAGGATTATCTGACATTTCTTCATCAATCGTTTGTGCTGCTTATCCTCCTTCAACCAAACCCATTAAAACAGATGAACCAAATATTCCATCACATTACTGTGTGTGGGATCCTGCTGATTATGAACAGAATATATGATAGAATCCCTACAGTGTGGAAACAGGCCCTTAGGTCCAATAAGTCCACACCGACCCTCAGAGCATCCCACCCAGACCCATCCCCGAACACTATGGGGAATTTAGCATGGCCAGTCCACTTACCCTGCATATCTTTGGACTGTGGGAGGAAAATGGAGAACCCGGAGGAAACTCACACAGACACGGGGAGAATGTTCAAACTCCACACAGACAATCACTTGAGGGTGGAATTGAACCTGGGTCCCTGGCGCTGTGAGGCAGCAATGCCAACCGCTGAGCCACTGTGCCACCCCTATAAATGATAAATTCCTGTATAATAAGTGTGCTTTCCTATGACCTGACAGGTACTTGGGAGGAGTTTGCCACATTGAGAGCAGAGTATGCCCCACAGGCCAATGGCCTGTCTACCTTCCTTCCCTGGCACCGATACTTTCTCCGCACGGTTGAGCGGGAGCTACAGAAGGTATCATGTGACATCAGCGTCCCGTACTTTGAATGGACCATTGACGTGGGCTCAATGGAGAGCTCGACTGCCTGGCAGGCTAATTTCTTTGGGCCAAATGGAGACTCTGAGACAGGCTGTGTTTTACATCACCCTTTCCAGCTAGACAGCAAATGGGAACCTTGTCTCCGTCGCCGGTTTAACCCTTCCGTCGCTCTGCCTGATGCCATCAACATCCAGCTGATATTGGCCGAAGAAGACTTTAATCAATTCTCCATTCAGATGGAGGCCATCTCGGGCCTTTTCCATGTTTGGGTTGGAGGTCACATGGCCTCACCTTTCAGTCCTTATGACCCAATCTTCCTGTCTCATTATGCATTTATCGACAAGCTTTGGACCCACTGGCAAGACCGCAGTCCCAGTGGCTTGCCCCGTTATCCTCCTGAGCTCCGGTTTGTGAAGGTGAAACCGTTTGACATGGCCCCCGATGATATCCTCCTGTCTCAGCAACAGTTGTGTACCACCTATGCCCCAGTTACACTCGGTGCCCCCTGCAACGTTACGACCCCTGACCCCCCACTCCGTCACCGAGATGACTACAATGGGGAAGACGGTGATCGAACTGCCCAGCCGGAGCTGCAGGGACAATACGATGTACATGGCTACAATCAGCACGGATACGATCGCCATGGCTACGACCAATCCGGCTGGGATCCATACGGTTACAGCAGAGACCATTTGAACCGGGATGGTTTTGATGTTGAAGGGTTTGACATTTCCGGATATAATCGGTACGGCTTCAATCGCTCACAAGTCACACCATTTGGAATGAGGAAGGATGAGTCCTACCTGCCTTACGTTGAGGTGGAGCTCATTGAGTCCCTCTTTGACAGGGGCTATAATATGTATGGATACAACAAATTTGGTTTGGATAAGAATGGGTTTGATGTGTTTGGCTTTGATGAGAAAGGCTACGACAAGGACAACTGTAATTACTTCTTCCAAGGCCCTCATCACATGAGATTCTACTTCTTCATCCAGCAGCAGTTATACATGACAAGTCCCAAGCTGCTGCTCAATGTTAAACGTATCTGCCCACCTGTAAGCCCACTCCCAGATTGGTGGCTTGTTCAGAACTGGATGACTATCGATGTGCAAGAAACGGTCACAACAATCAGGCTGATTGAGCAGAAATGGGCATCCCATCATCCATTTGACCACGGATATATCCCCAGCATCACCTCCGTGAAAGACAACAATCTCTGGCTCCCTGTGACTCCTGACCTCAGGTAGGCACACCTGTTTGCTTATTTATGGTTGATTTCAGAGCTAATTTTATGAGGACACTGTTTCCGACATGCAGCATCTGACCCGAGGAAGCACTTCTTCCTCGATTACAGAAGGGAAGTTACGTAGGTGCTGGAAATCAGAAGCTGCTGGCAGCATCTATGGAGAGACCTACAGAGTTAATAGGGCGAGGTTTGCCAGGCCGTTTGAGCAGGTTTGGAGATGGGGCAGTGGGCAAAATCAAACATTAATGCATCGCGCCAGTTGTCTGAAGCATTCCTGCTTTTCTTGAGAGTCTCTGCAGTGATGACAACCTTTGTACAGCAGCAGAGGAAGCCACTAAAAGATATTAAATGGGCAATTCGCAGTAATCTTCCGAGGGCAATGCAGTTGTGAAAGTTTTCTCAAAAGGCCCCTTGCCCAGTCAGCACCTCAGCTAGTCAGAGGAAGTGATTGGCCAGAGGCAGATGACCCAGCTGATCATTTGCTTGAAAATTGGCAAGGAAGCTTTATGTGCTGCTAGCGAATTTACATTCCTATAACGGACCCGAACAGCCAGGAATACACTGTATCCCAAAAGTTCAGGTCACAAAGACGTAAACATTAGGAACAGGAATACACCATTTGACCATACAAAATGTCATACTTTGTTTATCTGATTGTGATCTCAACTCCACAATCTTTGACACCATTGTTGATCAATAAACCATCTGATTTAACCATGAAAATATGCAGTTGTAACAAAAGTTTGGAGTTTAAAATGGAGTCAGAAACATTTTAGTCAGTTGTGTGAAAGTGTTTTTTTTAAAAAATTCAGGCAGAAGTTTTGAAGCAGTGATGTAAATGCATCGATATGAAGAAAGCATGTGACTGGGATTGATGCCTGAGGGGACCCCAGTGATGGTAAAGGATAAAATGTTTGTCATGGTGGGTTTATGACATGCAGACTACACAGAATATAAGCATTTTAGTTCTAACTTCCCAGCCAAAAAATCAGCTTTTTTGGTTCTGAGGTAACTACGGCATGACTCAGTTCAGGGGAACCTGTCACCTCAGCAGAAGTATTTCTAATCCGTGGAATTTCCAAGGCAGGAAAGCTTGTAAAGAAGTCTTAAAATTGTTACGACTAAGAAAGTTTAGGCCCTCAGAACTTTTTTTTAAAAATTCAGCCATGGGACATGGGCATCGCTGGCTGGCCAGCGTTTAGCTGTGCTCAAACTGAGTGGCTTGTTAGGCCATTTCCAAGGACAGTTCAGAGTCAGCCATGCTGCTGCGGGTCTGGAGTCACATGTAGGCCAGACCAGGTAGGGATGGCAGATTTCCTTCCATGAAGGATATTAGTGAACCAGATAGGTTTTTCTGACAATCAACAATGGTAATTTTCATGCTCATTGGTAGATTCTTAATTCCAGATTTTTAAAAAAAATTCGAATTCAAACCCAGGTCCTCAGAACATTAGCTGAGTTTCTAAATTAATAGCCTCGTAATAATACCATGAGGCCATCACCTCCCCTTAAACAGTGAAAGGTTTATGCTCGGAGATTTAGGATGAAATTGTAAAATTGTTTCTGTAGTTCATGACAAAGAAAGTGTCAGTTAAATGCAAACATAATGAGTTGAGAGAATTCTAATTTCTCTGCATTGAATCTCTGTAACATCTAGCTTTGAAAACCAGTATTGAGGTTTATTTTGAGATAACAAGGAGTAGAACTGGATGAACACAGCAGGCCAAGCAGCATCAGAGGAGCTGGAAACCTGACGTTTTGGGTCTGGACCCTTCTTCAGAAATGGGGAAGGGGAAGGGGATTCGGAAATAAATAGAGAGAGAGGGGAAGGAGGATGGAAGATGGAGAAAGGAGCAGATAGGTGGAGAGGAGACAGGCAGGTCAAAGAGGCTCCTTTATCTGCTCCTTTATCCATCTTCCATCTGCCTCCCCCCCGGGGTTTGTTTCAGGATCCCACTTCCCCCCCAACCCCATTTCTGAAGAAGGGTCCCGACCCGAAACATCAGCTTTCCTGCTCCTCTGATGCTGCTTGGCCTGCAGTGTTCATCCAGCTCTGTTATCTCAGATTCTCCAGCATCAGCAGTTCCAACTGTCTCTGAATTGAAGTTTATTTTGTTTACGTTAAAATCTTTCTGAATTGTCTTCTCTATCTATATCGCTTGGTTTGTTTACTTTTCTCTGTTTTGTGCAGTAATTAATGCTCTGTTTCTAAAGAACTTCGATAGCCTTTAGTGAATATGCTTTGGTCACTAATCACCACATTAACTAAGTAATAGAAAACTGAAAACATGATTCATAAAGTCAGGTTTCATTCTGGGACCTGATTTACTCAGTAGTACCATCAACTGGGAATATAACACATTGCCCGAGACTCCATTCCTGTCTCAGGAGGAGAACTCCCTGGACAAACAGCACTGTTTACATCCATAAACATCGACCCAGCCAAAGAGACAATTGCCACACTGCTGGACGAATCAGGAAGGCAGGCACCTCATGACACCAACAGCATCAACGAGGGCAGCACCATGAAACTGCTGGATCTGTGCCTCACGACCCACTTCTCCTTCAATGGCCATATATTCAAACAAATCAACGGAACACCAATGGGATTCCCAATATCAGGAATGATTGCAGAAGCGGTAATGCAAAGATTAGAATGGACTTTGCTCCCCACCATCGAACCCAAACTCTGGGTCCGCTATGTAGATGACACCGTCGTGATTATCAAATGGACAAGACTAGAAGAAATCCACTGACACATAAACAACATCTTCATCGGAATAAAATTCACAAAAGAAGGAGAGAGCAATAACCGACTACCCTTCGTGGAAGTAATAGTGGAATGTAAGAACAACGGGGAGCTCCAGACCAACGTATACAGGAAGACCACACATACGGACCAGATATTTAATTACACCAGTGACCACCCTAACACCCATAAACAGAGCTGCATCAGAACATAATTCAAACCAGCCACAGCACGCTGCAGCAACCCAGAATTGCGCGGAGCAGAACAGGAGCACTTATACAGCGTTTATAAAAGGAATGGATATCCAAAAGGCACGATCTGCCGTTACCTTTGTGACAGACCACAACAAGAAGACACAACACGGCCAGACACACTAGTCACCCTACCATACATCAGAGACATATCAGAGATGAACACAAGACTATTCAAACTCCTAGGTATTAGGGTGGCCCACAAACCAACATCCACCCTGCAACAGCTACTGACGAAGGTAAAGGATCCCATACCGACAACCAATAAAACTAATGTAATATACAAAATACCACACAAGGACTGTGAGAAACATTACGTAGGCCAAGCTGGAAGAAAACTGACAATAAGGACACGAACACCAACCAGCCACCAAGAGACACGACCAATTCTCACTGGCCTCAATACACTCGGACAAAGAAGGAAACAAATTCGACAGGGACAACACATCCATAATAGCACAAGCCAAACAGAGACATGCTAGGGAATTCCTAGAGGCCTGGCATTCCAACCGGAACTCCATCAACAAACACATTGAACTGGACCCCATATACAAACCACTGAAAACAGAACTGGAAGTGATGCCAACCACCCCAGCAAACCGAGACATATAAATAACAAGTGGGACAGAATACCAACACATCACCGGGCGCACACTGACGATGTTACCGAGCAGGGTGTTGAAACGTCTGCAATCAAACACACCGGCTCAGCGAGCAAGTCTACAACCTCATCCACAACCCGAGCTACAAATCTTCTCAAAAACTTTGAGACTAACAACCCTCTGAGATAAAAGCTGTCTCCTCATCTCCGTCTTAAATGGATGACCTCAGTGCTTTTAAACAGCATCTAATTGTCCTAGATTCCCCAGCTAAGGAAACATCCTTTTGGTATCCCCCTTGCCATGTCCCTCAGGACTTTAGTGTCTCACAAAGATCACCTCTCATTCTTATAAACTCCAGTGGCTACTGACCTAAACTATCCAGCATTTTTTGTTATGATAAACACAGTCCCAGTCAAGTGAACCTCCTATGAACAGCTTCTGCTGAAGCTGTATTTTTTTCTGAAGTATAGAGACTGAAATTAGACGCAGTGCTCCAAATGCAGTCAAACTGAGGCCCTATATAGCTGTGGTCATAATTCCCTACTTTTGCATTCTATTCCGTTTCAATAAACGCCAACATTTTCTTTCATAATCACTTGCTGTAGTTACGTAACAACTTTATGATTCACGTATCAGGATACCCAAGCTCCTCTGGATCATTGAGTTCTCTTTCTCCATTCCAATAATGTACTGTGTTTCTTATAGCCAAAATGAACATGTTCACATTCCCCTACATACAACTCCATCTGCAAATTTTAGCCTTAAATTAACCATGTCCTTGTGTAGACTCTTTATCTCGTCTTTGACGCTGTCCTTTCTGACCTATTGTTTTGTAATGAGTAAATTAATCTAACTTACATTCAGCCCTTTATCTAAATCGTGGACATAGATTGTAAACAGTTAAAATCTCAGCATTGATCCCTATGACACTTCATTAGTTACAGTTTGCCAACCCAAACATGACCCATTTATCTAGACTATTTTCCTTTTATTATATTTACAATCCCCTATCCTCTACTTCATTACCCTCTACACCCTAAGCTGTTATTTTGCGAAGTAATTTTTGATGTCATACTGACGTTGAATGCTTTTGGAAATCCAAGTATCCTGCAGTAGATCTCATGGCACTGCCCCTGCCTGTGGGTCAAGAGACTGTATTCAAGTCCCACCTGCTCCAGAGCTGTGTAATAACATCTCAGAACAGGTTGATTAAAAAATATCCAGCACAATAGAGGTTCACCAATAGTCATCTTCCATGTTGCTTCCTCAAACAATTCCAATAAGTTAGTCAAACATGATTTCCATTTCATGAGACATGTTGACCATACCCTCTACCTCTCCACCCTTCTCTCTCTCTCTCTCTCTCTCCCGTCCCCCACCCACTCCCCCTCAGTCTCTGAGTTGGAGGTGGTTTCACTCACTCTCTGTGTCCTGTCCCCCTGTAGGTTTTGTTTTGAGTTGCACTGGTACTCTGGCTGTCCGTTGGGCACTCTCCCAGTCAGGTGCCCGGACCTGTGCCAGGACACCAAGTGCCCGGGATTTCCAAATGCGGAGTGTCGTGTGCATCGCTGTGGCGCCTGTTTCAGCGAGTGGTATGACCAAGGGAGCAGCCGCCATGTCATGTGTCACGGTTGGTTATTGGTGACTCCCAGTCTGTCTGTGTCTTTGTGAGGGTTTCCTTTGTTTGTAGCTGTAAGACTGAGGTGGGGGTGGTGGAATCAGGGTGGAGGGGGCTTCATGGGGTCTCAATGGGGGATTGGGAGTGGGGAGGGAGCAGGGTGCCCCCGTGTAACCGAGCGATATCCCAGCCTTCGATCAATGTGAATCATTGCACAGGGAGAAAGAGCTGTTCGAAATGATTCGACCTCAGTAAACAGTGAGAGCTTCAGCAGGGAATCTGTCTGTTCCAGTCGGATTGATAGATATGGAAATGTTTCATACCAGCGAGGGTATGATTGGTTTGAGTCCAGTATCAGGGTAGCTGAAAGTCTCTTTTGCAGGTGGATTGGACCCAAACTCTTCCAGGTGCTGCTCCCCACCCCTTGTTCTCGTTCCCCATTCCCTCGTTCCCCACTATTCCATGTCTACTCAATCAATTTCATTCTTATTTCTGTTCTGTCTTGCTTTCCATTACGTGTCCGAACACCTTTTTGGATTCCTGCACTCCCTGTTGTTCCCGCGCTCCCTCTGATTCCCGTGCTCCTGGTCATCCCCGCGATTCCTCTGATTCCTGTGCTCTCTGATTCTCCCTTGCCTTTGGTAGCCAAGGCATAAAGTGTTACAGCTGGCAGATGATGCTGGAACCTTGGTTAGGCCATTAGGCCACAGCAAGAGTATTGTGTGCATTTCTGGAATCCACGTTATCAAAGGGATGTGATGATAGCACTGGAGAGGGTGTAAGCGGATTTACCAGGATGTTGCCACAGTGGAGTGCTTTACCTATGAAGAGAGATTGGACAGACTGGGGTTGTTTTCCTTGGAGCAGAGGAGGTTGAGAGGGGATGCAATTGATGTGTATAAAGGTATAAGCAGCATAGATCAGATGGACGTCGAGAAATATTTTCCACTTGATGAAGGGATCAGTATCCAGGGGATATAGATTCAAGGTTAGGGTAGCAGGTTTAGAGTGGATGTGGGGAAAAACCTTTTCCCCCAGAGGGAGTGGGAAATCTGCAGCTGACAGAATGTAAGGGTGGTAGAGACAAAAACCCTGGTCGCAATGAAGAAATATTTAGAGGGACGGTTTATCGAACCGGGCTCTGGGCAGTCAGTGGGACAGGAGCAAAGTCTTTGGTTCTCCGAGTGTTTCTCCTGAGTGTAAATTCAGTCCAGAGTCACAATCTCTCTCTTTTCCACTGTGAGGAGTTGTCCAGGTGAACAGCCAGCAACACATCATGACTCGTGTATTGTTCCTGGCCCGTCTCTCCCTCCCCACCGCATCCCTGCTCCCCCCCAACCCAACCTCCAGCCTTCGCCCCCACCCTAGCTGTTCCCCTGACCCCCAGGAAACTGAATTTATGAATAGAAGTTCCCAGGACAAAGGAGGGAAGAGGATGTGGGATATTAGGAAGGTTTGGGAGTGGTAGAAGGTGAAGTGGTGAAAGGATTAAACAAGCAATTTAATTCAATCCGTATAGTAAAAGAGGTGAACACAGAGGAAGGGGCTTCAGTGAGCAGTGTATAACTCAGTGAATATGACAGTGGGATTGGTAGTACAGGGAGTGAGAGTAACAAACATTTATTCCCAGTGATTGTGAGGGTGGATAGATATGGGATATGGGATATTGTTGTGGGGAGGGCATGTGGATAGGGAAGAGTATGGGTTTGGCTCAGATCCTGGTTTGAGACTTGTGAACCGAATGCAGCATTCCCACTGAACTGGATTATCTCTCCCTGCTCTGAATTCCCACTGTTTATTCTGGGATTTCAGTCCTCATTTTAAGGAGCAGCAGGGTGGGGTTTGGAACCAGGAATGCATTGTATTGTTCAAATTGTTCAGGCCTGGGCCACTTAGTTTGTAAGTAATAAATTAGAACATATATTTTCTCCCTGTTAAAGGTTGTAGCTACAAAGGACAGACTTTCTACAATGGAGATTCGTTCATCGTTGATACCTGTACATCTTGTGTGTGTTTGGTAAGTAGCCACAGCAGAAAGTTGGTGGTGGGGGGGAGGGGGTGGAGTGGGTGGGGGTGGGGAGTGACGAGTGACGAGTGACAGAGAGTGTCAGCACCTCTCGGTGGCAGTGGGGGGCGGGGATTGGGGGGAAACTGTGTCAGATCTTCAGCGGGGGGGCAACATTGGAGGGAGAGTGTCAGCACCTTCGGTGGGGGCACGGGGGAGGGGGAGAGTGTCAGCACCTTTGGTGGAGGGGGAGAGAGAGAGAGTCAGCACCTTCAGGGGATGGGGTGTGGAACAGTAAAACAGGTTGATTGGGTGGACGGATTGCGGGAGGGTCGGACTCTCGGAGAGCCTTGTTTCTGAATGTGGTTGCTGATCAGATGCTTGCTGTTCTGTTGAAGAATGGTGCTGTGTCCTGTGCTCCAGTGCAGTGCCAGGCTCTGAGCTGTAAAGACTCTGTGAGGAGACCGGGATCCTGCTGCCCCGAATGCCCCCAAGGTAAGTGGGTGTTTGTTCTCTCCATTCCTGTCTTACTGTTCCAACCTGGATACGTAGAGGAGTAGTGGGACCACCAACTGCCACTTGGCTGGATTACTGGCTTGTGATGCAGGGTAAGGCACATGTTGACATACTGGCTCAGGTCACCATGATGGTTGCACCGTCTCAATCTCACCCCTCTCCTGAGGCATGGTGACCTTCAGGTTAAACTACCTGAAGTCTTCTCTCTCTCTCTCTCGAATGAGTTGACTTGATTTGATTTATTCCTGTCATGTGTACTAAAATACAGTGAAAAGTGTTGTCTTATGTGCTTTACACGCAAATGCATCAGGGTTACGGAACAGAGTGCAGCATTCAGTGTTACAGCTTCCGAGAAGGTTCAGAGAGAGAGCAGCATGAACATAAAAGAAGCCTATTCAAAAGTCTGATAACAGCGGGGAAGAAACTGTTCTTGAACCTATTCGTACATGTTTTCAAACGTTTATATCTTCTGCCCAATAACAGTGGGTGGAAGACCGTATAACTGGGGTGGGAGGGCTCTTTGATGATGTTAGTGGCTTTCCTGATGCAGCAGGACTTATAGGTGAAGTCATTGGATGGGAGGCTGGTTTGTGTGTGTGATGGACTGGGCTCTGTTCATGACTCTCTGTAGTTTATTTCGTTCTTGGGAAGAGTAGTTGCCAAACCCCACACTGTGATGCATCCAGATAGGATGTTTTTTATGGTGCATCTACAAAAATTTGTAAAAGCTGAATTTCCCTAGCCTCCTGAGGAAGTAAAGGTGTTGCTGAGCTTTCTTGACTGTAGTGTCAATGTGGGTGGACCAGGACAGATTGTTAGTGATCGTCACTCCCAGGAACTTGATACTGTCAGCAATCTCTACCTCAGCACCATTGATATAGATAGGGACGTGCCCTCTATTCTGCTTCCGGAAGTCAATGACCAGCTTCTCGGTTTTGCTGATGTTGATGGAGAAATTGTTGGCTTTACACCATGCTGCTAAGCACTCTATCTCTTTCCTGTACTCTGCCTTGTTGTTGTTTGGGATCTGACCCACAGCGGTGGTATAGTCAGCAAACTGATAAATGGATTGGGCAGAATTTGGCCACACAGTTGCGAGTTTATAAGCAGTTAGGCCTGAGGCTGAGTACACAGCCTTGTGGGGCACCAGTGACGAGGATTATGGTGGAGGAGGTGTTGTCACCTATTCCTGCTGATTGTGGCCTACGGATCAGGACGTTGAGGATCCAGTTACAGACAGGGTGCCATGACCTGGGTCTCAGTTTGGAGATTAGTTCTGTTTGAAGTGTCACGATAGTTTTATTGTGTCAAAGCAGAGCTGTGGTCAATAATTAGGAGCCTGATGTAAGTATCCTTGTTGGGCAGATGTTCCAGGGATGAGTGTAGGACCAGAGAGATGACGTTTGCTATGGACCTGTTGCGCCAGTATGTGAATTGCAAAGGATCAAGGCAGTCTGGGATGCTGGAGTTGATGTGAACCATGACTAACCTCCTGAAGCACTTCATAATTATGGAGGTCAGAGCCACTGGGCAGTAGTCACTGGGGCACGCTACATGATTTTTCTTTGGTTCTGGGATGCAGGTGGGGACTTCAGATTGTAGTAAGGAGAGGTTGAAAATGTCATCGAATATTCCCACCAGTTGGTCCGCACAGGATGTGAGTGCACAGCTGGAGACTCCATCTGGGCCATTCGCCTCATGGGTTCACTCTTAAGAAGGTCGATCTGCAGCGGTGACCGAGGGAACAGGTGTATCCGAGGCTGTTGGGACAGGTGACACTGTTTCACTGACCTTCTACTCAAAGCAAGCGTAGAATATATTGAGCTGCTCGGGTGGGGATATAGTGTAGCCCACAATTCTGTTCAACTTCGCTTTGTAGCCCGTTTTGTTTCGTAAGCCTTGGCACAAACAGCAGGTGTCCATGTGGTTAGTCTGGGTCTCGAGCTTTGGTATTGCCTTTTGGTGCGTCTGCTGGCCTTCTAAAGGTTGTACCTGGATTTCCTGTCTAGGTCAGGGTTGGCCGACTTGAACAACTCAGACCTAGACTTCAGCAGGAAGAAGATCTCCCGGCTCACCCGTGGTTTCTGGTTGGGGAATGTTTAGGTTAACTTCTTTGGCTCGCAGCCTTCTGCACACTTACTAATGAAGTCTGTGATAGTATTAACATACTTGTTTAGGTTGGCTGCTGAGTTATTGAATATGGACCAGTCCACTGATTCTAAACAGCCCCATGGAAGCACTTCTACTTCCTCAGGCCAACGCTGTAGCAATCTCTGTGCTGGGTCCTCAGGCTTCAATTTCTGCTTCTATACCAGGAGGAGGAGCACAGCCCTGTGATCTGGTTTTCCAAAATGTGGACAGGGTGGGTGGGGTGGTAGGCATCTTTTATGGCTGTGTAGCAACGGTCGAGGATGTTGGGAATCCTGGTGGGACAGTGGACAAGTTTTGTGGAATTTGGTAGCATGTTCTTGAGGTTGGCCTGACTGAAGTCACCAGCTCCAATGTACAAAGCCTCAAAATTCCATCTCAAGACTTTTTGTAGCCTTGTATACTTCACCCAGTGCACTCTTCACTTCCACTTGAGGTGGTACATAGACTGCTGTCAGGATGGCGAAGTGAACTCACCCTGCAGCTGGTAGGGACGGACCTTCACTGTAAGATATGTTAGGGAGCAGTAGTTCTCCAGGATCGACATGCCTGAGCACCAGGAGGTGTTGATCAGGAGGCAGACACAACCGCCTCTTGCCTCACCCAAGGACTCCATGTGGAACATATGATTTATAGAGAAACCCTCAGGTTGTAAGGGACAGTCAACTGTAGCAGGACTGAGCCGTATCTCTGTAAAACGGAGCACACAGCAGTCTCACAGTTCACTTTAGAAGGTAGGTCTAGCTTTAAGTTCATTCATTTTGTTCTCGATGGCTTGGACATTGGCCGGGAGTGTGCTGGGGAGGGCAGACTTGAAATTGCACTGTTTCAGTCTCACGTGAAGTCCAGTGCATCTCCCAAGTTTCCTGGGTAGGTGGTTGCTCCTAGTCGAACCCAGACATCGGTGAGTGAAGTCTGCTGCTCCTAGAGGTAAGTGAGTGTTCCTGATGGGGGCCTGAGCGACAATCATAGCCTTGAATGCTCTTGGGGGAGGGGGGAATACGGTCTTGCAATCAATCTAGTTAGGCCTCCTTGATGTTGTGTCACCACGGGGTCAGGACTTGTTCCCATGCTGATCAGGTCTCCATTCCACGTTTCAGGGAGGTCAGGCCTGTGAGAGGCCTTGAAGGCCTGCAATCTCTCTGGGCTTGCAGTTCCATGTTGGCAAAGGAGGTGGGTGCTCCCGACAGGGTCCTGGGCACTAGTCGTGGCCTTGAGTGATCCAGGTAATCCGTCTAGCCCGGCCTCCTCAATGTTGGGTCACTGTGTGGTCAGGTCTCATTCCCACGCTTGTCGAACCTCTTTGTCAGTAGTAAGGCCTCATCGATTGGAGGATCCCCAGACCTGAAAGTTAGTTTAATAGAACGTTGTTAGTAATTATGACAGACTTAGATTTGAGTTTTAAAATAACAGAATGATTATAAGATATGCAAGAATAAGATCTGATGTGAACGGCTCGGGGGGAGTCACCACACTTTGGCGCCATTTTGTTTTTATTAATAGGAGACCTATCCTCTGGGCCTATGAAGACTTTTATTCCTGGTAGATGTGCCTGTGGATTGTAGATGATGAACAGGCCTCCTGGAATCAGGAAGTGAATTACTCACCAGAGAATTCTGAGCCTCTGACCCACTGCTGCATCAGTTGAACTTCTTTCAGTTTTAGCCACCAGAATGTTGATAGTGGGGTCTCAGTGATGGTAATGGCATTGACCATCAAGGAGATGGTTATAGTCTCGCTTGTTGGAGATGGTCATGGTCTGTGGTGTAAATGTTACTGCCACTCGTCAGCCTGAGCCTGTATATTCAGTTCTTACTGAAGTTTATCAACTGCGGTAGTATCTGAGGAGTCATGAATGGAGCTGAACATTGTGCAATCATCAGCAGACATCCTCAGTTCTGACCTTACGGAGGGAAGGTCATTGATTAAGCAACTGAAGATGGTTGAGCCAGCGACAGTACTCTGGGATCTCCTGCAGAGATGTCTTGGAGCTGAGATAACTGACCTCCAGCAACCACAATCATCTTCCTACATGCCAGATATGAATCTGACCACCGGAGAGTTTGTCCCCCAAAATGGATTGATTCCAGTTTTGCTAGGGCTTCTTGATGCCACAGTTGGTCAAATGCAGCCTTGATGTCAAGGGCTGTCACTCTCACCTCACCTCTGGAATTAAGCTCTTTTGTCCATATTTGAACCAAGGCTGTAATGAGATCAGGAGCTGAGTGGCCCTGGCAGAATCCAAACTGGGCATCGCTGAACAGGTTATTGCTGAGCAGGTGCTGCTTGGTAGCACTGTTGATGACACTTTCCAACATTTATCGTCTAAAGTAGACAATTGGCCAGGTTGGATTTGTGCTACTTTTTATATACAGGACATATCTGGGCAATTTTCCACATTGTCGGGTAGATACCAGTGTTGTAACTGTACTGGAACAGCTTGGCCAGGGGTGTGGCTAGTTCTGGAGCACAAGCCTTCCGTGCCATTGCTGGAATATTACCAGGGCCTGTAGCCTTTGCAGTTTCCAGTATCTCCAACAGTGTCTTGCTATCACATGGAGGAAATCGAAGTGGCCGAAGACTGACATCTGTCATGCTGGGAACCACTGGAAGAGACTGAGATGGATCATCTACTTGGAATTTCTGGCTGAGGAAAGCTGTGAAAGCTTCAGCGTTATCTTTTACACTGATGTGCTGGTCTCGTTCATCATTGAGGATGGGGATATTTGTGAAGCTGCATCCTCCAATGAGTTCTGAGGAAGGGTCACCGGATCTGAAACATTAACTCTGTTTTCTGCTTCACAGATGTTGCCAGACCTGCTGAGCTTTTCCAGCAACTTTGTTTTTGTTCCTCCAATAAGTTGTTTAATTGTCCACCACCATTCACAACTGGATGTGGCAGGACTGCAGAGCTTAGATCTGATCCGCTGGCCGTGGGATTGCTTAGCTGCGTCTGTTGCATACTGCTTCCACTGTTTGGTGTGCTGTCATGTGTTTCAGTAGGTTGCAACCTTGATATTTTAGATTTGCTGGTATATCAGGCCTGGTTGTGGGTCTGTGTCCCTTATAAATCCACAAACTTCATTCCCTGTCAGGACCTCTAGTTTTGTCTAAACCAGAGCCTTTGTACCATCAATGTTCTGTTTGACTGACATATCCTTATCATCACCAAAACTGCTACCTTCACATCTGTATCATCGCTCCATTTCTTCCCTCGAACAGTCTACTGCTAAACTGCTCATCTGTTCCTTTGTTAGCTCTGGGCCTTACTGTCCCAGTGCCCTCCTGGCTGGACGTACAGCTTCTATCCATCAGGAGTTCCAGCTGTTTCTTGCCCAAATCCAAACTGGGATCAAGTCCCATTCACTTGTTAACTCTGTACTAGCTGACTTACTCAACCAGCAGTCCATTCACCGACACCTCCATCATTGTACTGCATCCGTCCGTCAACTCTATATTTATTCGATTCTTGTGCAATCCTTCCTCTTCCTGAACTGCCACTTACCCATCGTTTCATTAATCCCTTCTTTCTCATTCCTTCCTTACTGCTTTGACGATCTCCTTCCCTGAACAGTTAACTCTGCACTCACTTTGGCACACTTTCCTAACTCCGTGACCTCTTGCTGATTGGAATATTTGCCTGTATCAGTCACAGAGTTGGACGTTCCTGCTGTCAGCTGAATAATGAGGGGGTGGGGTGCTGATTGGAAACATGCACTTTATGAGCTCCCCAATGCTGGCATGGACAAACTCCACCAGGCAGCTAGAGTGTCTTGTACTTGGCCAAGATATTCTGTAGATGTCACAGAAAAATAAATCTCCAGTTGGAACCAGAGTCCCACCGAAACAGTGATTCACCATCTCTCCTATCAGTCTATGTGAGATTGCACACCAGGGACAGATTTGTTCCTGGGAGAATGGGGGAGCGAGTGACCCAGTGGGGGTGGGGGGAGGGGGTGCTGGTGGGAAATGGGAAATGTGGGGAGGGGTGCATTTGGACACAGATCCAAATGCTGCCTTTCTTTGTTTTGATGACAGTTTTTTTTTCTGATTATATTGGGATAAACCATCTTAGTATTCATATAACATGTTTAACCTAGTAAAATGTCCTATGCATTGGTTACCTAGTAGGTTTTTTTAGATCATGAGAAAGCTACTTAAACAGCATTTTTCAGTGACCTGAGTTATTCAGAGTTGAAATGCTTATCCTTTTGGTTGATTTGTGTACATCCCTTGAGCCTGTTCTAGAATTCAGATTGATCATAGCCACCCTGAGTGAGCCATTGAGCTCATCGGGCCAACCCTCCAAGAAGCATCCCAGCCAGACCCAGCCCCACACCTTATCCCCATAACCCCCTGCATTAACCATGGCTAACTGACCTAGCCTGCACATCCCTGGACACTACGGGCCATTTAGCATGGCCAATCCACCTAGCCTGCGCATATTCGGACTGTGGGAGGAAACTGGAGCACCTGGAGGAAACCCGCACAGACACGGGGAGAATGTGCAAACTTCACACAGTCACCCAAAGCTGGAATTGAACCTGGGTTCCTTGTGCTGTGAGGCAGCAGTGATAACCACTGAGCCACCATGCCATCTATTCCTCACATCCATGATCCTATAGTTCCCCATGACCCTTCATTCCCCTACCAATCAAGAATCTATCTACCTCAGCCTTAAATATACAGAAGAATTCTGCCCCCACAGCCATTCGTGGCAAAGGTTTCCAAAGACTCTCAACCCTCTGAAAGAAGAAATTCCTCCTCATCTCCTCAGTCTTAAATTGGCACCCCTTTATTCTGAGACTATGCTGTCTGGATCTAGACTGTCCAACGAGGGGAAGCATCCTCTCGGCATTTATCCTGTCAAGCTCCTTAAAAATCCCATATGTTTAAAGTTTTTGAGAAGATTTGTAGCTCGGGTTGTGGATGAGGTTGCAGACTTGCTCGCCGAGCCGGTCTGTTTCATTGCAGACGTTTCGTCACCCTGCTTGGTAACATCATCAGTGTGCCCCCGGTGAACTGATGATGCTACCCAGCAGGGTGACGAAACATCTGCACCCAAACACACTGCCCAGCAAGCTAGTCCACAGCCCCATCCTATATGCTGCAACAAGATCACCTCTCCTTCCTCTAAACTCCAGCAAGTAGAGTGCCAGCCTTTGCTCAGAGAGCAGCCACTCCATTCTGTGTTGCCCCTACGCCCATGTCCTGCAGTTGTATAACCTGGTTTGTGGATTTGCTTGGCAGGCTGTGCAGATGGACGAATTCACAATGAAAGTTGGAAAGTCGATGCTTGTACACAGTGCTCCTGTAAGGTAAGGTAACTCTGTGACATATGACAACATTCCCATCACAGTTTGAGAAAGGAAGATATAAATATGGAAACGGTGACTGAGCCTCATGCTGTGAATAAGTCTGGCACACTGGGTTTCTGGTTCTGTTTGGCAGTGTCCACTTGAAACTAATGCTTTGATTGTTGAGTGTGAGGGACTTATGCGTTTGATTTGAAATTCAAGAGGGTTTCAAAACTGCAGCCAGGTAACTTTGAAATGTTTGTGATTGGATCCCAGATGTTTGAAGAGTCTCCTTTCAAGGCCACAATAAGAAGGAAATGTGAAGGTAATTTAGCAGAGACCAAAATATCACTGTGGCAAAATAAGCAGGTTGACTTTGGAACCCTCAGTCACCAGGGTAATGAGCATCTGAACTTTAGTCTAAAACTAATCGGTAGCCACTCACCACATAACTGCAGCCTTGGTTTTCCATCCAATCTTAATCTACACCCTGGGCTCCTGCACCGAAAAGCTGGAGTTCTTGTTGCAATCTCTAAACATAGCCCTGCTTAGATCCCCACTGTAGTCTGAGCTTTGTGGTGTACACGGTAAACTGCAACTGGAGCCTGTGCTCTCACTGGAATGCCACAGAAGCCTTCTCACCCCTTGCCCAAAGTTGGGGAGTGGCTGGTTTCTCCCCCGTAAGCAGCTGGCTGGTCCCGTTCTACTGAGGTACCCGTCTGAACTGGCAGGACATTTGTGACTCCCACCCACATGTCTTCGTCTTCAACATAAGTTGACAAATGATTTGAGAAGACCCACCCCCCACCATTACCATGGATTGTAATGATCAATGTTCACAAAAACAAGGTCAGTGACCATCACTATCTGTGACAGATCAGGGGTTCTGATGCTTCCTGGAACTGGTCAAAGATTGTCATGTTTCCTGTGCAAGAGGTGAAGCGGTTGGAACAATAGATGGTGCTCGCTGCAAGACAGTGTGAACCTGATCTGTGAAACAAGCTGGCAGTTTTATGAAGGGATTCGAGGGAGGAGGACAGTTGGACTAATGGAACCTTGTGACAGCTACAGCTTTGTAGGGTTATTCTCATTTTTTCTCCCCATGTGTAAAATGTCAAACATGACTGGAATTTATGTTGGATTGCAGGGGGCATTTGAGAAAGGCTCCAACATATAATGATTCATCATAAGTTATTGTTGTTTGCAAAGTTGGGTTCTAAAGTTGAGTAAATAGTCTTTTGATTTTTAGTTCTGTGAAGGTGTTTTTTTTTAAAGGGAGCAAAACAGCCTTTCCAATAAATCATGTGATTAAGATAAATGATAGTTAGGTCACTTAGTGAGATACTGACAGAAGTATTAATAAGTGAAGTTAGTCCTACCTACAGAAAGAAAGACCAGAGGCCAGAAACTGGTTTAGTTCAGGAGAGAAGGTTCATACTATCAGAACAGCAGTTTAGTTTTGGCCATCTCTAGGCCATCAATGCTGGAAAGAAGTCTTTAAGCTATATTAGTAATCCAAGTAGACCGGGCTAGTAAAAACTTAGTGCATTTCTTGCGAGTTCAGTAAGGGAAACTCAATGAATTTGCCTGTGCCTATGTGTTTCTGGGACAGTCGGTGATGGAGAGAGTCGCATCTTGTGAAAATGCAGAAATCTGCTAAAATCACTTGTGGCCTTATCTTTGACTGATCAAAGAGTGTAGGTAGGACTGCTGTTTCACTGGCATTAAGTGTCCATAATGAATATTTCTGTGGAAAAGGGGTGAATTTTCTTGCTGTTTAAGGTGAGATTTTTCCAAACTGTCTTATATGGCTGTTTATTTCCTTTTCCCTTGTGTAATAAATTTGTTGTCTTTTGCTAAAAGTACTTAGGCACCCTCTTGTGAAAATCGCTCTAAGATCTGATTTGTCTGGTATAACCATCAGCTAGGATCCGAACATGAACGTTCTCTATTATGTCCTCTCTGGGTCTTCTCTGTAGGATGGCCAAGTGCAGTGTAGCGCAGAGACATGTAAACCTGTTCACTGCCAGCATCCCATCACCCCATGAGGCAAGTGTTTCTTCAAATGCAGCAGGTGAAATGGCCAGAGTTACCAAGATTATTGTACCAAGTGCTTGTGCAGGGTCGGTGTGTACAGGCTGTGATGTGTGTGGGGAATATATACGTAGGGCACACTGTGTGTGGTTGGTGTTTACAGGCTGAGGAGTGTGCACAGGCTGAGGGCGGTGTGGTGGGCGGATAAAGGGTCTGTTAGGTGTGTTCACAGTGTGGTGGGTATGTACTGTATAACAATGATCCATATACATGGGCTCAGTGGACGATTTCCGCTTCCCCTCCCCGTACCAAACTCTCCCAAAATACTTACCAAAAATATACCATGGGAGTGACCAATCATAGAGTTGGTGAACAGAACCTGTGAGGTGCTCCTCCTCCATTCACAGGTTGTTTTTCTACTGTTCTTGCTACTGCTTTATGCGCCAGTGAACCAATCAACAACAACGGTAGGAGAGAAGCAACATGATTGGACAAGGAGTATTTGGCATGGTAAATGGCAGCCGGGAGAGAGTGGCTGGAAGTTCTTTCAGCTTTGGGGGTAGGTAGGGCTATGTGAGACAATAGGAGGGAGACCTCAGGAGGAGGTGAAGGAGGCTGCATGTGGGGAGAAAGATGCTTCAAGGGGTGATGAAGGATAGTATGAAGGGCAGGAAATAGGAGTTTGCAACAGTGGGGCAAGTGGAGGAGGGTTTTGAAAGAAGTTTCAAAGTCTGCAGCAGGTGGTGAGGGAACCAACAAGATGGGAAATCCTACCATGTCTCAGCCTCACCAATCTGCCCACGGCAAATCTCTCCGTAGCAGTGTCTGGAGGATTAACCACCACACAGTGCTTCTGGAGACCAAGTCCTATCTTCACAGTGTGTTGTGTGGCTCTTTCTTTTTGCTAAATGGGATAGACTGCAAACAAATCTAGTAATTTGGAACTGAATATACATGAAACAGCAGTAGCAGCAGAATTGAACTCATACAATGTGCAGCCTGATAGGCCTAGCATATTCCTCATTCTACCATTACCATTCATACTGGGGACCAATCAGTGAAGACTGTAAGACAGGAAGAAAGCTCTAACTCTGATTCTCAAATCCGATTAGCGATGGGCAATAAATGCTGCTGCAGCCAGAAAATCTGTCATGTCTTCAAAGAACGGAATCTGCGAGATGGGTGACAAAAAGAAGAGACTCTGGGGTTGGGTGGGGCAAGGGGCCTTGATGGTAGAGTGAGACTGCAAAGCAGAGAGAACAGCTTTAAACCTGTAATAAAGATAAACTCCACATGCTGTGAAAACCTGAAATTGCCAAAAAAAATTCCTTGAAAATGGATGCAGAATCTCTCGCTTAAGGTTATATGAGTTGAAGCACAGTAATATGGGAAAATGTTGTGGATTATGTTGCAATGAATGAACACTGTCAACTGTTAAATTTACAAATGGAATTGAGATCTGTGATACAATAACTGATTAAAATGTTCTAGCTCTGTGCATATTCAATGCAAACACATGAGTTGTGATCTGACCAGTATGCAGGTGGAGTTTGAAGGCTGATATCTTGTTGTGCATACAAACATGGCTTGGTTACTCTGTAAAGAGCCACAGTGCTAATGTATGCCTGTTGTCTTGTGCAATTCTAAATATTGCCATGTCTAAAAAATTAACATTTTCCTTGTGTTCTGTGCCTGACAGTTTCACGGAGTCTCAATGATTACTGAGGATATCAATTAATTATTCTAATTCCACTCTGTGACAGTCTAATTGTCCCACATGTCAATACAAACACAAAAGATATTATAACTGTGTGACTGTATCACTGAATAAAATTAGTGAGAGCACCAAATAAAGTCAGTGAGAGATACAAAAGTAACCCTGAAAACAAAAATAGTCCCTGAAAAAATCTCAAGAAGCGCTCTAGAAAAAAATATTTTTACTCTTGATGTGCAGTTAGGGTATATTTTGTTCCAGTTTTATGGGTGTGTGGGGGGAGGGGGTTGTGTGTACCAGTTGTATACGTGTGAGGGGGAGTGGGGGTTGTATGGGTGTGTGGGGGGAGGGGGCTGTGTGTACCAGTTGTATGGGTGTGGCTTCGGGTTGGGGGGAGCTGTGTGTACCAGTTGTATGAGTGTGCGGGGGAGAGAGGGCTGTGTATGCCGATTGTATGGGTACGCGGGGGATAGGGGGCTGTGTGAGAGAGAGCTGCAATACTGGTCGTACTGAGAGTTAATTGCTCTGTTCGGTTGATTGCTGAGGAATCACTGCGCAACACTGAGGGACTGGGTAGAACAGTGATGTAGAGAATGAACTTGTTCTTGTGGTCTGTTCTAATGACAGAGTCTGAACATGCTGCACAGCGCACCTTCTGGTGAAACAATTAAAGATATGTGAAGCAATTTTTCTCTCTGCAGAATGGAAATGTCCACTGCCAGGAGATCACCTGCCCTCAACTCACCTGTTTGGACCAGTACAAACCAGCTGGGGAGTGCTGTGCTATCTGTCGGCCAGGTAACGTCAGATATCCAATCACAGGCTACAGGTAACTCTGTACCCCTGTCACTCCCGCCCAGGTAACTCTGTACCCCTGTCACTCCCGCCCAGGTAACTCTGCACCCCCGTCACTCCCGCCCAGGTAACTCTGTACCCCTGTCACTCCCGCCCAGGTAACTCTGCACCCCCGTCACTCCCGCCCAGGTAACTCTGCACCCCCGTCACTCCCACTCAGGTAATTCCGCACCCCCGTCACTCCCACCCAGGTAACTCCACACCCCGCCCCACTCCTGCCCAGGTAACTCCAAACCACCGTCACTCCCACCCAGTAACTCCATGCCTGCCTTCACTCCTGCCCAGGTAACTCCGCACCCCCCATCACTCCCGCCCAGTAACTCCATGCCTGCCTTTACTCCTGCCCTGTCATATGAAGGTCCAGCATTGAGCTGCATTCCACTGTTCACTCTGGGGTTTTTTTTTGTTGTGTGTGACCTGTTTGTTCTTCTCCGCGGTATGTTCCAGAATGCTGTCCAGCCCTGTATTTCACGACTTTCGTGGACTATTGCTGCACTGAGCAGCACATTTTACAGGTGACTGTGTTACTTTTGGTAAAATGTTGTGTTTCTGACCCAGGCTAGGATTCACTGCTGGAGAGACTGGACCCTGGGTGTTCTCCCCATGGGCTTGCAATCAGTTTCTAGCCAGGACAGTACATGGTGACAAGGGAAAGTATCCTCACTCAGCCTGATCCAGTCTGAACCTCATGTCTACATTGTGATTGATCTAGAGCAGCATCTATGGCTTGTTCTTCTGCTGTCTAGTCCTAGCTGCTGAAGTGAACATTGTCTCATTGTTTTTTCTTGTTTTCTAATCAACCTGTTCAGGGATGTTATTACAAACACCTGGAGCTCTCTTGTCTCAGAGATAGTGACACTATCACTGCAGCACAGAGGGTCCCTTAATATTGTCTCAGTGATGCCCTGCTTAACCAGCTGAAGCTGGGATCTAGCCACAGTCTAAGGGGCTTAATAATCGCTTATGTAACAGACCCAGTCAGTGAGTCACTAAAGAGCAGGACTCCGATGTGCTTTGTCTTGATTATTTATTGAAAGGTAACTGAGAAAGTTAAATCTCCCTCTGCATTGCCTCACCAAACATCCCAAAGACAGAATCTATACCCGAGCTGGGCAGTATAAGACTGACTTTGTTCTTTGTTTGTTTCAGGCTGTGAATATGAAGGGAAGCAATATATGAATGGAGACATTTTCTCATCCACAGTTAACCCCTGTATGAACTGTTCATGTGTGGTAAGTCCTACTGTTGTTATAGATTGGAAGGTATGTTTGTGCACTGTTAAGAATTTATTGTTTTATTAAATGATTATATCTTGGGACTGTCTGCTTAATTCTGGGTAAAACAGGGTAGTGAAGATAGTCATGTGATCTATTTCTAATACTGCCTGATACCAGGCCTCAGTTGAGATTTATGGGAAGCAAAGTATGAAAAGTTCCCAACAAAAGACAAAGACAAAAGCAGCACGTGCTGGCTGTGAATAGATTTCCAGTCTCTAGTTTAGGGCAGTAAAGGGAGAGGGAATGTCAGATGGACAGAGGAGGCTGTAGCCCAGTGGTCTACAGAGAGATTAAGGTTGGGAGTTCTCTGTGAGCTGCAGGTATGTGGGAGGAAAGACGGTCTCCAGTCCAAGAACTACATTTCCTTTACAATCTAAGGTATCCAGAAAATTTGACCTTAGCCAGTTAGAGAGTGATGGATGAGTTGCCAGAGGGTGCCTTACAACTGATGTTCCATCTTGGATTTCTCCAAAAAATTGGGAGAAGGTCTCTCAACGATACAGCTCGGTAGAACAGAGAGGAGCAAACACATTGGAAGTGAGATTGAACTGGATCTTGTAAAAATTTTAGTAATGCAGAGAGTTGGTGTAAAACATACCTGCGGCACGTAGTTTTCGATTGTGTTAAAAAGTTAAGAGGGGAAATTGTTTCTGTATTTTAGTGTGTTCTTTATTTACTAAGTGTTTAGGCTGTGATGATTTTAGTTGGCTTGTTACAGAAGAAGTCTTCAAACTAGAAATCTTGCGTAATATGTTTAAGTTGCTTGCTAGGAATTCAAATGTCGTTTAAAGTTAACAGTCTCTTTGGGAATCGTGGCTTAACTTACTGATTATGCCCCTAAAGACCACAGGCAGCTTGACTTCTAGTTACTTCATCTTCAGTCATTGAAGCCACAATTGTTTATGATGTTTAACCCTTGGTTGTTTTGAATCTTGGACCCAGGGATTTTGATCATTCAACCCTTGTGGCGTGTTCTGGTTAACTTGAGATTTTCTCTGTGAATTCACGAATTGTTTCAAATCACTGGTACTTTTGAATGATCATAACTTATTTACAAGTTTTCCATTCCTCTTGTTACAGCGAAGCCTGGTGAGATGTGTCCCCCTACAGTGCCAGCCTCTGTTTTGTTCACACCCAGTCGAGATACCTGGGCAATGCTGCCCCAGATGCCCAGGTGAGAGGGTCATTGAAAACAGCTGAGACTAAGCCTGCTTTGAGGAACAGATCCTGTTGCCTAACCATGACCCATAAGAAACTCAGCAGCAACTATCTGAGCACAAGCACACTGACGTGATGACCCAAACAGGAAAATAACAGCGGTGAAAATGCACACTGACCGATCGAAACAGTGACAGGAAGGAGGCCATTACCATGTGAAAATAGGGACTGCTATTATACACATTTCAGTGTGTTGCAACCCCAGCTCCACTAAATTCCCCCCACCCTGACAACTCCAATCCTAACTCTCAAACTCCAAATTCTTAACCGCCCAATGCCTCCACCCACTACCCAGCCAAACTCCAATCATGCCCCAAACTCAAACCCCAAACCTCCATTTCCACCACCCTCCTGTGTTAAAATGTAGATTCTTTCCCTTTTGTTTATTCAATATCATTTTCTCCCTGAACCTCAGACTGTGGAATGTCTTACAACCCTCTCCTACAGACTTGCTCCCCCCCAACTCATTCCAGACTCCCCTCCTGCCAACCTCCTCAATTTCCCATCCTCTCCATGGTATTTTCATCCCAGTGCCATCTGATCCCTGCCACTTGACTTTCCTGGCCATCTCGGAAGTGTTTTGGGAATGTGGGGCTTTCTGCTCTCCTTGACGTATGCGTTCCTCCCCAGTGAATACGGCAGCACTTGCCTCTCATTGCAAGCCAGTTTTTTTTTTTTGCTGGGTGGGGGTGTTGGTGGTGGTTGAGTATTGATGTCTCGTGTGGCTACAGCCTGTGATTGAATTTCCACTACCTTTTCTTAGGCTGTGATCTGGATGGAGCCACCTTAGATCACGGGCAAACATTTAGTTCCCCGGACGGTTGTCAGACGTGTGTGTGCACAGTGAGTAAGGTGGTGTTTTCAAAACGTTAATGCGTGCACTGTTTTCAATTTGTACAGGGCTATGAGTTATGTATACCAGTCCTTTGTCTGTGAATGGACCCTGTGAGTAAATGGTGGATGCAGTAAATCTGTGTGCAGAGTTCAGAGTTTACATCCAGTTACCACACTCTAATTTCTCCCCAGTCATGGGGTAGGAGCTCCACCTTGGGCATGCATTCCCTTCAAACCAAGTCACAATGATTCTAATCTCCTGTATCCCACTGGCTACAGCTGACCGAGAGCAATGGCCAAGCCCATCACTACAATATCGGCTTTGGACGTGGCCAAGGGGAAGGTGTTACGTATCAGCATACACACAATGGTAGGAATAGGTCATTCAGCCCCTCAATCCACTCCACCGTTTCATAAGATAATGTCTGATTTGACAGTAGCCTCAAACCTCCATGCTCCCATCTACCCCGATAACCTTGCATCCCCCTCACTGCACAAAAAAAACTTTCTGACTTGAAAATTTCCAAGGATTCTGCATCCAACACCATTTTTAAGAAGAGAGTTCCAAAGACTCTGAGGGAAAAACGTGATGTTGGTTCATGTAATTGATTCATGGGATGTGGGCATCACTAGCTAGGCCAGCAGTTACTGCCCATCCTGAATTATTGCCTAGGGGGAAGTAAAGAATCGGCTACATTACTGTGGGTCTGGAGTCACGTGTAGGCCAGACCAGGTAAGGATAGCAGCTTCCTTCCCTGAAGGACATTGGTGAACCAGATAGATTTTTCCAACAATTGACAGTGGGATTCATAATTGTCATTAGACTTGTAATTAAATTGAATTCCACCACCAGCCATGGTGAGGATTGAATCCAGACCCCTAGAAAAAAACCTTTTAAATCTGGATTAAGAGTCTAGTGATAATACCAATAGGCCATCTAGTGATCCCCCATTGGTGACTCTTATAGGAAAAGACATCTGCTCCATATCAAGCCTGACAAGACACTCCTGGATCTTGAATGTATATGATAAGTGCACCCATTCCCCATGGGAGGAGCCTGGGAATGGTGGGAGGCAGGAGATGAGGCTGATCCTATCCCTCATTCTCAGAGCAGGTGCAGTGGCCCAGTAGTGAGGTGGTTTCCCTCATTGTGAAAACAGTGGAGTGTTACAGTGACTTTGGAAATCGACCCCTGCACTGCCTTTAAGAGAACACGGTTTGACCGTGCAGCCAATGATTTAAAGCTGAAACTGATTATCAGAGAGGGCTGTTTGAAATGCTGAGAGCTTGTTTTATAGGCCATGTGGGCCCAAGGAGGAGCCAGTGCCTGAGGTTCTACATTCGAACTTGGCAAAATATCAGCCAGGTCTCTGGAGCTCAGTAATGTGATCCGCTCAGTGTTCACATGTCAAGCAGCTCCACACTTGGAAGGCTTCCAAACGATTTTCAGTTAACTCCTCAAGGCAAGGATCAGCATATTGGCTAAAAGTCTTCTTAGGATTAATAGTTTTCAGTTTTTTTCTTGTGTATTCTGCTTGTTAACATATGAGTGTGAGACATGAGAGAGAGCAAGAGAAAGCATGCATTGTAGGGTCATAATGTCTGCGTGCCTGGGAGGTGTGGGGAGTACGTGAGTGTGTTTATGAAGATATGCCTGCTCATGTCACAATGCACAGAGATTGTGTGCAAGTATCTGTCTGCCTTGTGTGTGTCCAGGATCAGACACCACATGTCTATGAGGGCAGGGAGTGACTGTGAGGTAGTGTCTGTGAGGGTGGGGCGTGCCTGTGAGGGAGGAGTGTGTCTGAGGGAGTGTCTGTGAGGGCAGGGTGTGTCTGAGGGTGTGTCTGTGAGGGCGGGGTGTGCCTGTGAGGGAGGGGGTGTGTCTGAGGGAGTGTCATGAGGGCAGGGTGTGTCTGAGGGAGTGTCTGTGAGGGCGGGGTGTGCCTGTGAGGGCGGGGTGTGTCTGAGGGAGTGTCTGTGAGGGCGGGGTGTGCCTGTGAGGGAGAGGTGTGTCTGAGGGAGTGTCTGTGAGGGCGAGGCATGCCTGTGAGGGAGGGGCATGTCTGAGGGAGTGTCTGTGATTATGGGGCGTGTCTGTGAGGGGAT